>CALYLW010000188.1:141782-521319 GCA_944989445.1 Ampullaceana balthica | reverse complement strand
CCCACCACAAACATACCCATTCTCCCAATTGAGACGTGTTGCCCCACCACAAACATACCATTCTCCCAATTGAGACGTGTTCCCCACCACAAACATACCCATTCTCCCAATTGAGACGTGTTGCCCACCACAAACATACCATTCTCCCAATTGAGACGTGTTCCCCACCACAAACATACCATTCTCCCAATTGAGACGTGTTCCCCACCACAAACATACCATTCTCCCAATTGAGACGTGTTGCCCACCACAAACATACCCATTCTCCCAATTGAGACTTGTTCCCCACCACAAACATACCATTCTCCCAATTGAGACGTGTTCCCCACCACAAACATACCATTCTCCCAATTGAGACGTGTTCCTCCCACAAACATACCCCTCTCCCAATTGAGACTTGTTCCCCACCACAAACATACCCCTCTCCCAATTGAGACGTGTTGCCCACCACAAACATACCCCTCTCCCAATTGAGACGTGTTGCCCACCACAAACATACCATTCTCCCAATTGAGACGTGTTGCCCACCACAAACATACCCCTCTCCCAATTGAGACGTGTTGCCCACCACAAACATACCCCTCTCCCAATTGAGACGTGTTGCCCACCACAAACATACCCCTCTCCCAATTGAGACGTGTTGCCCCACCACAAACATACCCCTCTCCCAATTGAGACGTGTTGCCCCACCACAAACATACCATTCTCCCAATTGAGACTTGTTCCCCACCACAAACATACCCCTCTCCCAATTGAGACTTGTTCCCCACCACAAACATACCATTCTCCCAATTGAGACTTGTTCCCCACCACAAACATACCATTCTCCCAATTGAGACTTGTTCCCCACCACAAACATACCCTTCTCCCAATTGAGACTTGTTCCCCACCACAAACATACCCTTCTCCCAATTGAGACTTGTTCCCCACCACAAACATACCCCTCTCCCAATTGAGACGTGTTCCCCACCACAAACATACCCCTCTCCCAATTGAGACGTGTTCCCCACCACAAACATACCATTCTCCCAATTGAGACTTGTTCCCCACCACAAACATACCATTCTCCCAATTGAGACTTGTTCCCCACCACAAACATACCCCTCTCCCAATTGAGACTTGTTCCCCACCACAAACATACCATTCTCCCAATTGAGACTTGTTCCCCACCACAAACATACCATTCTCCCAATTGAGACTTGTTCCCCACCACAAACATACCCCTCTCCCAATTGAGACTTGTTCCCCACCACAAACATACCATTCTCCCAATTGAGACTTGTTCCCCACCACAAACATACCATTCTCCCAATTGAGACTTGTTCCCCACCACAAACATACCCCTCTCCCAATTGAGACTTGTTCCCCACCACAAACATACCCCTCTCCCAATTGAGACTTGTTCCCCACCACAAACATACCATTCTCCCAATTGAGACTTGTTCCCCACCACAAACATACCCCTCTCCCAATTGAGACGTGTTGCCCACCACAAACATACCCCTCTCCCAATTGAGACGTGTTCCCCACCACAAACATACCCCTCTCCCAATTGAGACGTGTTCCCCACCACAAACATACCCCTCTCCCAATTGAGACTTGTTCCCCACCACAAACATACCATTCTCCCAATTGAGACGTGTTCCCCACCACAAACATACCATTCTCCCAATTGAGACTTGTTCCCCACCACAAACATACCATTCTCCCAATTGAGACTTGTTCCCCACCACAAACATACCCCTCTCCCAATTGAGACGTGTTCCCCACCACAAACATACCATTCTCCCAATTGAGACTTGTTCCTTCCCACAAACATACCCCTCTCCCAATTGAGACTTGTTCCCCACCACAAACATACCCCTCTCCCAATTGAGACTTGTTCCCCACCACAAACATACCCCTCTCCCAATTGAGACTTGTTCCCCACCACAAACATACCCCTCTCCCAATTGAGACGTGTTCCCCACCACAAACATACCATTCTCCCAATTGAGACTTGTTCCCCACCACAAACATACCATTCTCCCAATTGAGACTTGTTCCCCACCACAAACATACCCCCTCTCCCAATTGAGACGTGTTCCCCACCACAAACATACCATTCTCCCAATTGAGACTTGTTCCTTCCCACAAACATACCCCTCTCCCAATTGAGACTTGTTCCCCACCACAAACATACCCCTCTCCCAATTGAGACGTGTTCCCCACCACAAACATACCATTCTCCCAATTGAGACGTGTTCCCCACCACAAACATACCATTCTCCCAATTGAGACGTGTTCCCCACCACAAACATACCATTCTCCCAATTGAGACTTGTTCCCCACCACAAACATACCCCTCTCCCAATTGAGACTTGTTCCCCACCACAAACATACCATTCTCCCAATTGAGACTTGTTCCCCACCACAAACATACCATTCTCCCAATTGAGACGTGTTCCCCACCACAAACATACCATTCTCCCAATTGAGACTTGTTCCCCACCACAAACATACCCCTCTCCCAATTGAGACGTGTTGCCCACCACAAACATACCATTCTCCCAATTGAGACGTGTTGCCCCACCACAAACATACCCCTCTCCCAATTGAGACGTGTTGCCCACCACAAACATACCATTCTCCCAATTGAGACGTGTTCCCCACCACAAACATACCATTCTCCCAATTGAGACTTGTTCCCCACCACAAACATACCCCTCTCCCAATTGAGACGTGTTGCCCACCACAAACATACCATTCTCCCAATTGAGACGTGTTGCCCACCACAAACATACCCCTCTCCCAATTGAGACGTGTTGCCCCACCACAAACATACCCCTCTCCCAATTGAGACGTGTTGCCCACCACAAACATACCCACTCTCCCAATTGAGACGTGTTCCCCACCACAAACATACCCCTCTCCCAATTGAGACGTGTTGCCCACCACAAACATACCCCTCTCCCAATTGAGACGTGTTCCCCACCACAAACATACCATTCTCCCAATTGAGACTTGTTCCCCACCACAAACATACCATTCTCCCAATTGAGACTTGTTCCCCACCACAAACATACCCCTTCTCCCAATTGAGACTTGTTCCCCACCACAAACATACCCTTCTCCCAATTGAGACTTGTTCCCCACCACAAACATACCATTCTCCCAATTGAGACTTGTTCCCCACCACAAACATACCCCTCTCCCAATTGAGACGTGTTCCCCACCACAAACATACCATTCTCCCAATTGAGACTTGTTCCCCACCACAAACATACCCCTCTCCCAATTGAGACGTGTTCCCCACCACAAACATACCATTCTCCCAATTGAGACGTGTTCCCCACCACAAACATACCCCTCTCCCAATTGAGACGTGTTCCCCACCACAAACATACCATTCTCCCAATTGAGACTTGTTCCCCACCACAAACATACCATTCTCCCAATTGAGACGTGTTGCCCACCACAAACATACCATTCTCCCAATTGAGACGTGTTCCCCACCACAAACATACCCCTCTCCCAATTGAGACTTGTTCCCCACCACAAACATACCATTCTCCCAATTGAGACGTGTTCCCCACCACAAACATACCCCTCTCCCAATTGAGACTTGTTCCCCACCACAAACATACCATTCTCCCAATTGAGACTTGTTCCCCACCACAAACATACCATTCTCCCAATTGAGACTTGTTCCCCACCACAAACATACCCATTCTCCCAATTGAGACTTGTTCCCCACCACAAACATACCATTCTCCCAATTGAGACTTGTTCCCCACCACAAACATACCCCTCTCCCAATTGAGACGTGTTCCCCACCACAAACATACCCCTCTCCCAATTGAGACGTGTTCCCCACCACAAACATACCATTCTCCCAATTGAGACTTGTTCCCCACCACAAACATACCCCTCTCCCAATTGAGACGTGTTCCCCACCACAAACATACCCCTCTCCCAATTGAGACGTGTTCCCCACCACAAACATACCCCTCTCCCAATTGAGACGTGTTCCCCACCACAAACATACCCTCTCCCAATTGAGACTTGTTCCCCACCACAAACATACCATTCTCCCAATTGAGACTTGTTCCCCACCACAAACATACCCCTCTCCCAATTGAGACTTGTTCCCCACCACAAACATACCCCTCTCCCAATTGAGACGTGTTCCCCACCACAAACATACCCTCTCCCAATTGAGACGTGTTCCCCACCACAAACATACCCCTCTCCCAATTGAGACGTGTTCCCCACCACAAACATACCCCTCTCCCAATTGAGACGTGTTGCCCCACCACAAACATACCATTCTCCCAATTGAGACGTGTTCCCCACCACAAACATACCCCTCTCCCAATTGAGACGTGTTCCCCACCACAAACATACCCCTCTCCCAATTGAGACGTGTTGCCCACCACAAACATACCATTCTCCCAATTGAGACGTGTTCCCCACCACAAACATACCCCTCTCCCAATTGAGACGTGTTCCCCACCACAAACATACCCCTCTCCCAATTGAGACGTGTTCCCCACCACAAACATACCCCTCTCCCAATTGAGACGTGTTCCCCACCACAAACATACCCTCTCCCAATTGAGACGTGTTCCCCACCACAAACATACCATTCTCCCAATTGAGACGTGTTCCCCACCACAAACATACCCCTCTCCCAATTGAGACGTGTTCCCCACCACAAACATACCCCTCTCCCAATTGAGACGTGTTGCCCACCACAAACATACCATTCTCCCAATTGAGACGTGTTCCCCACCACAAACATACCCCTCTCCCAATTGAGACGTGTTCCCCACCACAAACATACCCCTCTCCCAATTGAGACGTGTTGCCCACCACAAACATACCCTCTCCCAATTGAGACGTGTTCCCCACCACAAACATACCATTCTCCCAATTGAGACGTGTTCCCCACCACAAACATACCATTCTCCCAATTGAGACGTGTTCCCCACCACAAACATACCCCTCTCCCAATTGAGACGTGTTGCCCCACCACAAACATACCATTCTCCCAATTGAGACTTGTTCCCCACCACAAACATACCATTCTCCCAATTGAGACTTGTTCCCCACCACAAACATACCATTCTCCCAATTGAGACTTGTTCCCCACCACAAACATACCCATTCTCCCAATTGAGACTTGTTCCCCACCACAAACATACCCCTCTCCCAATTGAGACGTGTTCCCCACCACAAACATACCCCTCTCCCAATTGAGACGTGTTCCCCACCACAAACATACCATTCTCCCAATTGAGACTTGTTCCCCACCACAAACATACCCCTCTCCCAATTGAGACGTGTTCCCACCACAAACATACCCCTCTCCCAATTGAGACGTGTTCCCCACCACAAACATACCACTCTCCCAATTGAGACGTGTTCCCCACCACAAACATACCCCTCTCCCAATTGAGACGTGTTCCCCACCACAAACATACCCCTCTCCCAATTGAGACGTGTTCCCCACCACAAACATACCCCTCTCCCAATTGAGACGTGTTCCCCACCACAAACATACCCCTCTCCCAATTGAGACGTGTTCCCCACCACAAACATACCATTCTCCCAATTGAGACGTGTTCCCCACCACAAACATACCATTCTCCCAATTGAGACGTGTTCCCCACCACAAACATACCCCTTCTCCCAATTGAGACGTGTTCCCCACCACAAACATACCCCTCTCCCAATTGAGACGTGTTCCCCACCACAAACATACCCCTCTCCCAATTGAGACGTGTTCCCCACCACAAACATACCCCTCTCCCAATTGAGACGTGTTCCCCACCACAAACATACCCCTCTCCCAATTGAGACGTGTTCCCCACCACAAACATACCATTCTCCCAATTGAGACGTGTTCCCCACCACAAACATACCCCTCTCCCAATTGAGACGTGTTCCCCACCACAAACATACCCATTCTCCCAATTGAGACTTGTTCCCCACCACAAACATACCCCTCTCCCAATTGAGACGTGTTCCCCACCACAAACATACCCCTCTCCCAATTGAGACGTGTTCCCCACCACAAACATACCCATTCTCCCAATTGAGACTTGTTCCCCACCACAAACATACCCCTCTCCCAATTGAGACGTGTTCCCCACCACAAACATACCCCTCTCCCAATTGAGACGTGTTCCCCACCACAAACATACCCCTCTCCCAATTGAGACGTGTTCCCCACCACAAACATACCATTCTCCCAATTGAGACTTGTTCCCCACCACAAACATACCCCTTCTCCCAATTGAGACGTGTTCCCCACCACAAACATACCATTCTCCCAATTGAGACGTGTTCCCCACCACAAACATACCCCTCTCCCAATTGAGACGTGTTCCCCACCACAAACATACCCCTCTCCCAATTGAGACGTGTTCCCCACCACAAACATACCATTCTCCCAATTGAGACTTGTTCCCCACCACAAACATACCCTCTCCCAATTGAGACGTGTTCCCCACCACAAACATACCCTCTCCCAATTGAGACGTGTTCCCCACCACAAACATACCATTCTCCCAATTGAGACTTGTTCCCCACCACAAACATACCCCTTCTCCCAATTGAGACGTGTTCCCCACCACAAACATACCATTCTCCCAATTGAGACTTGTTCCCCACCACAAACATACCCCTCTCCCAATTGAGACGTGTTCCCCACCACAAACATACCCATTCTCCCAATTGAGACTTGTTCCCCACCACAAACATACCACTCTCCCAATTGAGACTTGTTCCCCACCACAAACATACCCTCTCCCAATTGAGACGTGTTCCCCACCACAAACATACCCATTCTCCCAATTGAGACTTGTTCCCCACCACAAACATACCCCTCTCCCAATTGAGACGTGTTCCCCACCACAAACATACCCCTCTCCCAATTGAGACGTGTTCCCCACCACAAACATACCCCTCTCCCAATTGAGACGTGTTCCCCACCACAAACATACCCCTCTCCCAATTGAGACGTGTTCCCCACCACAAACATACCCATTCTCCCAATTGAGACGTGTTCCCCACCACAAACATACCCCTCTCCCAATTGAGACGTGTTCCCCACCACAAACATACCCCTCTCCCAATTGAGACTTGTTCCCCACCACAAACATACCCCTCTCCCAATTGAGACTTGTTCCCCACCACAAACATACCATTCTCCCAATTGAGACTTGTTCCCCACCACAAACATACCATTCTCCCAATTGAGACGTGTTCCCCACCACAAACATACCATTCTCCCAATTGAGACTTGTTCCCCACCACAAACATACCCCTCTCCCAATTGAGACTTGTTCCCCACCACAAACATACCATTCTCCCAATTGAGACTTGTTCCCCACCACAAACATACCATTCTCCCAATTGAGACGTGTTCCCCACCACAAACATACCATTCTCCCAATTGAGACTTGTTCCCCACCACAAACATACCCCTCTCCCAATTGAGACGTGTTGCCCCACCACAAACATACCATTCTCCCAATTGAGACGTGTTCCCCACCACAAACATACCCCTCTCCCAATTGAGACGTGTTGCCCACCACAAACATACCATTCTCCCAATTGAGACGTGTTCCCCACCACAAACATACCATTCTCCCAATTGAGACTTGTTCCCCACCACAAACATACCCCTCTCCCAATTGAGACGTGTTGCCCCACCACAAACATACCATTCTCCCAATTGAGACGTGTTCCCCACCACAAACATACCCCTCTCCCAATTGAGACGTGTTCCCACCACAAACATACCCCTCTCCCAATTGAGACGTGTTGCCCACCACAAACATACCCCTCTCCCAATTGAGACGTGTTGCCCCACCACAAACATACCCCTCTCCCAATTGAGACGTGTTGCCCCACCACAAACATACCCCTCTCCCAATTGAGACGTGTTCCCCACCACAAACATACCATTCTCCCAATTGAGACTTGTTCCCCACCACAAACATACCATTCTCCCAATTGAGACTTGTTCCCCACCACAAACATACCCTTCTCCCAATTGAGACTTGTTCCCCACCACAAACATACCCTTCTCCCAATTGAGACTTGTTCCCCACCACAAACATACCATTCTCCCAATTGAGACTTGTTCCCCACCACAAACATACCCCTCTCCCAATTGAGACGTGTTCCCCACCACAAACATACCATTCTCCCAATTGAGACTTGTTCCCCACCACAAACATACCCCTCTCCCAATTGAGACGTGTTCCCCACCACAAACATACCATTCTCCCAATTGAGACGTGTTCCCCACCACAAACATACCCCTCTCCCAATTGAGACGTGTTCCCCACCACAAACATACCATTCTCCCAATTGAGACTTGTTCCCCACCACAAACATACCCATTCTCCCAATTGAGACGTGTTGCCCACCACAAACATACCATTCTCCCAATTGAGACGTGTTCCCCACCACAAACATACCCCTCTCCCAATTGAGACTTGTTCCCCACCACAAACATACCCATTCTCCCAATTGAGACGTGTTCCCCACCACAAACATACCCCTCTCCCAATTGAGACTTGTTCCCCACCACAAACATACCATTCTCCCAATTGAGACTTGTTCCCCACCACAAACATACCATTCTCCCAATTGAGACTTGTTCCCCACCACAAACATACCATTCTCCCAATTGAGACTTGTTCCCCACCACAAACATACCATTCTCCCAATTGAGACTTGTTCCCCACCACAAACATACCCCTCTCCCAATTGAGACGTGTTCCCCACCACAAACATACCCCTCTCCCAATTGAGACGTGTTCCCCACCACAAACATACCATTCTCCCAATTGAGACTTGTTCCCCACCACAAACATACCCTCTCCCAATTGAGACGTGTTCCCCACCACAAACATACCCCTCTCCCAATTGAGACGTGTTCCCCACCACAAACATACCCCTCTCCCAATTGAGACGTGTTCCCCACCACAAACATACCCCTCTCCCAATTGAGACGTGTTCCCCACCACAAACATACCATTCTCCCAATTGAGACTTGTTCCCCACCACAAACATACCCCTCTCCCAATTGAGACGTGTTCCCCACCACAAACATACCCCTCTCCCAATTGAGACGTGTTCCCCACCACAAACATACCCCTCTCCCAATTGAGACGTGTTCCCCACCACAAACATACCCCTCTCCCAATTGAGACGTGTTCCCCACCACAAACATACCCACTCTCCCAATTGAGACGTGTTCCCCACCACAAACATACCCATTCTCCCAATTGAGACGTGTTCCCCACCACAAACATACCCCTCTCCCAATTGAGACGTGTTCCCCACCACAAACATACCCCTCTCCCAATTGAGACGTGTTCCCCACCACAAACATACCATTCTCCCAATTGAGACTTGTTCCCCACCACAAACATACCCCTCTCCCAATTGAGACGTGTTCCCCACCACAAACATACCCCTCTCCCAATTGAGACGTGTTCCCCACCACAAACATACCCCTCTCCCAATTGAGACGTGTTCCCCACCACAAACATACCCCTCTCCCAATTGAGACGTGTTCCCCACCACAAACATACCATTCTCCCAATTGAGACGTGTTCCCCACCACAAACATACCCCTCTCCCAATTGAGACTGTTCCCCACCACAAACATACCCCTCTCCCAATTGAGACGTGTTGCCCACCACAAACATACCATTCTCCCAATTGAGACGTGTTCCCCACCACAAACATACCCCTCTCCCAATTGAGACGTGTTCCCCACCACAAACATACCCCTCTCCCAATTGAGACGTGTTGCCCCACCACAAACATACCCCTCTCCCAATTGAGACGTGTTCCCCACCACAAACATACCCTCTCCCAATTGAGACGTGTTCCCCACCACAAACATACCATTCTCCCAATTGAGACGTGTTCCCCCACAAACATACCCCTCTCCCAATTGAGACGTGTTGCCCCACCACAAACATACCATTCTCCCAATTGAGACTTGTTCCCCACCACAAACATACCATTCTCCCAATTGAGACTTGTTCCCCACCACAAACATACCCATTCTCCCAATTGAGACTTGTTCCCCACCACAAACATACCCTCTCCCAATTGAGACTTGTTCCCCACCACAAACATACCCCTCTCCCAATTGAGACGTGTTCCCCACCACAAACATACCCCTCTCCCAATTGAGACGTGTTCCCCACCACAAACATACCATTCTCCCAATTGAGACTTGTTCCCCACCACAAACATACCCCTCTCCCAATTGAGACGTGTTCCCCACCACAAACATACCCCTCTCCCAATTGAGACGTGTTCCCCACCACAAACATACCCCTCTCCCAATTGAGACGTGTTCCCCACCACAAACATACCCCTCTCCCAATTGAGACGTGTTCCCCACCACAAACATACCCTCTCCCAATTGAGACGTGTTCCCCACCACAAACATACCCCTCTCCCAATTGAGACGTGTTCCCCACCACAAACATACCCCTCTCCCAATTGAGACGTGTTCCCCACCACAAACATACCCATTCTCCCAATTGAGACGTGTTCCCCACCACAAACATACCATTCTCCCAATTGAGACGTGTTCCCCACCACAAACATACCCCTCTCCCAATTGAGACGTGTTCCCCACCACAAACATACCCCTCTCCCAATTGAGACGTGTTCCCCACCACAAACATACCCCTCTCCCAATTGAGACGTGTTCCCCACCACAAACATACCCCTCTCCCAATTGAGACGTGTTCCCCACCACAAACATACCCCTCTCCCAATTGAGACGTGTTCCCCACCACAAACATACCATTCTCCCAATTGAGACGTGTTCCCCACCACAAACATACCCCTCTCCCAATTGAGACGTGTTCCCCACCACAAACATACCCCTCTCCCAATTGAGACGTGTTCCCCACCACAAACATACCCCTCTCCCAATTGAGACGTGTTGCCCACCACAAACATACCCCTCTCCCAATTGAGACGTGTTCCCCACCACAAACATACCCCTCTCCCAATTGAGACGTGTTCCCCACCACAAACATACCCCTCTCCCAATTGAGACGTGTTCCCCACCACAAACATACCCCTCTCCCAATTGAGACGTGTTCCCCACCACAAACATACCCCTCTCCCAATTGAGACGTGTTCCCCACCACAAACATACCATTCTCCCAATTGAGACTTGTTCCCCACCACAAACATACCCTTCTCCCAATTGAGACGTGTTCCCCACCACAAACATACCCATTCTCCCAATTGAGACGTGTTCCCCACCACAAACATACCCCTCTCCCAATTGAGACGTGTTCCCCACCACAAACATACCCCTCTCCCAATTGAGACGTGTTCCCCACCACAAACATACCATTCTCCCAATTGAGACTTGTTCCCCACCACAAACATACCCTTCTCCCAATTGAGACTTGTTCCCCACCACAAACATACCCTTCTCCCAATTGAGACGTGTTCCCCACCACAAACATACCATTCTCCCAATTGAGACTTGTTCCCCACCACAAACATACCCTTCTCCCAATTGAGACGTGTTCCCCACCACAAACATACCATTCTCCCAATTGAGACTTGTTCCCCACCACAAACATACCCCTCTCCCAATTGAGACGTGTTCCCCACCACAAACATACCATTCTCCCAATTGAGACTTGTTCCCCACCACAAACATACCATTCTCCCAATTGAGACTTGTTCCCCACCACAAACATACCCTTCTCCCAATTGAGACGTGTTCCCCACCACAAACATACCATTCTCCCAATTGAGACGTGTTCCCCACCACAAACATACCCCTCTCCCAATTGAGACGTGTTCCCCACCACAAACATACCCCTCTCCCAATTGAGACGTGTTCCCCACCACAAACATACCCTCTCCCAATTGAGACGTGTTCCCCACCACAAACATACCCCTCTCCCAATTGAGACGTGTTCCCCACCACAAACATACCATTCTCCCAATTGAGACGTGTTCCCCACCACAAACATACCCCTCTCCCAATTGAGACGTGTTCCCCACCACAAACATACCCTCTCCCAATTGAGACGTGTTCCCCACCACAAACATACCCCTCTCCCAATTGAGACGTGTTCCCCACCACAAACATACCCCTCTCCCAATTGAGACGTGTTCCCCACCACAAACATACCCCTCTCCCAATTGAGACGTGTTCCCCACCACAAACATACCCCTCTCCCAATTGAGACGTGTTCCCCACCACAAACATACCCCTCTCCCAATTGAGACGTGTTCCCCACCACAAACATACCATCTCTCCCAATTGAGACGTGTTCCCCACCACAAACATACCCCTCTCCCAATTGAGACGTGTTCCCCACCACAAACATACCCACTCTCCCAATTGAGACGTGTTCCCCACCACAAACATACCCCTCTCCCAATTGAGACGTGTTCCCCACCACAAACATACCATTCTCCCAATTGAGACTGTTCCCCACCACAAACATACCATTCTCCCACAGGCACACAACGTTTTTTTCCCTTTCTTTATTTCTATCTTAACGTAGTTTTTTCCCCTTGATTATTATGTCTAAATAATTTAAATATAATTGTAATACTTGTGTAAGTACTGTATGCTATTTGTACCGACGAAGGAATTACCCGATACGTATACTTATGTATTATTTAAAAATAAAGTTCACATTCATTGTTTTCATTACACTATTTGTTTGTGTAATTTGTATTTTAAAACGTTAAGAATAGAAGCAAAGAGATACAAACATTATTTACTTCAGATTCCTGATTGGAAGTAAGGGCGTCAACCCTTCTCTACGCACCACTACAACTATATAATTTAGACTTTAGACCAGGCAGGGGTCGGGAAACGTTTAGTTTGAGAGAGCCATAAACACCACATATTTTGTCTGAGAGAGCCATAAACACCACATATTTTGAAAAGTAATTCTGTGAGAGCCATACATTATGTTTAAAACTAAAAATTCAAGTAAATGTGTGCATTTTGTATAATCTCAAATCTAAAAGTACAATAATTATGTCTCTAAATTCTTTTAAATAACATTTTTATGCTGTTTTTTATATGCAGATCAAAGAAGTCTGAAAAAACTTGTTTTTGTTTTTTGCTTTTTTTTATAATCGAACATTTGACTGAGAGCCGGATGCAGCCATCAATAGATAGAGCCACATCTGGCTGACGAGCCATGGTTTCCAGACCCCTGCTTTAGACAGTCGTGTTCTCCTCCCGACCACACGTCCGTTAGCTCAAATGCCAATCAGACGCCGGACATCCAGTTTCAAAGGAAGTGGGGAAAAGGGGAGGGGGGCAAGGGAGTAGCTAGCCTCGAGCTAACTTTTCCCATGATGTGAACGAGTGGGACTTGAGGCCAATAGAGGAGATGTTCATTGGCTCACGTTGTTGGCATCTTTGTCAACAAGGATAAAGACCCGAGACCAGGATCTGGTTAGGTGTGGGGGGGCGATGAGGGGGGCAATGCTTAAGGTGCATGTGATTGTTGTGGCGTACATGTGATTGTTGTGGCCGTACATGTGATTGTTGTGGCCGTACATGTGATTGGTGTGGCCGTACATGTGATTGGTGTGGCCGTACATGTGATTGTTATGGCAGTACATGTGATTGTTATGGCCGTACATGTGATTGTTGTGGCCGTACATGTGATTGTTGTGGCCGTACATGTGATTGTTGTGGCCGTACATGTGATTGTTGTGGCCGTACATGTGATTGTTATGGCCGTACATGTGATTGGTGTGGCCGTACATGTGATTGTTGTGGCCGTACATGTGATTGGTGTGGCCGTACATGTGATTGTTATGGCCGTACATGTGATTGTTGTGGCCGTACATGTGATTGTTGTGGCGTACATGTGATTGTTGTGGCCGTACATGTGATTGTTATGGCCGTACATGTGATTGTTGTGGCCGTACATGTGATTGTTGTGGCCGTACATGTGATTGTTGTGGCCGTACATGTGATTGTTCTGGCCGTACATGTGATTGTTCTGGCCGTACATGTGATTGTTGTGGCGTACATGTGATTGTTGTCGCGTACATGTGATTGTTGTGGCGTACATGTGATTGTTATGGCCGTACATGTGATTGTTGTGGCCGTACATGTGATTGTTGTGGCGTACATGTGATTGTTGTGGCCGTACATGTGATTGTTATGGCCGTACATGTGATTGTTGTGGCCGTACATGTGATTGTTGTGGCCGTACATGTGATTGTTGTGGCCGTACATGTGATTGTTCTGGCCGTACATGTGATTGTTCTGGCCGTACATGTGATTGTTGTGGCGTACATGTGATTGTTGTCGCGTACATGTGATTGTTGTGGCGTACATGTGATTGTTGTGGCGTACATGTGATTGTTGTGGCGTACATGTGATTGTTCTGGCCGTACATGTGATTGTTGTGGCGTACATGTGATTGTTGTGGCGTACATGTGATTGTTGTGGCGTACATGTGATTGTTGTGGCCGTACATGTGATTGTTGTGGCGTACATGTGATTGTTGTGGCGTACATGTGATTGTTGTGGCCGTACATGTGATTATTGTGGCGTACATGTGATTGTTGTGGCGTACATGTGATTATTGTGGCGTACATGTGATTGTTGTGGCGTACATGTGATTGTTGTGGCGTACATGTGATTGTTGTGGCGTACATGTGATTGTTGTGGCGTACATGTGATTGTTGTGGCATACATGTGATTGTTGTGGCGTACATGTGATTGATGTGGCCGTACATGTTTATACACAAAAGAAAAAAGTCACATCCCCCCTATATACCCAAGGAAATTGTATAAAGAATGCAATGACTTGCTAGGAATTTGACAGTTTAGGCATAAACAAGTCAGTATAGCTTATACGTTCTACGTCTTAGCCTTCTATCTTCTACGGTTTAACCTTTCTATTATAAGAATTGTTTTTCAGCGAAAAGCTGAGTGCTATTGCAGACAGATGTGCCAACAAAATTGCTGAGTCAGGAAACCTTCATTACAAACCAATGACGTGTGTGGGACAGTGCATGTCATGGAACACCAAGGAGATGAGTGGTACAATCATTCGTTCACTTTATCTTATTCATTTTATCTCATTTTTAGAAGATTATTGGTAAAGAAATTAATTTTATCTCTTTTTTTTCAATTTTTGCATTTTTTGGCGCTTAGAAATGTGTCAATTTTTTCTTTAAAATAACTAAAATCACAAAGAGTTGTCTCACCCAATCGATGGTGTACTTACCGGAGAGTTGTCTCACCCAATCGATGGTGTACTTACCGGAGAGTTGTCTCACCCAATCAATGGTGTACTTACCGGAGAGTTGTCTCACATAAATCAATGGTGTACTTACCGGAGAGTTGTCTCACCCAATCAATGGTGTACTTACCGGAGAGTTGTCTCACCCAATCAATGGTGTACTTACCGGCAGATATTTACTAACATGAATTAAGCCAAAAAAAAAGAAAAGGGTAAAATTATGTCGAGGTTTATTATTAGGTTTATTACAATGTTGTTATATCAATTAGGTAATTATAATAATCTTATATCAATTGGGTAATTCTAATTTTGGTATATCAATTAGGTAATTCTAATGTTGTTATATCAATTAGGTCTATTTCATTCAAAAACGGTGATCATTATTTTACATGTAGACCTATTATGGTTGTGAAAAATTCGCATTATTTATTGTAATAAGTGGTCCGTGAGGTCCAAAAGTTTGGCGACGACTTAAATACTTTATACGTTGCTTTTAAAAATGGACTGAGCCTTTACCAAGGACCAAAAAAAGTTTTTTTTTAAACGCACAAAAATGAATGTTTGGTACTTAGGTGTAAAAAATAATATCCGCGTTTATTAAAAAAAATTGTGTTAAAAAAAAGTATTTTCTTTTATTTCCCCCGTTTCTGATTTTCTCAGCTAGAGAGCTCATTGATCAGTGGTACACGGAAGACAACAGGGAGGATGTACACAAAACGGATGTAAACAAACCATCAGGTAGGAATAGAGAATCTAAAAATAGTTTTTAATTAAAGATGTCGCTTGTGAAATGACTGACATGTCTATACCAACTTCCTTCCTGTGGTTGGGAATAACTTAAAGCAAAAAGGCAGGGTATCTAGGGGGGGATGTGACTTAGCATTCTTTATACAATTTCCTTGGGTATATAGGGGGGATGTGACTTTTTTTCTTTTGTGTATAAACATGTACGGACACAACAATCACATGTACGGCCACAACAATCACATGTACGCCACAACAATCACATGTACGACACAACAATCACATGTACGGCCACAACAATCACATGTACGCCACAACAATCACATGTACGACACAACAATCACATGTACGGCCACAACAATCACATGTACGGCCACAACAATCACATGTACGCCACAACAATCACATGTACGGCACAACAATCACATGTACGACACAACAATCACATGTACGACATAACAATCACATGTACGGCCACAACAATCACATGTACGACACAACAATCACATGTACGGCACAACAATCACATGTACGACACAACAATCACATGTGCGACACAACAATCACATGTACGGCCACAACAATCACATGTACGCCACAACAATCACATGTACGGCCACAACAATCACATGTACGCCACAACAATCACATGTACGGTCACAACAATCACATGTACGGCCACAACAATCACATGTACGGCCACAACAATCACATGTACGGCCACAACAATCACATGTACGGCCACAACAATCACATGTACGGCCACAACAATATTGGACAGATTTACCAAAACTATTTAAGTTTAAGCAAAGTAGGTTTGCAACAAATATTTAATTAAGACAGAAAAAGGATAATTTTTTATGTTGCTTGCGCTGTTCCCTAGTCCATTTTTTTATTTAACATAAATTTGCAAATACACTTTGATATTTTGTCTAATCAATTTCATGTAAATGTTAATGTAATTTACTTTCCAAAACTGATCGACACATGACACATGACGCATGACACATGACGCATCTAAAATCATAATCTTGCGAGAGTCACGTGCAAACACTTAGAACCTTTTTGGAAAACTGCAATGTACGGGGCGGGGTGGGGGGGGTGGATACAACGTTTTAGGGAAATATTTTTCGTACAGAAAAAAAGAACCAGTGGGATTTGAGTATAATCTTTTAGCCCTTGTTCAATATTCACGCGATGAACACACTCGTATTGAAATGTGTTTAATCAGGAAACTTCTCCCAGTTGGTGTGGAAAGGAAGCCGAGTTGTTGGCATAGGTGTATCGTTACAACGGTCCAAAGATGGACACCTGTGTTATTTGGCCTACTTCTATCCACCGGGCAATGTGGGCGACCTGACAGCCAACGTACTACCCAGAACCTTGAGTGGACTGAGTAGCTTGAAAGGTAACGAGGGGAAATACCTATGGGAGACTCCCAGAATCGTCTGGGGTTATGTGGATATTGTTTCAGAATCATTCAAATTTAATGGTTTCTGTTCCAGAATGTATTACAGTTATGATGTGTTTCTGCTTCAGAACCGATTACATTTATGGGATATATTGTTTCAGAATCGATTACGGTTATGGGATTCTGCTTCAAAATCGATTATTGTACAAGGTTCTGTTATAGAATTTATTCTTCTGCAAAAACACCATAAAAAAGTCTATCATCAAAAGTCTATCATCAAAAGTCTATCATCAAAAGTCTATCATCAAAAGTCTATTTGGCAAATATTTAAGACGTCCTTTACTTTCTATTTTAATCCAACGAAAAAATAACAACAATAAAATAAATAAAAAATAAACATCGCACACACAAGAAAGGTCATTATCAAAGAGAATTTATTATATGTTTCCTTAAATTTGACATGTTTCCTAAAATTTGACATGTTTCCTTAAATTTGACATGTTTCCTAAAATTTGACATGTTTCCTTAAATTTGACATGTTTTCCGTGGAGAATAATTCAATAAATTTGTAGAAGTTCTTCATACAAATTTTATATTTTTATCTTAGTTTTCGTTTTAAATATGTTATTAAGAAGATGATCTTATAATGTTGGATTTCCTCTCGGAATTTGTTAACATCACGTCATGTCATGTCACATCATGTCATGTCACATCATGTCATGTCACATCATGTCATGTCACATCATATCATGTCACATCATGTCATGTCATGTCACATCATGTCATGTCACATAATGTCATGTCACATCATGTCATGTCATGTCACATCATGTCATGTCATGTCACATCATGTCATGTCACATCATGTCATGTCATGTCACATCCTGTCATGTCATGTCACATCATGTCATGTCACGTCATGTCACATCATGTCATGTCACATCGTGTCATTTTTTTGATAACAAAACAAATAAGTTATGGTAATGTTACAAATATGGTGATGGTAATGTTACAAATATCTTGATGGTAATGTTACAAATAAGGAATTGGTAATGTTTCAAATATTTTGATGGTAATGTTACAAATATCTTGATGGTAATGTTACAAATAAGGAATTGGTAAATGTTTCAAATATTTTGATGGTAATGTTACAAAGTAATGATAGTGATGATTCTAAATGTAACCTGGTGAAAATGTTGAACAAACGTCTGGTGTGGATCTTAATATTAAAATGGTGTTAATGTTTGTCAATGAATGGTTTAAATGTTGATATAATCTTAGTTGTATGGAGGGTGAAAGTCGATTACAAAATTTTCCAATGACTAAAAAACATTACATATAAATACAGGCCAATTTAAAATACACTTTAAACTTTGTTCGTTTGGGGGCGCTTAGAAATAACTTATAAATAATTTAGAACAAACTTCAAATTTATTCAAAGTCTATCACGACACTCAAGACCTAGAGTACAAAGTAATCCAATATTTTTATTTAATCTTGAGCTTTCATTTTAAGTCGTAGAAAATTTAATTCATTCAGATTGGTGGGATAATTATTATTATTTTTTTTAAAAATGTGATCAAAATCGTGTTGATTAGAATATTTTTTTTATTCACGAGTTGATTTTCCGGATCTTAATAACAATTTTAATGAGCATGTTAAATGGTTTTTTTTATTTTCTCTTTTATTATTAATTACAATTCTGAACAAATTCAATATGAAAACTTATCACATAAAATAAAAACAAAAGTCAAATTTGTAGGAAAAAAAGGTTAAACATGTGAAAAATAAAACGAACCGTCATAATGACCCATACCATGTGTCCATAAATAAATTCTTCATTAAAAATTATTTTACATCTCGGAGACAGTCCTTACAGAAACTAATTCCTTTTTTTTAAATGATCCACGCATTCTTTGAAGTTGGGCGTCGACTGACTGATGCCACATAACAAGACAAGTACTGAACGAGTTGTGGGACTTTAAGTCAATTACTGCAAGTGTTTTTGGACTTAAAGTCAAGTACAGCAAGAGTTGTGGAACTTAATGTAACATCACCATTGTGGTAACATCACAATTTTGTAAGTCACATAGCATCAACGTTTAGTAACATCACAAACAATGTTGGAAGTCATATAACATGACACGTTTGGTATAACATCCCAAAGACCGTTGGAAGTCATATAATATGACACTTTAGTAACATCAATAAACATTGTCCAATGTCACGTTAAAAGTTAATGAACATCAATAAACAATGTACATGGTCACATGACACGTTTAGTAACATCAATAAACAGTGTCTAATGTCACGTGACAGATTTATTAAAATCATATATTTATTACTTATTTGATTTTCGTTCACGTTCTGTCAAATAAAATAAATGGAGGAATTGAAATATTTTTATATCATTAAAAATTTGAACTTATAACAAACAAAATAAATAATGAAGAAAATACAATCATTTGGAATGATCCGAGATTCTATCAGAGGCAGAAATTGTCACCGTGACAGAAGTTATCTGGCCAGGTATCTCTAGCCCTTGTCTATGCCTGAAATTAAACCATGCTGGCTGCCATTTAAGCAGTTTACACGACGAATTAAATCAAATATTTGAATTTTGAATAAAGAACTTTCCAGAACCTTTTCTTGAATTTCAAATCGTCTCTTACATTTGGTTGATCAACGTTAAACATTGTGATCATCATTAAATACGTCGAGCTGTTTGTTATTCAGAATGTTCAGTATTTGCTCACAATACGTTATTACTTAAATTTATTTGAAAACAAATCTATTAACATATTGTAATGTCAACAAAAAAAGTAATAAAATTAGACACACACCCATTTTACTATAAAAATATCTGACCACAAAACACTTTGAAAGTGAAATGACGTAAATAGTAATTGGATATTTGTGATGGGATTTTATTTTAAAGTTCACGGGTGAAGATGACATACGTTTGTATTTTCATTTGATGTTTGGTGAATGAATTGATTATGTTTTACTGCTTGATGAGCAAAAATGGAATGATTTTTAATCATTTGTGTATAACCTCATCAGTTAAAGGCGTCATCCATACAAGGCGTCATCCATACAAGGCGTCATCCATACAAGGCGTCATCCATACAAGGCGTCATCCATACAAGTCTCTAGGGAGAAGGGTGGTGGTGTGGGGGGGGTTATGTCTAATAGAGACCCGTATTGACAAGAGGCGGGGAGAGGGTTCAGGATCTTCCATGCTGTAGCTTTGTGTGTGTGTGTGCGCGCACGCGCGCGCGTGTGTGCATGTATGTGTGGTGTGTGTGTATGTGTGGTGTCTGTTGCTCTTTTGAATCTTCACTATGCACATTGACATTGTACAACTTAACTGGCCGTTTGAACCGCGTACACCCGTAAGGACTAGGGATGTTTTAGCTCTATCTGGACAAATCTTTTAAGTTCTACTCTGAGGACATCTAAGAATATCTATAGTTTTTTGTTTTCTTGATAAATGACGACAACAGGTGAAGGCCGTAAGCCGTTTGTTGTACAACTATCACACGATCTTTTAGATGGCGACATTCAATGATGAGAGCTAAGAGGAGCCGTGGTGGCGTACAGCAATGTGTCATAGATCATCTGTCAGTCATACACCAATATGTCAGTCATACACCGATATGTCAGTCATACACCAATTTGTCATTAATACACCGATATGTCAGTCATACACCGATGTATCAGTCATACACCGATGTGTCAGTCATACACCGATGTGTCAGTCATGCACCGATGTGTCAGTCATACACCGATGTGTCAGTCATACATCGATGTCTGATCGCGTGACACTCGCAGACAGTGCAGATGTCTATCAGGTTCGTAAAGATTAATTAATAAACATTTGAACGGCAGGAGGGGGCAGGGGCGGATTAAGACTGCACGGGGCCCCTGGCTGCAATTCAAACCGGGGCCCTATCCAGCCAGCGTCACTTTAAATAAAATGATTGCTAGCAGCTAATTTATAAGACCGTAAAATTGTAACTAAATACTTCATCGGTTCCTTTACCATACTTTGTCTGTACTACGGGATCGGCCTTCCCAGCCAAAGATTATTCATGTAAAAATGGAATATGAAGAAATAAATGTTTGCCGGTATCCTAATATTGAGTGTAAAAATACAATTTAAAAAAAAATTGTGCCCACTCCGGGAATCGATCGCGTAACCGCTTGCACAGCAGGGTGATTTTCTACCTCAAGACCACACGAGCCTGATGAAAATGGTGAAGTTTAATAATATAAACAATAATCTTTAATATTTTCTCTTAGTGAGCCTATATAAATCAGTTTTAAAAAATTAATGTATGATATTTTCAGAAATTCATGCAAACGTTTGTCCATCTTTCTTATAAAATATACTAAATTTGGGGGCCCCTAATCATCGGGGGCCCCTGGCTTTAGCCCGTACAGCCCCCCCCCTTAATCCGCCATAGGGAGGGGGTATGAAATGAACGTGCCAGGGGTCACATATACAGGAAATGAATAGGTCTAATATTTATGTACCTCTCAGTGTTTCATTTATAGTTTTAATGACGACCTTTCTCCGTTAGCAAGGAAAAATATTCAACATACCCGCCTCTACCCCCTCGAAAATTAAAATAACATTTTAAAAAATTACTCGTCTATTGAAAGGAACGTTCTCCTTCTATCTCAACGAGACCATGTTAAAATGTATCTAGGGCCGCTGTGTGGCACTCACTATCTGGGGCCCCTGTGTGGCACATCATATCTGGGGCCGCTGTGTGTCACACACTATCTGGGGCCACCGTGCACATACTATCTGGGGCCGCTGTGTGGCACATACTATCTATGGCCGCTTTGTGGCATACACTATCCGGGGCCGCTGTGTGGCACATACTATCTGGGGCCACCGTGCACATACTATCTGGGGCCGCTGTTTGGCACACACTATCTGGGGCCGCTGTGTGGCACATACTATCTAGGGCCGCTGTGTGGCACATAGTATCTGGGGCCGCTGTGTGGCACACACTATCTGGGGGCCCTGTGTTGCACATACTATCTGGGGCCGCTGTGTGGCACATACTATCTGGGGCCGCTGTGTGGCATACACTATCCGGGGCCGCTGTGTGCCACATACTATCTGGGGCCACTGTGCACATACTATCTGGGGCCGCTGTGTGGCACACACTATCTGGGGCCGCTTTTTGGCACACACTATCTGGGGCCGCTGTGTGGCACATACTATCTAGGGCCGCTGTGTGGCACATATTATCTGGGGCCGCTGTGTGGCACACACTATCTGGGGCCCCTGTGTTGCACATACTATCTGGGGCCGCTGTGTGGCACATACTATCTGGGGCCCCTGTGTGGCACATACTATCTAGGGCCGCTGTGTGGAACTCACTATCTGGGGCCGCTGTGTGGCACACACTATCTGGGGCCCCTGTGTGGCACATACTATCTGGGGCCGCTGTGTGGCACACACTATCTGGGGCCACTGTGTGGCACATACTATCTGGGGCCGCTGTGTGGCACACACTATCTGGGGCCGCTGTGTGGCACATACTATCTGGGGCCACTGTGTGGCACACACTATCTGGGGCCGCTGTGTGGCACATACTATCTGGGGCCGCTGTGTGGCACACACTATCTGGGGCCGCTGTGTGGCACACACTATCTGGGGCAACTGTGTGGCACACACTATCTGGGGCCGCTGTGTGGCACATACTATCTGGGGCCGCTGTGTGGCACACACTATCTGGGGCCGCTGTGTGGCACACACTATCTGGGGCCACTGTGTGGCACACACTATCTGGGGCCGCTGTGTGGCACACACTATCTGGGGCCACTGTGTGGCACACACTATCTGGGGCCGCTGTGTGGCACATACTATCTGGGGCCGCTGTGTGGCACATACTATCTGGGGCCGCTGTGTGGCACATACTATCTAGGGCCGCTGTGTGGCACTCACTATCTGGGGCCGCTGTGTCACACACTATCTGGGGCACCTGTGTGGCACATACTATCTGGGGCCGCTGTGTGGCACACACTATCTGGGGCCACTGTGTGGCACACACTATCTGGGGCCGCTGTGTGGCACATACTATCTAGGGCCGCTGTGTGGCACTCACTATCTGGGGCCGCTGTGTGGCACACACTATCTGGGGCCGCTGTGTGGTACTCACTATCTGGGGCCGCTGTGTGGCACTCACTATCTGGGGCCGCTGTGTGGCACATACTATCTAGGGCCGCTGTGTGGCACATACTATCTGGGGCCGCTGTGTGGCACATACTATCTAGGGCCGCTGTGTGGCACTCACTATCTGGGGCCGCTGTGTGGCACACACTATCTGGGGCCCCTGTGTGGCACATACTATCTGGGGCCGCTGTGTGGCACACACTATCTGGGGCCACTGTGTGGCACACACTATCTGGGGCCGCTGTGTGGCACATACTATCTAGGGCCGCTGTGTGGCACTCACTATCTGGGGCCGCTGTGTGGCACACACTATCTGGGGCCGATGTGTGGCACTCACTATCTGGGGCCGCTGTGTGGCACTCACTATCTGGGGCCGCTGTGTGGCACATACTATCTAGGGCCGCTGTGTGGCACATACTATCTAGGGCCGCTTTGTGGCACACACTATCTGGGGCCGCTGTGTGGCACTCACTATCTGGGGCCGCTGTGTGGCACACACTATCTGGGGCCGCTGTGTGGCACACACTATCTGGGGCCGCTGTGTGGCACGTACTGAGTGCTCTTAATATGATGAAATCATCGTTTGCAGTTTCAGCTACTAACTATTGCTATCAAGCGTTTGTTGACCTATAAATAAAAAACCCAAATGTTCTAAATATTACAGAAACAATTGTTTTTGCTAATTTCCATTTTCACTTGTTATGCTCCACATAATGCGCCGAGGTAACACTTACTGACTTAATGATTTACTCTTTGCAAAGTCGAAGAGAATCGAATAGAGTTTTAGAAAACTGACAAGGCCAAAAATTGAATATTTATCTGAGTTTTGCAAATGTATATACAAAAATCAGTCCCCATTCAGTGCCTATATGTATATACACAAATCAGTCACAATTCAGTGCCTCTATGTATATACACAAATCAGTCACCATTCAGTCCCTCTATGTATATACACAAATCAGTCACCATTCAGTCCCTCTATGTATATACACAAATCAGTCACAATTCAGTGCCTCTATGTATATACACAAATCAGTCACCATTCAGTCCCTCTATGTATATACACAAATCAGTCACCATTCAGTGCCTCTATGTATATACACAAATCAGTCCCCATTCAGTGCCTCTATGTATATACACAAATCAGTCACCATTCAGTGCCTCTATGTATATACACAAAGCAGTCACCATTCGGTGCCTCTATGTATATACACAAATCAGTCACCATTCAGTGCCTCTATGTATATACACAAATCAGTCACCATTCAGTGCCTCTATGTATATACACAAAGCAGTCACCATTCAGTGCCTCTATGTATATACACAAATCAGTCCCCATTCAGTGCCTCTATGTATATAAACAAATCAGTCACCATTCAGTGCCTCTATGTATATACACAAATCAGTCCCCATTCAGTTCCTCTATGTATATACACAAATCAGTCACCATTCAGTGCCTCTATGTATATACACAAAGCAGTCACCATTCAGTGCCTCTATGTATATACACAAATCAGTCCCCATTCAGTGCCTCTATGTATATAAACAAATCAGTCACCATTCAGTGCCTCTATGTATATACACAAATCAGTCCCCATTCAGTGCCTCTATTGGTATGACCTCTTAAAGTTGTCATGATCATTTGTTGGATGAGTTTAGAGAACTGCCATTATAATAATTATCTGTACCGTAAAATGTGGGCATCATTGTTATTACTGGACTCTGGAATGGACAAACGCATTTTTAATGATATCTGGAGCAAAGACTGACGAGTAGCATGTCTTTTAAGACATTATTAACTAACTTTTGTCAACGAAGATGATGCTTAAAATAAATTATTTATCAATACAAAAATACCAGCTGTTTATCAATGTCAGATTCACTAGCTGACCTTTCTGTTAGTCGAGTTTCTGACAAGAACTCAAGAGCTCATACTTTTCAGTAAAAAAAACCAAACTAAATTCCAAACAATTTGCGGTTTTTTTGTTTTTTTTAAACCGTGTCATGGCAGATGACACAATGGTTGAATAAATAAAGATGGACAACTCTCGGAAATGTTTGAATCAATACCAGAACAAATTAACAGTGACTTTCACAGGAATTGGGTAATATTCACTTTCATAGGAGTTAAGTAACATTCACTTTCACAGGAATTGGGTAATATTCACTTTCACAGGAATTGAGTAAATTGGGTAATATTCATTTTCTCTCGTTATTAAAACCACGCGACCCTAAAACTTTTCGTCTCATGTAGACACAAAAAAAAACACACACGAGTCAACGGACGTTCATATAATCTCTATAAAAGATAGAGCTGAGTCTCAGAGAAGAACAACCTTGTAGACGTTGTAGAACCATGAGAGAAGACTAATCACGTGACACACTAAAGATAATCTTGACGTATGGAGAGATGAATTTTCTGGGGAAAGAAAAGCGTTAGACTTATAAGCTTGATATAAACTTGGACCATTTGGCGTGGCCCTACTAAGCATCACTATATCAGAAGTAAGTTACAATATAATATATATATATATATATATATATCTTGTCTTGTCTTATCTATACAGACGCTTCTTCTATGCAGAGGATAGTTGCGTCCACAGACCATGACAGATGATCTGTTTGGCAAGTGATGCAGCGTTCACAGGCCACGGCTTTGTGGGTTCCACGCATTACCCAGCCGCCTAACTAGTGTTAGGTACCCATTCGGAGCAGGGTGACTCAGGGACGCCCTAGGCCCCGGGAACAAACCCTTGCCTTCACACGGATTCGAACCCGTGACCATCGGTACGACAGTCCAGTGCGCTGCCACTCGACCACCGCGTATATATATATATATATATATATATATATATACAACATATCTTTATAAAGCTCAATAGTAATTCAGAATACAAGTCAAACAGATCTTCATAGCCAACAAGGTCATTTACACATCAGACAAACGGACCCACCTGGTGCCATAACTTGTTTATGATTATGTCCTATTCCAGCTCTGCCCTGAGGTTTAGTGCCAAACTTCTGAAAGTGAAAGTCAAGGTTTTCAAGCGTTAAGCCAAAACTTTAGTGTTCGTAATATATTTATATTTTTTTTAAAAGTCAAGTTAGGAACACGAGCAAAGATTATTCTTGAATGTTCTTGACATTTCATTAAATCCATTTTTATTTCTGCTATTTTAATGGACAGAGTCAGTACAACAATCACTCGCTAGCAAAGGTACCAAAATGAAAGACATATTTTGAAGAAATATTAGATTAAATCAATTTTAACTTTATAGTAGTTAGTTAGTAGCACGTTAAATATGTTTAGCACATAGCAACTACTCGGTAGCACATTGAATAGGCGTATAACATTGTACTTAGTCGGTAGCACATTTAATATGTGTAGTACAGAGCAACTAGTATCGCTTTAAATATGTGTCAGCACAGCACACAGTTAAGGTACGACACAGCAAATAACGTCACCCTCCTAAGTAGTTGTACAGCAATCATGTTATGTATCATAGTTAGATGTGACACACTAGTGTTAATGTTACAATATAAAACAATCACCTTAGATCACGTATACATTAATCACACACATAATGTTTACCTGATTTTGAGATTGTAGATTTGTATTTTGAATGAAGGTTTGAACATTGGTTGTGAGAACCGTTGTTGTTGTTGTTGTCGTCGTTGGTGGAGTTGTCGTCGGTTTTCTTTTGTATTCTATCAAACAATTTTTTTTTAAAATAGACAAAAAACTTCCAATGAGGCTATAAATGATATGTATTGAATTGATTTAAAACGATCCATAATATATTTCGCTGCTTATTTAACATTAAAATTTCCAACAACTAAGTCATCACTCACTTCCAAAAATATCAATGATTATATAATCTAATTATCAACAATAATCACGTAGCACACTGATTAAAAGCTACCTTCCAGAACCATCTTATCGCTAGCCTGACCCATGTCATTGGAGGCCATACAAACGTAATCACCAAAGTCACTCTTCTGTAAGTCTTTAATGTTCAGGTACAAGGTCAGTTTGGTCTCGTCCTCCAGCAAGGTGAAGATGTCCAGCTGTGACATTAACATGACATTTATAAGAACACGGCTGGATGTCAGTCATGTTTGTTGATTCAGTTAATGACTTAGATGACAGTGATTTATATGGAAAACTTGAAAAATGAATCTCAACTACTGCACATTAGACCAACTAGGTTCATTATGTATATGGATTAAAACACTATAGTATTTAAATAAAACTATAATAAAATGCAAATATATTTTTAAAGAGGATTTTCTCAAGTTTTTATTTGCAATGATAGGACTGACCGTGTCAACATTACTAGGTGCGTCAAAACTCTGTGTCAACATTACTAGGTGCGTCAAATCTCTGTGTCAACATTACTAGGTACGTCAAAACTCTGTGTCAACATTACTACGTGCGTCAAAACTATGTGTCAACATTACTAGGTGCGTCAAATCTCTGTGTCAACATTACTACGTGCGTCAAATCTCTGTGTCAACATTACTAGGTGCGTCAAATCTCTGTTTCAACATTACTAGGTGCGTCAAATCTCTGTGTCAACATTACTAGGTGCGTCAAATCTCTGTGTCAACATTACTAGGTGCGTCAAAACTCTGTGTCAACATTACTAGGTGCGTCAAAACTCAGTGTCAACATTACTAGGTGCGTCAAATCTCTGTGTCAACATTACTAGGTGCGTCAAAACTCTGTGTCAACATTACTAGTTGCGTCAAAACTCTGTGTCAACATTACTAGGTGCGTCAAATCTCTGTGTCAACATTACTAGGTACGTCAAAACTCTGTGTCAACATTACTAGGTGCGTCAAAACTCAGTGTCAACATTACTAGGTGCGTCAAATCTCTGTGTCAACATTACTAGGTGCGTCAAAACTCTGTGTCAACATTACTGGGTGAGTCAAAACTCTGTGTCAACGTTACTAGGTGCGTCAAAACTCTGTGTCAACATAACTAGGTGCGTCAAATCTCTGTGTCAACATTACTAGGTGCGTCAAAACTCTGTGTCAACATTACTAGGTGCGTCAAAACTCTGTGTCAACATTACTAGGTGCGTCAAAACTCAGTGTCGACATTACTAGGTGCGTCAAAACTCTGTGTCAACATTACTAGGTGCGTCAAAACTCAGTGTCGACATTACTAGGTGCGTCAAAACTCTGTGTCAACATTACTAGGTGCGTCAAAACTCTGTGTCAACATTACTAGGTGCGTCAAAACTCAGTGTCGACATTACTAGGTGCGTCAAAACTCTGTGTCAACATTACTAGGTGCGTCAAAACTCTGTGTCAACATTACTAGGTGCGTCAAAACTCAGTGTCGACATTACTAGGTGCGTCAAAACTATACAAAGAAATCATTTTCTAAATATAAGGCCATTCACCTTATATTTCTCTGTGTTGCTGATTTGACGGTTTTCAAATTTCCAAGCAGCCTCCGCCTGTGGATAGCCGGAAACAGTACACTCGAGAATGGTGTCCTTCCCAACTATCTGGGTCAATCGTTTGTTCTCTACTTGTACTTCTGGGTGAACTGGACATGAAACAATACACTATCAAACAACAATCTGGGTGAACTGGACATAAATTAATACACCATGAATCATCAAACAATCTTGTAAGGAAATGGACTAAAATTACGACGATTAATGTGTTGATTAAGATTATGACTATGACATGATAAAATACTTTGTATTGATATTCTGTCTCAAAGCTCTATAATATTCATCATATTTTTTAATTTGTCTGAAATTTTGTTTTGCTAAAGTGTCCACTAAATTTACGTACTCAGGGTCATGGTTTATTTAAATAAAACACTTGCTATTATTCATGACAAATATTTTAAATTTAATACAAAATTCTATTGTTAGGAGGGGTGAAACTTAACTCCTGTCAATCATGTATGCACAATTTAAAGAATTGGAATTTGTACATTTAACGAAAAAAATAATACCTTTGCATTTTTAAAATAATAATAATAATAATAAATTATTATTACATTATTATTGTAGAATCAGAATTAATACAATCTTTGATTTTATTTTAAACAGAGAATCCATAGAGAGGTTAGCTGCAATCATACCACTACCATCATCAGAGAGGTTAGCTGCAATCCTACCACTACCATCATCATCGTTTGTACTTAGGATGTCTTGGGAACAAAGGGATTCAATCTATTTTACATGTTCTTTTGCCATCTCTTTCCTGTTCTCTCGGCCTCATCCAACACAAAACGTCTCCATGTCTTCATAGATCTTCGTCGTGCCGTCTGTCCAATTCTATGGATTGTATTTCTTTGTTGGTTGTGTTGTTCGTTAGTGTGTGTTGTCGTACCATTAGAGAAAAAATCAAACATCTGTTGATAAATATCTACATTCTGTTAGAAGCGGTTTCTGTAGTTATTCATGTTCCTGGTCCACACGATGGGACTAATTTCACGTTTCAATATAAAATCTTATTTTTGTATTTTTTTTAGGGATGTTATCGATTAATTTAAATTTAATCGTTAACGTTTGAAAAATTAACGATTAATTAATCATTAATTTCCATTAAAGCCAAAAATTAAAATTTATGACGTCACAAGGAACACTTATTAAACGTTCTTGTTGAAAATTTAAATAACACTGGAATGTCTCCTTTATATGTCATCTTTTAACCAACTACGCAAAAAGACAAGTGTGTTGACATTATTTGGTTCAAGTGATGAGCAGGTCAAATTGATAATATAACCAGCCGAGCTGAAGAATCATTCACATGGAACTGAGGTAACGTATGCACAAAACGGTCTTGGCAAAGACTGACATTATCGGATATCGGTGTTCATTAAGTTTCCACCATTGTAGAGGGTTCAGGAACTTTCATCTCCATTTTTTAACGCAGTAATTCATCAGAAGAGCTGTCGTCATTTTCTGTATGTGATTCAGACTCCATTAATGCCATTAGCTTAATACGCTTTTCATTTGGTTTGATAAGTAGGTGAAGTGTTAGAAGACCATTGTAGGCAAACTTTATCAACATTTTGAACATTCCCGTCAGTCAATAGTTTAAAACCAAACTGTTCGTTTAATCGTCAGGAAATGTGTTATTATTTATCGGCCGCTATTTTTCAATTATTTTTTAAATACTCTTTGACGTCCAATAATTTGTAAGTGATGGTTCGATTAATCGTTAAAATTTAATCGTTAAAATTTTTTAACGATTAATCGAGAAATTAATCGTTAATTTCCGCAGCCCTAATTTTTTTATATTATTTTTTTTTAGAAATGTAGAATGATTTGAAGACTGGTTTAAGTGTTGTCCTAGAATTTTTCTGTAATTATTATTGACCAAGTTTCGTAGGCAGATGAAGTAATCCTCTTGTTCTGTGTTTTGGTTTTCTAATTTTACTTCTCCTTCATGTTAAAGTATTTGTGTTTTTGGTGGCAGCAACACTAGAAATAGTTTTACTTTGTTTACAGTAAACATTTTTTATATTACACATAATTTTGTGTATTCACTTTATAAGGAGACGGACGAGGTAAATAAATCATTGGGACTTAGTCCATAAAAGAAATAACATTGTGTATGAATTTATAAATAATTTTAAAAGTTTGATTTATAAAAATAGTTTCATATTAGAATTTAAATTTAACAAAAAATAATTATAAACTATGTAGCTTGGGCTGTGTTCATAAAGGATTCTTAAAAATTCAACTAAAATGGCAGTTAGTGATTTCCATGTTTGTAAAACCGTAAAATAAATGTTTTATTTATTAAACGTGTTTATAGAAATCCATCCATCCCTGTGGCGCTACAGCCCATGTAGTCCTTGGACCTGCCTCACGACCTCCTACAGACCATGCACCTTCTTCATCTCAGTCCTAATCAACGCTTTTCTTCTCCAACACTGGATGCCCTATTGCTGTAGATCTTTCTCTGCATACTATGTCCATGTAAGCTCAGGTCTTCCCTTAAGCCGTTTTTCTCTAGGTTTTGGTGGTGCATTCTCTTTGCTCCTCTTTCTTTGACATTCTTTAATGTCCTGCCCAGCGCAGTCTGCCTTAAAAAAAAATTCTCCTACTATGAGGCATCGTGACAGTGAAGGCACTGTGCATAGAATTACCTTTCTTTTATCGTAATAGGTTAGTAAATAAAGCTTCATTGATTAACTAAATAGAATTCACATTTCCGAGACAAGATAAAATTACTTACATTTGACTCTAACCATAGTTGTCCTAGACAGTAGCTGTAGTTACTTACATTTGACTCTAACCATAGTTGTCCTAGACAGTAGCTGTAGTTACTTACATTTGACTCTAACCATAATTGTCCTAGACAGTAGCTGTAGTTACTTACATTTGACTCTAACCATAGTTGTCCCAGACAGTAGCTGTAGTTACTTACATTTGACTCTAACCATAGTTGTCCCAGACAGTAGCTGTAGTTACTTACATTTGACTCTAACCATAGTTGTCCTAGACAGTAGCTGTAGTTACTTACATTTGACTCTAACCATAGTTGTCCCAGAAAGTAGCTGTAGTTACTTACATTTGACTCTAACCATAGTTGTCCCAGACAGTAGCTGTAGTTACTTACATTTAACTCTAACCATAGTTGTCCTAGACAGTAGCTGTAGTTACTTACATTTAACTCTAACCATGCCATAGTTGTCTTAGACAGTAGCTGTAGTTACTTACATTTGACTCTAACCATAGTTGTTCCAGACAGTAGCTGTAGTTACTTACATTTGACTCTAACCATAGTTGTCCTAGACAGTAGCTGTAGTTACTTACATTTGAGTCTAACCATAGTTGTCCCAGACAGTAGCTGTAGTTACTTACATTTGACTCTAACCATAGTTGTCCTAGACAGTAGCTGTAGTTACTTACATTTGACTCTAACCATAGTTGTCTCAGAAAGTAGCTGTAGTTACTTACATTTGACTCTAACCGTAGTTGTCCCAGACAGTAGCTGTAGTTACTTACATTTGACTCTAACCATAGTTGTCCTAGACAGTAGCTGTAGTTACTTACATTTGACTCTAACCATAGTTGTCCCAGACAGTAGCTGTAGTTACTTACATTTGACTCTAACCATAGTTGTCCCAGACAGTAGTTGTAGTTACTTACATTTGACTCTAACCATAGTTGTCCCAGACAGTAGCTGTAGTTACTTACATTTGACTCTAACCGTAGTTGTCCCAGACAGTAGCTGTAGTTACTTACATTTGACTCTAACCATAGTTGTCCCAGACAGTAGCTGTAGTTACTTACATTTGACTCTAACCATAGTTGTCCTAGACAGTAGCTGTAGTTACTTACATTTGACTCTAACCATAGTTGTCCCAGACAGTAGCTGTAGTTACTTACATTTGACTCTAACCATAGTTGTCCTAGACAGTAGCTGTAGTTACTTACATTTGACTCTAACCGTAGTTGTCCTAGACAGTAGCTGTAGTTACTTACATTTGACTCTAACCATAGTTGTCCCAGACAGTAGCTGTAGTTACTTACATTTGACTCTAACCATAGTTGTCCCAGACAGTAGCTGTAGTTACTTACATTTGACTCTAACCATAGTTGTCCTAGACAGTAGCTGTAGTTACTTACATTTGACTCTAACCATAGTTGTCCTAGACAGTAGCTGTAGTTACTTACATTTGACTCTAACCATAGTTGTCCCAGACAGTAGCTGTAGTTACTTACATTTGACTCTAACCATAGTTGTCCTAGACAGTAGCTGTAGTTACTTACATTTGACTCTAACCATAGTTGTCCCTAGACAGTAGCTGTAGTTACTTACATTTGACTCTAACCATAGTTGTCCTAGACAGTAGCTGTAGTTACTTACATTTGACTCTAACCATAGTTGTCCCAGACAGTAGCTGTAGTTACTTACATTTGACTCTAACCATAGTTGTCCCAGACAGTAGCTGTAGTTACTTACATTTGACTCTAACCATAGTTGTCTCAGACAGTAGCTGTAGTTACTTACATTTGACTCTAACCGTAGTTGTCCCAGACAGTAGCTGTAGTTACTTACATTTGACTCTAACCATAGTTGTCCTAGACAGTAGCTGTAGTTACTTACATTTGACTCTAACCATAGTTGTCCCAGACAGTAGCTGTAGTTACTTACATTTGACTCTAACCATAGTTGTCCCAGACAGTAGCTGTAGTTACTTACATTTGACTCTAACCGTAGTTGTCCCAGACAGTAGCTGTAGTTACTTACATTTGACTCTAACCATAGTTGTCCTAGACAGTAGCTGTAGTTACTTACATTTGACTCTAACCATAGTTGTCCCAGACAGTAGCTGTAATTACTTACATTTGACTCTAACCATAGTTGTCCTAGACAGTAGCTGTAGTTACTTACATTTGACTCTAACCGTAGTTGTCCTAGACAGTAGCTGTAGTTACTTACATTTGACTCTAACCATAGTTGTCCCAGACAGTAGCTGTAGTTACTTACATTTGACTCTAACCATAGTTGTCCCAGACAGTAGCTGTAGTTACTTACATTTGACTCTAACCATAGTTGTCCCAGACAGTAGCTGTAGTTACTTACATTTGACTCTAACCATAGTTGTCCTAGACAGTAGCTGTAGTTACTTACATTTGACTCTAACCATAGTTGTCCCAGACAGTAGCTGTAGTTACTTACATTTGACTCTAACCATAGTTGTCCTAGACAGTAGCTGTAGTTACTTACATTTGACTCTAACCATAGTTGTCCTAGACAGTAGCTGTAGTTACTTACATTTGACTCTAACCATAGTTGTCCCAGACAGTAGCTGTAATTACTTACATTTGACTCTAACCATAGTTGTCCTAGACAGTAGCTGTAGTTACTTACATTTGACTCTAACCATAGTTGTCCCAGACAGTAGCTGTAGTTACTTACATTTGACTCTAACCATAGTTGTCCCAGACAGTAGCTGTAGTTACTTACATTTGACTCTAACCATAGTTGTCCTAGACAGTAGCTGTAGTTACTTACATTTGACTCTAACCATAGTTGTCCCAGACAGTAGCTGTAGTTACTTACATTTGACTCTAACCATAGTTGTCCTAGACAGTAGCTGTAGTTACTTACATTTGACTCTAACCATAGTTATCCTAGACAGTAGCTGTAGTTACTTACATTTGACTCTAACCATAGTTGTCCCAGACAGTAGCTGTAGTTACTTACATTTAACTCTAACCATAGTTGTCCCAGACAGTAGCTGTAGTTACTTACATTTGACTCTAACCATAGTTGTCCCAGACAGTAGCTGTAGTTACTTACATTTGACTCTAACCATAGTTGTCCTAGACAGTAGCTGTAGTTACTTACATTTGACTCTAACCATAGTTGTCCTAGACAGTAGCTGTAGTTACTTACATTTGACTCTAACCATAGTTGTCCTAGACAGTAGCTGTAGTTACTTACATTTGACTCTAACCATAGTTGTCCTAGACAGTAGCTGTAGTTACTTACATTTGACTCTAACCATAGTTGTCCCAGACAGTAGCTGTAGTTACTTACATTTGACTCTAACCATAGTTGTCCTAGACAGTAGCTGTAGTTACTTACATTTGACTCTAACCATAGTTGTCCCAGACAGTAGCTGTAGTTACTTACATTTGACTCTAACCATAGTTGTCCCAGACAGTAGCTGTAGTTACTTACATTTGACTCTAACCGTAGTTGTCCCAGACAGTAGCTGTAGTTACTTACATTTGACTCTAACCATAGTTGTCCTAGACAGTAGCTGTAGTTACTTACATTTGACTCTAACCATAGTTGTCCCAGACAGTAGCTGTAATTACTTACATTTAACTCTAACCATAGTTGTCCTAGACAGTAGCTGTAGTTACTTACATTTGACTCTAACCGTAGTTGTCCTAGACAGTAGCTGTAGTTACTTACATTTGACTCTAACCATAGTTGTCCCAGACAGTAGCTGTAGTTACTTACATTTGACTCTAACCATAGTTGTCCCAGACAGTAGCTGTAGTTACTTACATTTGACTCTAACCATAGTTGTCCTAGACAGTAGCTGTAGTTACTTACATTTGACTCTAACCATAGTTGTCCTAGACAGTAGCTGTAGTTACTTACATTTGACTCTAACCATAGTTGTCCTAGACAGTAGCTGTAGTTACTTACATTTGACTCTAACCATAGTTGTCCCAGACAGTAGCTGTAGTTACTTACATTTGACTCTAACCATAGTTGTCCTAGACAGTAGCTGTAGTTACTTACATTTGACTCTAACCATAGTTGTCCCAGACAGTAGCTGTAGTTACTTACATTTGACTCTAACCATAGTTTGTCCCAGACAGTAGCTGTAATTACTTACATTTAACTCTAACCATAGTTGTCCTAGACAGTAGCTGTAGTTACTTACATTTGACTCTAACCGTAGTTGTCCTAGACAGTAGCTGTAGTTACTTACATTTGACTCTAACCATAGTTGTCCCAGACAGTAGCTGTAGTTACTTACATTTGACTCTAACCATAGTTGTCCCAGACAGTAGCTGTAGTTACTTACATTTGACTCTAACCATAGTTGTCCCAGACAGTAGCTGTAGTTACTTACATTTGACTCTAACCATAGTTGTCCCAGACAGTAGCTGTAGTTACTTACATTTGACTCTAACCATAGTTGTCCCAGACAGTAGCTGTAGTTACTTACATTTGACTCTAACCATAGTTGTCCCAGACAGTAACTGTAGTTACTTACATTTGACTCTAACCATAGTTGTCCTAGACAGTAGCTGTAGTTACTTACATTTGACTCTAACCATAGTTGTCCCAGACAGTAGCTGTAGTTACTTACATTTAACTCTAACCATAGTTGTCCTAGACAGTAGCTGTAGTTACTTACATTTGACTCTAACCGTAGTTGTCCTAGACAGTAGCTGTAGTTACTTACATTTGACTCTAACCATAGTTGTCCCAGACAGTAGCTGTAGTTACTTACATTTGACTCTAACCATAGTTGTCCCAGACAGTAGCTGTAGTTACTTACATTTGACTCTAACCGTAGTTGTCCCAGACAGTAGCTGTAGTTACTTACATTTGACTCTAACCATAGTTGTCCCAGACAGTAGCTGTAGTTACTTACATTTGACTCTAACCATAGTTGTCCTAGACAGTAGCTGTAGTTACTTACATTTGACTCTAACCGTAGTTGTCCTAGACAGTAGCTGTAGTTACTTACATTTGACTCTAACCATAGTTGTCCCAGACAGTAGCTGTAGTTACTTACATTTGACTCTAACCATAGTTGTCCCAGACAGTAGCTGTAGTTACTTACATTTGACTCTAACCATAGTTGTCCTAGACAGTAGCTGTAGTTACTTACATTTGACTCTAACCATAGTTGTCCCTAGACAGTAGCTGTAGTTACTTACATTTGACTCTAACCATAGTTGTCCCAGACAGTAGCTGTAGTTACTTACATTTGACTCTAACCATAGTTGTCCCAGACAGTAGCTGTAGTTACTTACATTTGACTCTAACCATAGTTGTCCCAGACAGTAGCTGTAGTTACTTACATTTGACTCTAACCGTAGTTGTCCTAGACAGTAGCTGTAGTTACTTACATTTGACTCTAACCATAGTTGTCCCAGACAGTAGCTGTAGTTACTTACATTTGACTCTAACCATAGTTGTCCTAGACAGTAGCTGTAGTTACTTACATTTGACTCTAACCATAGTTGTCCCAGACAGTAGCTGTAGTTACTTACATTTGACTCTAACCATAGTTGTCCCAGACAGTAGCTGTAGTTACTTACATTTGACTCTAACCATAGTTGTCCCAGACAGTAGCTGTAGTTACTTACATTTGACTCTAACCGTAGTTGTCCTAGACAGTAGCTGTAGTTACTTACATTTGACTCTAACCATAGTTGTCCCAGACAGTAGCTGTAGTTACTTACATTTGACTCTAACCATAGTTGTCCTAGACAGTAGCTGTAGTTACTTACATTTGACTCTAACCATAGTTGTCCTAGACAGTAGCTGTAGTTACTTACATTTGACTCTAACCGTAGTTGTCCCAGACAGTAGCTGTAGTTACTTACATTTGACTCTAACCATAGTTGTCCTAGACAGTAGCTGTAGTTACTTACATTTGACTCTAACCATAGTTGTCCTAGACAGTAGCTGTAGTTACTTACATTTGACTCTAACCATAGTTGTCCCAGACAGTAGCTGTAGTTACTTACATTTGACTCTAACCATAGTTGTCCCTAGACAGTAGCTGTAGTTACTTACATTTGACTCTAACCATAGTTGTCCCAGACAGTAGCTGTAGTTACTTACATTTGACTCTAACCATAGTTGTCCCAGACAGTAGCTGTAGTTACTTACATTTGACTCTAACCATAGTTGTCCCAGACAGTAGCTGTAGTTACTTACATTTGACTCTAACCATAGTTGTCCCAGACAGTAGCTGTAGTTACTTACATTTGACTCTAACCATAGTTGTCCTAGACAGTAGCTGTAGTTACTTACATTTGACTCTAACCATAGTTGTCCTAGACAGTAGCTGTAGTTACTTACATTTGAGTCTAACCATAGTTGTCCCAGACAGTAGCTGTAGTTACTTACATTTAACTTTAACCATAGTTGTCCCAGACAGTAGCTGTAGTTACTTACATTTGACTCTAACCATAGTTGTCCCAGACAGTAGCTGTAGTTACTTACATTTGACTCTAACCATAGTTGTCCTAGACAGTAGCTGTAGTTACTTACATTTGACTCTAACCATAGTTGTCCCAGACAGTAGCTGTAGTTACTTACATTTGACTCTAACCATAGTTGTCCTAGACAGTAGCTGTAGTTACTTACATTTGACTCTAACCATAGTTGTCCCAGACAGTAGCTGTAGTTACTTACATTTGACTCTAACCATAGTTGTCCTAGACAGTAGCTGTAGTTACTTACATTTGACTCTAACCATAGTTGTCCTAGACAGTAGCTGTAGTTACTTACATTTGACTCTAACCATAGTTGTCCCAGACAGTAGCTGTAGTTACTTACATTTGACTCTAACCATAGTTGTCCTAGACAGTAGCTGTAGTTACTTACATTTGACTCTAACCATAGTTGTCCTAGACAGTAGCTGTAGTTACTTACATTTAACTCTAACCATAGTTGCCCTCTTGACAGAAGGGGGGTAACCGTTTTGTGCCTCACATTCGTACACACCTCCACAGAATCGACTGACGTTGTGAATGACGAGTATCTCTCCCGTGTAACCAATCCCTGTAAGAAACAAATCTTTCAGTTTAAATGTCTCGTGGCTCAATTTCCTCAATTTGTTTTGCCTGTAAAACGGGATCAAATTAACCGTTAATCATGCATTGCGGGATGTCATCTATTCCACACAAGTCCATGACTGTCAACCATACATTGCGGGATGTAATCTATTCCACACAAGTCCATGGCTGTCAACCATACATTGCGGGATGTAATTTATTCCACACAAGTGCATGACTGTCAACCATACATTGCGGGATGTAATCTATTCCACACAAGTCCATGACTGTCAACCATACATTGCGGGATGTAATCTATTCCCAACAAGTCCATGACTGTCAACCACACATTGAGGGATGTAATCTATTCTACACAAGTCCATGACTGTCAATCATACATTGTGGGATGTCATCTATTCCACACAAGTCCATGACTAATGTCATAACACAGCTGGTTGTATAACATTTGGAACAAAACTTTGAAGCCTTTTGAGCATGCAACTAAGTAACGAAACTACAATATTGACCTTTGACCTGTCAATGAAGACGTCATAAAATTAAAATAACCTTTAAGTTTGTTATGACCTCTAAGATATTTTACTATAACTGATAAATAATCTTTTGTGATGCAAGTATTTAATATTTATAATATAAAAAACAATAAGAATGAATAACCAAACAAATTTAAACAAAAAATAATTAGTAATGATAAAACCATGAATATTTGTCACAAACATTTCAATATAAGAAAGTGCCGTATATAAAATTAATACATGCTATACTATTGTCAGTCTAGTTTTAAGCCATGATCAAAATAAAAAATATGTTGTTTTTTAAAGTAGGGTCGTTGTATTTGGAGGGTCTGTTGTATTTGGAGGGTATGTTGTATATGGAGGGTCTGTTGTATATGGAGGGTCTGTTGTATATAGTGGGTCTGTTGTATATGCAGGGTATGTTGTATATGGAGGGTCTGTTGTATATGGTGCGTCTGTTGTATATGGAGGGTCTGTTGTATATGGAGGGTCTGTTGTATATGGAGGGTCTGTTGTATATGGAGGGTCTGTTGTATATGGAGGGTCTGTTGTATATAGTGGGTCTGTTGTATATGGAGGGTCTGTTGTATATAGTGAGTCTGTTGTATATGGAGGGTCTGTTGTATATGGAGGGTCTGTTGTATATGGAGGGTCTGTTGTATATGGTGCGTCTGTTGTATATGGAGGGTCTGTTGTATATGGTGGGTCTGTTGTATATGGTGGGTCTGTTGTATAGGGTGGGTCTGTTGTATATGGTGGGTCTGTTGTATATGATTTCGTACAGCTAAAGGTAATTGAAAACAACATGGACCAAACATTTTCCAGGTGAGGATAGGTCTCACCTTCGCCCCCCTCGTTGACCTTTGTCATATCTGTAGGCCAAGGACGAAGAACAACATCGAACAGGCAGATGAAGTTCTAAGAATATTTACCAGCTCGTGGAAACGAACTGATATAATTTACTTATAGTCTTTTTCTGTTAGTCAAATATTACGTTAAGATTATTTGTCTGTGACGGATATTAAAAAAATTAACATATTATTTACGCAGATTTAGGAAAGGGGAGGAAATAATTTTTCTTTAAATTTTCGTAGTAAAACATCAATTATTTCCCTTACCACGTAGACTGACATTTTCTCACAAGACTTAAAGAACAATTACTCGCGCTCATAAAATATTCTAAATCAGCGGTTCCCAACCTAATAAATGGGTTTTCAGGGGGTCACCAACTGTCGACTAAAAATATTCAGAATAATTCAAATTTGCTATATTTTGTAGAAACTTAATTGAAAATGACTTATGGGGTATTTAAATTTCATGGGGGTCGCTGGTCACATGGCTTTTATAAAAAGGGGTCGCCACCCCGAAAACGTTGGGAACCACTGTGCTATATGAGCCTGGAAACACTTTAAGGTCACCTTGGAAATATCCTATGTGTGGCCCAGTGACCCAGGACAAAAGGTTGTTCCCTGGTTTAAATCTTATCTTTTATAACGGCAGAAGACTATAGCAATTAAACCAAGTAGCTGACAGATTAGTGATGAGAAATGATAGGAACACAACATGTAGCTGACAGATAAGTGATGAGAAATGATAGGAACAGAACATGTAGCTGACAGATAAGTGATGAGAAATGATAGGAACAGAACATGTAGCTGACAGATAAGTGATGAGAAATGATAGGAACAGAACATGTAGCTGACAGATAAGTGATGAGAAATGATAGGAACAGAACATGTAGCTGACAGATAAGTGATGAGAAATGATAGGACCAGAACATGTAGCTGACAGATTAGTGATGAGAAATGATAGGACCAGAACATGAGAAATGATAGGACCAGAACATGAGAAATGATAGGACCAGAACATGAGAAATGATAGGACCAGAACATGAGAAATGATAGGACCAGCAAATGAGAAATGATAGGACCAGAACATGAGAAATGATAAGACCAGAACATGAGAAATGATAGGACCAGAACATGAGAAATGATAGGACCAGAACATGAGAAATGATAGGACCAGAACATGAGAAATGATAGGACCAGAACATGAGAAATGATGGGAACAGAACATGAGAAATGATAGGACCAGAACATGAGAAATGATAGGACCAGAACATGCAGTTATAGTGGGATATTGAGACAACGGTGCGTCATATTTCATGATATTTTAACTAGAGAGACGTTTTTCCTGTGTGACCGTTAACATTACAGCATGGAGCCAAGGTGACGAATGGATAGAAATGAATATGTTAATTAACAGGAATACAAATTAGTATTTAGTTTTCATGTATGCAATAAAGTACCTACTTTACCCGAACACAGTATAGCATTTTGTCTTTATAAATAAAGTTTACAGATCTAGAATGGTGTTGGTAATAATTACCAATTGGAGCATTTAGTTTACATTTAATGCAAAAAAGAATCTACTTGAATAATATTGAGAGTTTTGTTTAAAATGACGCTATGTAGTGTTTACCTTACATTAATAGAATGGCATTTTTACTTTAATAGAATGGTGTGTTTACTTTACATTAATAGAATGGTTTGTTTACTTTACATTAATAGACCGGTGTATTTACTTTACATTAATAGAATGGTGTATTTACTTTACATTAATAGAATGGTGTGTTTACTTTACATTAATAGAATGGTGTGTTTACTTTACATTAATAGAATGGTGTGTTTACTTTAATAGAATGGTGTGTTTACTTTACATTAATAGAATGGTGTGTTTACTTTCCATTAATAGAATGGTGTGTTTACTTTCCATTAATAGAATGGTGTGTTTACTTTACATTAATAGAATGGTGTGTTTACTTTACATTAATAGAATGGTGTGTTTACTTTAATAGAATGGTGTGTTTACTTTACATTAATAGAATGGTGTGTTTACTTTCCATTAATAGAATGGTGTGTTTACTTTACATTAATAGAATGGTGTGTTTACTTAACATTAATAGAATGGTGCATTTACTTTACATTAATAGAACGGTGCATTTACTTTACATTAATAGAACGGTGTATTTACTTTACATTAACTTAAATGGGGCCTTTTGTTTAGAGGAATGAATTGAAAAAAGTGTTTATTTGTTAGCCCTGCTAAGAAGTGTTTAGTTGTTAGCCCTGCTAAGAAGTGTTTAGTTATTAGCCCTGGCAAGAAGTGTTTAGTTGTTAGCCCTGGAAAGAAGTGTTTAGTTGTTAGCCCTGACAAGAAGTGTTTAGTTGTTAGCCCTGGTAAGAAGTGTTTAGTTGTTAGCCCAGCCAAGAAGTGTTTAGTTGTTAGCCCTGGAAAGAAGTGTTTAGTTGTTAGCCCTGGCAAGAAGTGTTTAGTTGTTAGCTCTGCTAAGAAGTGTTTATTTGTTAGCCCTGGTAAGAAGTGTTTAGTTGTTAGCCCTGGTAAGAAGTGTTTAGTTGTTCAGGACTACAATGAAGGTCTAAGTGTACTGTACTATGAATAACTTTCGTTAACAAGTGCTGCAATGGGTTGTGTATTGCTTATCTTAGAGCAGTGGTTCCCAAACTTGTTTTACCCGTGGACCCCTTTTACATTCAAAACTTTCCCACGGACCCCCAAATGAAAACGCTACATAAATCCAAGGTATACAAATTTACTAATTAAGAAACAACAATTTGTTGAAGATGTATTTATAAATTATTTACATATAACTTTTGTTTAAATTTAAAAAACAAATTACTGACTTAAATGAACTTGATGAGATTTTATGAGTCTATTTATGTCCGGCTCAATGTTTATGAGTAACAAACGCAAATCTCCACGAGCACTAATGGCTAGCGGTTTCTTTTCTTTGTGATGAGGTTCATTACGGCTCTGAATCCACGTTCTACCAAATAGGAAGACGGGAAAGCAGTCAACAACTTCGGTACAATAATCCATAATGCAGGGTATAAAATTGGGATCTCTTTTTGTAACCAGAATTTGTGGTATCATTCTTCAAACATTGGTTTAAGTTCCTCATTTGTGGATAATTCAATAAGTAGCTCCGGAATTAGTATGGAGTCATCTATGTCTGGTATCTGAGTTTGTTCCCAAGCAAAAGGGTTCAACACCCAGTCGGGAATATCCATGTGAAGAAGGTCTTCAAATTTTTGGTTCAGGTCTGCAAGAAGAGCCGTTAAGTGTTGACAGTAGGTAAAGAAGTCTTCATCTCTATTTTGCAATTTCGAGAGATTTTGAAACTGAGAACAATCTCCTCTCCCCATAAAATCGATTTAAACATGTACTTTTAGATAACCAACGTACTTCTGTGTGAAGTAGAAAATGATTATAGTCTTCATAATTTTCTAAACAAAGTTTAGCAAATAATCTTTCATTGATGGCATTCCTTCTGATTTTATTTACTGCTCTAATGATATAATCTAGTGATCCATGCAAACGTTCACTAAGATTTTTTGCAACTAAAACGATGAATTACACATTGCACTGAACATACATTTGGTACAGCTTGTTTTAAGTATGCCAGAAAGCCTCGGTATCTTCCAACAATTGCCGGAGCACCGTCAGTAGTAACAGAAATGATATTAGTCATGGGTATAGCTTTTTCATCGAAAAATCTTTTTAATTCAGTAAATAACATTTCACCTTTCGTATCGGTTTCCAAACATTTAGAAGACAACATTTCTTGGCAAAATTATTCTTCTTTTACAAATCTTACATAAGCTAAAAGTAAAGCCTCGTATCCTGGTAAAGTGGACTCGTCATGCTGTAGAGAAAATTCAGATGTATTTAAGTAATCACCTAAAGAGATTTCAACACACTGAGCCATTTCGTCAATCCTTCTTTGGACTGAATTATTGCTCAGTGGAATTCTTTTTATGAAGTCGAAAGCTGGTTTGTGCAACACAGTCAGTGCTTATCACCACACTTACAGCTGGTAAAATAAGTTCTTCGCTAATCGTGTTGGGCTTTCCAGACTTTGCAATCAGTAAAGAAATATTACATGACGCACGCAGTCCACCGTCATCATATTTAGATGTTGTCCCCATGAGTTGTTGAAGTGATGGTGTTTTCAAATATTTTTCTTTGACTGCTTGAAAAAACCATAAATCTTTATCTTTTTATCACTTTGGATTTTCATCAAATCTTCCTGAAGCTTGGAATGTTTCATAGAATCATTTTCAAAGTTTTATTACATAGAAGACACATTGGTAAAATACTATTTCCTGTTGATGAAATAAAGCCATACTTCAAATATACTGTCTACCTTTTCTCTTCTGCTCACTCATCTATTTAAAAAGGGCACAAAAGTATAAGAAAAATTGTATATAAAATGTTTTATTTGAAACGTCTAATTAACTATTAAATTTTTCAATGGAATGCTGCAGTAAAACCCTTTAGAATTATTTGACGTAAGATGTAAGGAAACAATTCTATTTAATTTTTTTTAAAAAAAAACAACTTACTATCCCTTCCTGAGTTTTTTTTTATTTTTCGTTTTTTAATTTTTTAAAATTTTTATTAACGTTAAGGTATTACTATATTGAAAATGATTTTGAAAAGATATCAATTTTATTCAAATATTATATTTACCTACGTTCAAAAGTACACTATCTGGATAACAATACAAAATTCAACGATATGAAAACTTCCAACTAATACTAAACTTCTTTTGCCTAAGATTGGGAAAATTTGTTTATACACTTCGTATCAGCATTACATAAAAGTAAATTATCGATTACGTGTGCGACTCTTTTAGACTTTATGTTGTAGGCAAGTTATGGATGTAGCAGCACTATTGTATTGTTGTATAAAACTATTTTAGGTAGTCTGTCTCCCACCGTGCCATGTTTGTTATTAACTTAAATAGCTGGCGCCAACTAAAACTTTGATTGAAGGGTGCGTTTGAGAAATCGGCCAAAATTCTCATTTTCAAGCATTTCTATGCTTTAATGGATCAGTTTTCTAAAGCAATTTTTTAAAATGTTAATTACATTAAAAAATTATCGTTATATATTAAACATATTTTAAAATATTATTTTCCTAACCCTACAATAAATGTTTGGTCGAATTTTGAAGGAAAAAAAGTTTTTTTGCTGACTCGATTCCTGAATTTGGTATCGTCCAACATATCAATGGAAAGCTGGATTATTCCTACTTTAGATAAATATAACTTCCCAATACGTCAAAATTTACCCAACCCTGCAATCATCGTCATTTCCGTTAAAAGATCATATTTTTATGACCTACATATAGGGTCTCCGCCTTTCTCACGCATCAAACTTTCAATAAACCAAACATTTTGATTGGTTACAGATGTGGAAATATTGTATTTATACTCTTGTTTCTAGGTCAAACCAATTTATTTTACATAGGACCTAAAAATCGCTACTATAGTATTCATTGTTTTTTTATTTTTATTTCGGTAATGATAAAAAAGAACATATTTTTTTTATACTAAACCTTGCGCTGACCCCCTGACGTTGTCCAGGGACCCCCAAATCAAATTTAATTTTCCACGGACCCCCTGAATGGTTCCGCGGACCCCTGGGGGTCCGTACGGACCACTTTGGGAACCACTGTCTTAGAGGAATAACTTTATAAGGCGAACACTGCCAAGGATTTGTACATGTTGTTTTATTTACAGAAAGTAAACAGAATATTGAGTTCAAACGATCTTATTGAACTATTACGCTGAGAAAATGAAGACGCCATTCTGCTGTCGTAAACTATTCGATTTGTTAGAAAGCTGCGAAGTCTTTTTAGATCATACATCACATTCACAAGCCTACGTTATATGATCATAGATCGTAGTGTACTAATAGATATATTTGACGTCACTTCTAACCATAATTATATGATCAAAGATAGTAGTGTACTAATAAATATATTTGACGTAACTTCTAACCATAATTATTAGGGCTGGTAACGATTAATTTAAATTTATTCGTTAACTTTTGAAAAAGTAACGCTTAATTTCATGAATTAATAGTTAATTTCGATTAAAGCCAAAAATTAAAATTTATGACATCATTAAACTGAAAATCTCAAGGGAAGTAACAAAAATAAGTAATTGACATTTTTTGTTTTATTGAGCTATTTACCCAGTCTAATAAGTTTGTGTTGAAGGTGGTACCTCAGCGATGAATTTGATCCCCTAAAAGGGAATTGTTTATGGCAGTGAACACAATAAACTTTTTCACCATCTTCTACTTTGCCATTTGCAGTAAGCTTAAAAACAAAATTTGTGCTCAACTTTTTATTTATATTCTTTAATTTAAATATGCCGAATCTGTCATTAGAAGCCTTTTTTTTACATCTGCACGTCTACATAAATTAATAAATTATAATAATACGCGGGAGAAGTTTGTACGTTAAAAAAATTATAAATTATTATTGATTATTAATAATAGTTATTTTTTTTAATAAATAGAAACAAAAATATCATAAATGTTTTCTTAAATTTTAATCGAATTTTTATCGATTAAAATTATTTTAATCGATATTTAATCAATAAATTTTTTAACGATTAATCGAGAAATTAATCGTTAATTTCCAAAGCCCTAATAATTATATGATCATGGAACGTAGGGAACTAATATATATATTTGACGTAACTTCTAACCATAATTATATGATCAAAGATAGTAGTGTACTAATAGATATGTTTATAGTAACTTCTTACTATAATGATATGATCAAAGGTAGTAGTGTACTAATAGATATGTTTGACGTAACTTCTAACCATAATGATATGATAAAAGATAGTAGTGTACTAATAGACATGTTTGACGTAACTTCTAACCATAATTATATGATCAAAGGTAGTAGTGTACTAATAGATATGTTTGACATAACTTCTAACCATAATTATATGATCAAAGATAGTAGTGTACTAATAGATTTGTTTGACGTAACTTCTAACCATAATAATATGATCAAAGATAGTAGTGTACTAATAGATATGTTTGACGTAACTTCTAACCATAATTATATGATCAAAGATAGTAGTGTACTAATAGATATGTTTGACGTAACTTTTTACTATAATTGAACTCCATGCAAGACTCACTCTCTCTAGATTCTCCTTTAGCACTTGGTTGACGGTACCATGTGACCGTAGGGCGTGGTATACCCGTGGCGTTACACGTAAGAGTTGCCTTCTCCCCCTCCCTCACTGTAATTGTGGACGGCTCATTCTCTGTCATGATTCGAGGCGGCACTAGAGGGAGACAATGTTATCTTATATTTCGTATAGCTCAAATAATAAAATACTTGACTAAAACACTAGAAATTGTAAATATAAAGCCGTACTGTGGTCCACATACAACTGATGAAGTGATGGCCTGGGGCATAGGCTTAGTGTGAACCTACCTACAACTGATAAAGTGATGGCCTGGGACTCTGTGACAGAGGTGTAGTGTGAACCTACCTACAACTGACAAAGAGATGGCCTGGGACATGGGCGGCTCCGTGTTGATCTGACAGGTGAAGAGACCTTGATCTCCGTACTTGACCTTGTCAAGGTGAAGGTTCCACTCCTCGTCACTCTGGTGGGACACGCTGTACCTGGCGTCATCAATGATGCGACCTTCGTTCAAGGTCAGCACGGTCTTCCATTTGTCCAACCAAACAACCTAGTTGACGTCAGATCACGTGGAATAGATCACTAATTAGATCATGTTTGGGAGCTGTATGTGTTATACATTAGAACAACGATCAAATTTTTATATTTTCATATAATTGAATAAAATGATTAAACTATCAATTAACACGGTGCATTATGGGGCCGTCCATAAATGAAGTCACGCGCTTTTGGCTGATTTTTACCCCTTCCCTTTCGTCATACTTCATCACAAAAACTTAGACCCCCCCCTTTTTTTTTCAATATGACGTCACAAAGCTTTGACCCCCTCTAAAAGCCGTATTTTCTAATGAAAATTAGCATGTTGCAAAATAATGCTTTTTTCATTTAAACATCTATTTAGTGTACATCTGCACTCTAATATCTTAACACGTGTGAACCCATTCAAACCGTCATTAAATAAATTAAAAGCTATCAAATATTTAAGTGAAACTTTTATTTCAAGTTGCGCGTATTGGATGTGACGTCACATTTCTTAAACACACCCCCTTCCCCTGGTCACAAATGCATGACCCACTCATGCGTGACGTCATTTACGGACGGCCCCTATGGCGGATGTTCTTATCATATTATGTATAGCGTCACATCCTTCACTTATTTTATGACCATTTCCATTATACCTCCATGTTGACTTTCAAAAAGGATTTCACCCCCCCCCCACACCCCAATATTAAAAAGAACACAATTCTAAAAATTTTTTTTTGTTTTCAGTTTTTTCATCAACTTCCGGTCCTTATCCTTGTTAAAAAAGCCATTATTCATGATTTAACGTGAATTTAACATGTCATTATTCATGATTTAACGTGAATTTAACATGTCATTATTCACGATTTAACGTGAATTTAACATGTCATTATTCATGATTTAACGTGAATTTAACATGTCATTATTCATGATTTAACGTGAATTTAACATGTCATTATTCATGATTTAACGCGAATTTAACATGTTAGCAACCCTGAGATCAAAGTTTAAAGATATGATTCATACATAAGAATATTAACCTTAAATAGCCAATCAGGCTAACTCGAGCTGTTATGACAAGAATATTAATACTTTCATAACTCTCTTTCTCTTCTATGCTCAAAATCTTTAGCAGAATTTCGTACACAATAAAACATTAAAGAGTTTATCTTATTATTCCCCATAAGCCTATTTTGTGTGTGTGTGTCCCATAACCTTGTGGTCGTAGGGGGTTCTAATGTTTCCATTAGAACATTCTCTGAGCTTGGTAGATCTGGCGGCGCCCATCTCCTCTCCAGATCAGCGGAGGAGTATTATTAGCAATAGTCATTCATCAACATTTATATTGTGGTCTTAACGTGGGCTAGAGCCCACGCCCCTCAGCTTGTGAGGCGAGCGAACTATTGACTTCGCTATCCAGCCTATTATTTCCTTTCAATTATTCCATTATAGGTAGAAGTTTTGTCCAATCATCTTACATGAATTAAAAAACTCAGGGCTTCATAATTTTTGTTCGCTCTTTAAGGCAGTGAATTGTTTTGTTAGGATCAGAAACACCAATACAATAATAAACATTATTGCAGATACATGATGTTCTAAAAGAAAGCTGGTAGGTAGGAGATCATGAATGTTTGGACGCATCAACTCTTTTTCTTGAACACTTCTTTAATATATCCTCAATGGATCACTCTGTTTATGTGATTATGAGAATCCTTGCGTGATATCCTCATTAGATCTTGTGAGAACCACTGTGTTATATCCTCAATGGATCATTCTATTGATGTGATTGTGAGAACCACTGTGTTATATCCTCAATGGATAATTCTATTGATGTGATTGTGAGAACCACTGTGTTATATCCTCATTAGGACTTGTGAGAACAAACTGTGTTATATTCTCAATGGATAATTCTATTGATGTGATTGTGAGAACCACCGTGTTATATCCTCAATTGATCATTCTATTGATGTGATTGTGAGAACCACTGTGTTACATCCTCAATGGATCATTCTATTGATGTGATTGTGAGAACCACTGTGTTATATCCTCATTAGATCTTGTGAGAAACACTGTGTTATATCCTCAGTGGATCATTCTATTGATGTGATTGTGAGAACCACTGTGTTATATTCTCAATGGATCATTATATTGATGTGATTGTGAGAACCACTGTGTTATATCCTCAGTGGATTATTCTATTGATGTGATTGTGAGAACCACTGTGTTATATCCTCAGTGGATCATTCTATTGATGTGATTGTGAGAACCACTGTGTTATATCCTCAATGGATCATTCTATTGATGTGATTGTGAGAACCACTGTGTTATATCCTCATTAGATCTTGTGAGACCCAACTGTGTTATATTCTCAATGGATCATTCTATTGATGTGATTGTGAGAACCACTGTGTTATATCCTCAATGGATAATTCTATTGATGTGATTGTGAGAACCACTGTGTTATATCCTCAATTGATCATTCTATTGATGTGATTGTGAGAACCACTGTGTTACATCCTCAATGGATCATTCTATTGATGTGATTGTGAGAACCACTGTGTTATATCCTCATTAGATCTTGTGAGAAACACTGTGTTATATCCTCAGTGGATCATTCTATTGATGTGATTGTGAGAACCACTGTGTTATATTCTCAATGGATCATTCTATTGATGTGATTGTGAGAACCACTGTGTTATATCCTCAGTGGATTATTCTATTGATGTGATTGTGAGAACCACTGTGTTATATCCTCAGTGGATCATTCTATTGATGTGATTGTGAGAACCACTGTGTTATATCCTCAATGGATCATTCTATTGACTTGATTGTGAGAACCACTGTGTTATATCCTCATTAGATCTTGTGAGAACCAACTGTGTTATATTCTCAATGGATCATTCTATTGATGTGATTGTGAGAACCACTGTGTTATATCCTCAATGGATAATTCTATTGATGTGATTGTGAGAACCACTGTGTTATATCCTCAATTGATCATTCTATTGATGTGATTGTGAGAACCACTGTGTTATATCCTCAGTGGATCATTCTATTGATGTGATTGTGAGAACCACTGTGTTATATCCTCATTAGATCTTGTGAGAAACACTGTGTTATATCCTCAGTGGATCATTCTATTGATGTGATTGTGAGAACCACTGTGTTATGTCCTCAATGGATCATTCTATTGACTTGATTGTGAGAACCCCTGTGTTATATTCTCAATGGATCATTCTATTGATGTGATTGTAAGAACCACTGTGTCATGTCCTCAATGGATCATTCTATTGATGTGATTGTGAGAACCACTGTGTTATATCCTCAGTGGATCATTCTATTGATGTGATTGTGAGGACCTCTGTGCTATATCCCCATGAGATCGTTCTGCTGATGGGTTCAAGGTCATTGACCTACGACAGGTTGTCTCCCCCTTGGAGCTGAAATGATCTCTAGATATTTGTTGACCTTTTGCTGGGTATCAATCACTACAGGCCTGATGTGTGTGTGTGTATTGGGGGGGGGTAGGGAGGGGGGTCGATCAGTGATGGAACGATCGAATGTGCGAGAAAATAAGATTGTCAGTTATAGCAGCTTCCTCGTGTTACCGTGTGATCAGTTTGACGGTGTATTAGTTTACACTTGTGTCTTGTGTTGTCATATCACTTTGTCTCCATTGTGTTGTATCTGGCATTGACACGTCCTTATGATTCCTTCCTGTCAGTAGACATTTCCGTTTTGTATCCAGCGAAAGAAATATTGAAATAATTTGTTGGATTTAATTTCAATCAAAATAACTGATGCAGAAATTTGTTTTCATTAATATTCTGATTAAATTAACATAGTATATAATATATATATTATATTTACGCTCAATTATCACTGACGCCCAACGCTAAGGGAAATCACTCTACTTTTTTTAAATTTTGCGTTGTAAGCAGTGCTGATTGACTCAAATAGTTATTTTTTGGTGCAGTAATTTGGTGCGCCTGCTTTCTAAAATTAGTTTAAAAATCGTGTGGTGATGGTGATTAGCACTGTAAAAATTATTATATAAATGCTTTGTTTAATTTTCAGGAATATTTCGTGTTTATCATACAAGGATAAGTTACTTTGGCTTTTGACTTAAAAAATAAAAAATAAAATAAAAAACATTACGACATATATTTTGTACATTTAAGAACGTTTAATATTACGTCTTTATCAAACAAGGACAAGTTAGTTGGGCTTTTGAAAAAGGTGGGCGCCGTAGGCGCCCTTAAAAAAAGGGGGGCGCCGCAGGCGCCACGGCACCGCAGCACAAACTAGTATAGTATAATATAGTATAAGATTGTATAATCATGCTAAAATATGTTTGTAATGCGGATAAATGGATCGTTTTGGAGTCAATGGTTTTAATTTTCTATCTTTAATCACAATGTTCATAGTGCTGAACACTTTCTGTGTTTGCTGTACCTAAACCCCATTACCATGATCTCTAAACCCCATTACCATGATCTCTAAACCCCATTACCATGATCTCTAAACCCCATTACCATGATCTATTTCAAAGTGCTAAGACTTTGTGTTCAAACTAAAATCATATTCTAATGATTTTATGATTATTCTTGTTCTTTAGTATTCCACTAAATCAACTTTTATTGAGTCTTCCATTCTAAATCAACTTTAATTGAGTCGTCCACTAGATCAACTTTTAGTGAGTCGTCCAGTAAATCAACATTTATTGAGTCGCCCACTAAATCAACTTTAATTGAGTCGTCCATACTAAATCAACTTTAATTGAGTCGTCCACTAGATCAACTTTTATTGAGTCGTCCAGTAAATCAACATTTATTGAGTCGTCCAGTAAATCAACATTTATTGAGTCATCCGGTAAATCAACATTTATTGAGTCGTCCACTAAATCAACATTTAGTGAGTCGTCCACTAAATCAACTTTTATTGAGTCGTCCACTAGATCAACTTTTATTGAGTCGTCCACTAAATCAACTTTTATTGAGTCGTCCACTAAATCAAATTTTATTGAGTCGTCCACTAAATCAACTTTTATTGAGTCGTCCACTAAATCAACTTTTATTGAGTCGTCCACTAGATCAACTTTTATTGAGTCGTCCACTTAGTCAACTTTTTTTGAGTCGTCCACTAAATCAACTTTTATTGAGTCGTCCACTAGATCAACTTTTATTGAGTCGTCCACTAAATCAACTTTTATTGAGTCGTCCACTAGATCAACTTTTATTGAGTCGTCCACTAAATCAACTTTTATTGAGTCGTCCACTAGATCAACTTTTATTGTGTCGTCCACTAAATCAACTTTTATTGATTCGTCCACTAGATCAACTTTTATTTAGTCGTCCACTAAATCAACTTTTATTGAGTCGTCCACTAGATCAACTTTTATTGAGTCGTCCACTAAATCAACTTTTATTGAGTCGCCCACTAAATCAACTTTAATTGAGTCGTCCACTAAATCAACTTTTATTGACTGGTCCACTAAATCAACTTTAATTGAGTCGTCCACTAAATCAACTTTAATTGAGTCGTCCACTAAATCAACTTTAATTGAGTCGTCCACTAGATCAACTTTTATTGAGTCGTCCACTAGATCAACTTTTATTGAGTCGTCCACTAAATCGACTTTATTGAGTCGTTCAGTAAATCAACTTTTATTGAGTCGTCCAGTAAATCAACATTTATTGAGTCGTCCAGTAAATCAACATTTATTGAGTCATCCGGTAAATCAACATTTATTGAGTCGTCCACTAAATCAACATTTAGTGAGTCGTCCACTAAATCAACTTTTATTGAGTCGTCCACTAGATCAACTTTTATTGAGTCGTCCACTAAATCAACTTTTATTGAGTCGTCCACTAAATCAAATTTTATTGAGTCGTCCACTAAATCAACTTTTATTGAGTCGTCCACTAAATCAACTTTTATTGAGTCGTCCACTAGATCAACTTTTATTGAGTCGTCCACTTAGTCAACTTTTTTTGAGTCGTCCACTAAATCAACTTTTATTGAGTCGTCCACTAGATCAACTTTTATTGAGTCGTCCACTAAATCAACTTTTATTGAGTCGTCCACTAGATCAACTTTTATTGAGTCGTCCACTAAATCAACTTTTATTGAGTCGTCCACTAGATCAACTTTTATTGTGTCGTCCACTAAATCAACTTTTATTGATTCGTCCACTAGATCAACTTTTATTTAGTCGTCCACTAAATCAACTTTTATTGAGTCGTCCACTAGATCAACTTTTATTGAGTCGTCCACTAAATCAACTTTTATTGAGTCGCCCACTAAATCAACTTTAATTGAGTCGTCCACTAAATCAACTTTTATTGACTCGTCCACTAAATCAACTTTAATTGAGTCGTCCACTAAATCAACTTTAATTGAGTCGTCCACTAAATCAACTTTAATTGAGTCGTCCACTAGATCAACTTTTATTGAGTCGTCCACTAGATCAACTTTTATTGAGTCGTCCACTAAATCGACTTTATTGAGTCGTTCAGTAAATCAACTTTTATTGAGTCGTCCACTAAATCAACTTTTATTGAGTCGCCCACTAAATCAACTTTAATTGAGTCGTCCACTAAATCAACTTTTATTGAGTCGTCCACTAAATCAACTTTTATTGAGTCGTCCATTAAATCAACTTTTATTGAGTCGTCCACTAAATCAACTTTTATTGAGTCGTCCACTAAATCAACTTTTATTGAGTCGTCCACTAGATCAACTTTTATTGAGGCAGCTGAAGGAAGTTTGCCAAAAATTTCTGAAAGTTTCCTACCTAGACAAAAACATAATTTCTCAATTTTTTTTTAATGAATTAGCTGTCAGTCCATTCTGCTCGTCCCAATAACAGAAGTTGATCTGTCAGTAACAGAAGTTGATTTGTCAGTAACAGATGTTTGTCTGTCAGTTTTATTAACTTAGTAGCAAATATCACACTAACTGCTAGCACCTATCACAATAAGTTTGGTAACAGATATCTCATTGACTTTAGTCGCAGACAGCAGTTTAACTGTAGTGTAATAAATAAGATAAAACTTAGAAGCTCATCTGAATCATCAATCACAACATTTTCTCCTATCTTAACGTTTACATTATGATCAGAAAGTACAAATTGTTCTAATTTATTTTGATACCCTAAAAAGAAATGAAAAATATGTACATTTCCTCATCATCAAATTGTATTCAGCTGAGTAAATCTTATATATACATAAGGATTCTTGATTGAAGCCTTTGTTGCACCGAATGTGATTATGGAGCGTTGAAAAGAATGTGCAACTAATTTAATTAACATACATATCCTCTAAATCAGTGCTTCTTAAATTTTTTAGTATGGCGGACGGAAGGAATTTTTTCCATTGCACCAGGGACAGGTGCACTATTTCCCCTGCACTGACAATTTGTTCTGTACTATTTTGATAACTTCTGCGGACCGGCGGAGTATGGCCTACGGACCGGCACCGGTCCCGGGACCACCACTTTGAGAAGCACTGCTCTAAATAATTCCATATCGGCTCTAGAGAAGTCCCAGATGGCCTTAAAGTGTCACAAGGTTGTAGTCTTTCCACTGGCGGTACAAGCCAGTAGTTCTTCCACTAGTGGTACAAGCCAGTAGTTCTTCCACTAGCGGTACAAGCCAGTAGTTCTTTCACTGGCGGTACAAGCCAGTAGTTCTTCCACTGGCGGTACAAGCCAGTAGTTCTTCCACTAGCGGTACAAGCCAGTAGTTCTTCCACTGGCGGTACAAGCCAGTAGTTCTTCCACTAGCGGTACAAGCCAGTAGTTCTTCCACTAGCGGTACAAGCCAGTAGTTCTTCCACTGGCGGTACAAGCCAGTAGTTCTTCCACTAGCGGTACAAGGATGTAGTCACTCCACTGTTACAAGATCTCTTGGTTTATGAATGGTAGCCATGGGTTAGTGATTTACTGCTAAAGTTTGGTACTAATAGTTTCCTGTGTGTGATCTTTGTTTAGGACGCTATCAGTAACAAGTAATGCCGTAGCACAGAATGGTCTTTAAGTTGTTGCTGATCGTTGAAGTGCTGTATCCTAAGCATTATTTTTCTTCAATTTTTTGAATAATTGCAAAGTATTAAATCTTATAAGTTGAGAAATGGATTTTACCAAGTACTGTAACCTTATGTTATTTTGGGTGTTGGTAGTAACAAGTACTATATCCTTACATTGGATGTCCATTGTACCAAGTACTATATCCTTACTTTGGATGTCCATTGTACCAAGTACTATATCCTTACTTTGGATGTCCATTGTACCAAGTACTATATCCTTACTTTGGATGTCCATTGTACCAAGTACTCTATCCTTACTTTGGATGTCCATTGTACCAAGTACTCTATCCTTACTTTGGATGTCCATTGTATCAACTACTATATCCTTACTTTGTATGTCCATTTTACCTACTACTATATCCTTACTTTTGGAAGTTGGTTGTACCATGTACTATATCCTTACTTTGGGATTTTGTTGTACCAATTATTACGTCATTATGTTGGATGTCGGTTGTATCAAGTATCATTGCGTTTTCTGCTGGAAATATGACGTCACGACTTTGTTGCTGGCTATATTTAGAATGTGGCATGTTTATCTTTTGTTTCTTTCTGGTTTTATCCTCACACGATATCATCGCTGTCTGTGTCCTGGGTTATTCCTCATTCAAGTTTAAAAATTAATTATTATTTTCCTTCCTTAAATTTAAGAGAAAAAACAAACTTTTATTGAACAGAGGCATCTGTAAAAAAATAAATGTAGAAAAATAATGTATTTATCAAAATTGTCAGTTTTCAAAACATATAAAGAAAAGTTTCAAATAGAGCAACAGTTGAAGAAGGCGAGAAAAGCACACAGGCAAAGATATTACATTATCAACACAAGAAAAGATCAAGAGTAGAAAGCAATATCCGAGTTCAAGAAAAGCTACCGAGATAAGTATTTTGATGCATTTTAATACGTTATCGAAACTAAATTTCCCCCGTGTGTAATTTATAAAATACCCAAAGATTGATATTTTTAATTTAAAAATAAAATTTGACAATGTTATTACTTTATCATAAAATGCAAATAAACACAGAAAACTATTGCTGTTTAAAATGTATTAAATGTTAATCATTACTAAAGTGATTTATGATGATAACTGACCATTTTCCTCGTACTCTCTGCTATTAGATTATAAATACCGCTCAGAAGGATATATAGGGATAAAAACAAGTTGTGAAAATACTTGTAATTTTGATGCAAGTTAATCTCCTATAACGAATGTGTATTTTATATTGAGTATTACGAGAAAATATGTGCAGAATTTATTGAATGATACATTTTTAAATAGTCAAATTGTAACCCATCTATTGTATAGCGTTACGGACTGGATATCATCTATTGTATAGCGTTACGGACTGGATATCATCTATTGTATAGCGTTACGGACTGTATATCATCTATTGTATAGCGTTACGGACTGGATATCATCTATTGTATAGCGTTACGGACTGGATATCATCTATTGTATAGCGTTACGGACTGGATATCATCTATTGTATAGCGTTACGGACTGGATATCATCTATTGTATAACGTTACGGACTGTATATCATCTATTGTATAGCGTTACGGACTGGATATCATCTATTGTATAGCGTTACGGACTGGATATCATCTATTGTATAGCGTTACGGACTGGATATCATCTATTGTATAGCGTTACGGACTGGATATCATCTATTGTATAGCGTTACGGACTGGATATCATCTATTGTATAGCGTTACGGACTGGATATCATCTATTGTATAGCGTTACGGACTGTATATCATCTATTGTATAGCGTTACGGACTGGATATCATCTATTGTATAGCGTTACGGACTGGATATCATCTATTGTATAGCGTTACGGACTGGATATCATCTATTGTATAGCGTTACGGACTGGATATCATCTATTGTATAGCGTTACGGACTGGATATCATCTATTGTATAGCGTTACGGACTGGATATCATCTTTTGTATAGCGTTACGGACTGGATATCATCTATTGTATAGCGTTACGGACTGGATATCATCTATTGTATAGCGTTACGGACTGGATATCAATGGAACATTTTTTGCAGAAACTGTTAGAAACAAAGTAATATAATGCCATAGATATCATTAACGTGAGCAGTTATATTTGAAATTTAAATAAAGACGGAGAAATTGAACTTGACACATTTGTGTCCATTTAGTCCGCCTCTCCATTTCCTCCACCTCTCCATTTCCTCCGCCTCTCCATTTCCTCCACCTCTCCATTTCCTCCGCCTCTCAATTTCCTCCACCTCTCCATTTCCTTATATCCTTCATTGGGGGCATCCAGTGGAACATCCCCTCACCGCCTAACGTACATTTGAACGATTAAAACATTGATCGGGGGCCGTAAATATAATAAAGAAAACGAAACTTTAAAACTATTGATCGCATCTTTAAATTGAAGAAAGGTTACTAAAGAAAAAAATACAATTTTAGAAGAAAAAATTAAATTCAAAATTGGGGGTTGGGAAAGAAAGATAACTCTCATCCCAATTCTGACATTTTGAACATTAAAGTATCGATACTACTAATTCGCTGTCCTATGTGGCTGTTGTGTTTAAAACGTTGATTTAAGTTTAATATCAAAATACTTTGACTACAAGAGAACAGACAAGGCCATTCGAAAAGAAAAGTATGAAATACAGAGTGACTTCAAAGTGACAGGAGAGGTAAGCAGACAGTAAAGGGAAATAAATCCTCACTGAGTAATCACGTGATCACATGGGCGTTTGTATTGTCCAAGTTATACAAATTATTTGAAATTTACCATAAAATTAACACATTTTAGTCTTTGAATAGAATTTAAATTATCTACCAATGGTTGTAAAAAACAATTGGACGTTCAAAATGAATTCAGTTGCTTATTGGTGCTCTACTTGTGATAGTGGATGCCTTCGCATTAATTTATGTTGTTTTTTTTTAATTTGTCCATTTAACAATTATAAATACATAATATTCGTATTTTAATGATCAGACGGCAGCAATGAATACGGTCTCAGACAAGTGAAAATATTTTATGGCTCTAAGGTTTCATGGCATTCATGAAGATAAAATAAATAAAATTAATTGAAGAGAAAGCGAGAGTGCGGAAAACATTGAGAGATGACATTAAAAAGATGACATTGACATTAGAAATTGAGTGTGGACACCGAAAGATGACATTGACATTTGAAATTGAGTGTTGACAACGAAAGATGGCATTGACATTAGAAATTGAGTTTTGACAACGAAAGATGGCATTGACATTAGAAATTGAGTTTTGACACCAAAAGATGACATTGACATTAGAAATTAATTTGTTGACACGGAAAGATGACAATGGAACAAGAAATCGAGGTGACAAAAAGAGAGAAATCCCCTAGGAGCTGACATAAACAGGTAACAATAAAATAGAGCGTGAGATTGTTCTACTCTCCACAAATGAAGATAAATAGAAATAGAAGATATAAATTTGCGCAAAAATAGTTTACAAAGACAGGTCATGCTTACCTTCCGATGACCTGTTGAGGTGAGAAGTACAGGAAAGATAAGCGCATGCAATTACCTTTACCTGGTGGCGACCTAAATTGCTCACTACACAGGGCAATATGGCCGTACGACCTTCAATGACGGTCATGTTTGTTATGGTATTGTCCATGTTAGGCCGCAGGGACGTCACACCTGCAACAGAAGAGTTGTTTTATTAATAGTATCGTATTTTCATATATTATACAGGCGCCACATCGAGACTGAAGATTATTGCGTCCTACTTTTATGCTTGGTTTATGTCTAGCCTTGCATTATTGTGAGATTTTATAATGTTGATAGTGTTTTGTTTCTGGTTTTTACAGGCAACGCATTCCACGCCCGAATACCAGACGGGAAGAACGATAATTGTATTTTTGTTTACTGCATAAGGAAGAAGAAGAGTCTTTTAATACTTTTATCCCTATGTCTGAGTGTTGTATTAGACTTTTATTGTGTTGTATTTCCAAGTTAGAATGAAATACTTCATGTTTAATTACTACTTCACTTATTGTTTTTCTACCCTTTAGTGTTAGCAGGTTTACTAATTTAACTTACTATACAATGAATTTCCCGTAAAACAATGGACGTGACGGCGGTTGAACTTACCACCTACTAACGTTACACAACAAAACATGCCTTCAAGCCACGCCCTTTATACAGTTACCAATTAGCGCTTTCCTCTAGGACTCTAGCAGCTCTGTGAGTCTAGCTATTGCCTATCACACACAGCGTTGCATCCAGGAGTACAGAACTCGATATTTATTTGTTTTGATCTCTTACAGTGATATTGAAATCCTTGGCTCAATAGATTTAACATAATAAGAACGACCGTTAAACACATTAAACGCATGATTAAAATGTAACTCTCAGCTGGAAACACATGTCATTGATTTTAACAATGAAAACTTTGTTATAATTCCACAATCTCCATTTCAACAAACGTTTCACTCAAACAAGAGCGAGCATCGACATAGAGAAAAATATCTGCACATGAAACAAAAGATAAATAATATACGAAGCATCAGGGGCGTATTGGTATGTGTGTCTGAGGCGGCCCCTGATTTTTTACGACTTCTTTCACAGAAAAGATCATTTTCAACATTTAAAAAAAACCTAGTAAATGAAAAATAATTATTAATAAATATTAAACTATCCAAGGAAGAGAAAAGTCTGTTCTCATGGAGGGGCTCCCCGGCATTCCATTACACACACATTAGCTCAAATTAAAGCTTTTATTGAAACTTTTACTTAATGTATAATACCTAAAGCAATGATTTGTTAAAGATAAAGTTAGATGCTTTTATTGAAACGTTTCCTAAATGTGGCTAAAGCAATGATAGTCAAAGAGAATTAATGCTTTCTTATTGGTAATACATATTCTACAAATTAAAAGTTTTCTGAGTAATTATGAGAAGATCTCCTGGACATTCGTCGTATTGAATGAATCGATGAGAAGATCTCCTGGACATTCGTCGTATTGAATGAATCGATCTTAGATGGGCAACAGATTTGCATATGTAATTATTCTATAATTGGAACCCATTTTGAAAGAGGTGACAAAAATAGATTTATAGATTTATAGATTTATAGATTTATAGATTTATAGATTTATAGATTTATAGATTTATAGATTTATAGATTTATTACACCATTAAAGTTGAATCATGAAATGAAAGTTTGTGCAATAGCCCAGCTGCTGTTATATGTATGTTATTGCTGCACTAGGCCAGCTGCTGTTATGTGTATGTTATTGCTGCACTAGGCCAGCTGCTGTTATGTATATGTTATTGCTGCACTAGGCCAGCTGCTGTTATGTATATGTTATTGCTGCACTAGGCCAGCTGATGTTATGTATTTGTTATTGCTGCCCTAGGCCAGCTGTTGTTATGTATATGTTATTGCTGCACTAGGCCAGCTGATGTTATGTGTATTTTATTGCTGCACTAGGCTAGCTGCTGTTATGTGTATTTTATTGCTGCACTAGGCCAGCTGCTGTTATGTGTATGTTATTGCTGCACTAGGCCAGCTGCTGTTATGTGTATGTTATTGCTGCACTAGGCCAGCTGCTGTTATGAATATGTTATTGCTGCACTAGGCCAGCTGCTGTTATGTATTTGTTATTGCTGCACTAGGCCAGCTGCTGTTATGTATATGTTATTGCTGCACTAGGCCAGCTGATGTTATGTATATGTTATTGCTGCACTAGGCCAGCTGCAGTTATGTGTATGTTATTGCTGCACTAGGCCAGCTGCTGTTATGTATATGTTATTGCTGCACTAGGCCAGCTGCTGTTATGTGTATGTTATTGCTGCACTAGGCCAGCTGCTGTTATGTGTATGTTATTGCTGCACTAGGCCAGCTGCTGTTATGTGTATGTTATTGCTGCACTAGGCCAGCTGCTGTTATGTGTATGTTATTGCTGCACTAGGCCAGCTGCTCTTATGTGTATGTTATTGCTGCACTAGGCCAGCTTCTGTTATGTGTATGTTATTGCTGCATTAGGCCAGCTGCTCTTATGTGTATGTTATTGCTGTACTAGGCCAGCTGCTGTTATGTGTATGTTATTGCTGCACTAGACCAGCTGCTGTTATGTGTATGTTATTGCTGCGCTAGGCCAGCTGCTGTTATGTGTATGTTATTGCTGCACTAGACCAGCTGCTGTTATGTGTATGTTATTGCTGCACTAGACCAGCTGCTGTTATGTGTATGTTATTGCTGCACTAGACCAGCTGCTGTTATGTGTATGTTATTGCTGCGCTAGGCCAGCTGCTGTTATGTGTATGTTATTGCTGCACTAGACCAGCTGCTGTTATGTGTATGTTATTGCTGCACTAGACCAGCTGCTGTTATGTGTATGTTATTGCTGCACTAGACCAGCTGCTGTTATGTGTATGTTATTGCTGCACTAGACCAGCTGCTGTTATGTGTATGTTATTGCTGCACTAGACCAGCTGCTGTTATGTGTATGTTATTGCTGCACTAGACCAGCTGCTGTTATGTGTATGTTATTGCTGCACTAGACCAGCTGCTGTTATGTGTATGTTATTGCTGCACTAGACCAGCTGCTGTTATGTGTATGTTATTGCTGCACTAGACCAGCTGCTGTTATGTGTATGTTATTGCTGCACTAGACCAGCTGCTGTTATGTGTATGTTATTGCTGCGCTAGACCAGCTGCTGTTATGTGTATGTTATTGCTGCACTAGACCAGCTGCTGTTATGTGTATGTTATTGCTGCGCTAGACCAGCTGCTGTTATGTGTATGTTATTGCTGCACTAGACCAGCTGCTGTTATGTGTATGTTATTGCTGCACTAGACCAGCTGCTGTTATGTGTATGTTATTGCTGCACTAGACCAGCTGCTGTTATGTGTATGTTATTGCTGCACTAGACCAGCTGCTGTTATGTGTATGTTATTGCTGCACTAGACCAGCTGCTGTTATGTGTATGTTATTGCTGCACTAGACCAGCTGCTGTTATGTGTATGTTATTGCTGCACTAGACCAGCTGCTGTTATGTGTATGTTATTGCTGCACTAGACCAGCTGCTGTTATGTGTATGTTATTGCTGCACTAGACCAGCTGCTGTTATGTGTATGTTATTGCTGCACTAGACCAGCTGCTGTTATGTGTATGTTATTGCTGCACTAGACCAGCTGCTGTTATGTGTATGTTATTGCTGCACTAGACCAGCTGCTGTTATGTGTATGTTATTGCTGCACTAGACCAGCTGCTGTTATGTGTATGTTATTGCTGCACTAGACCAGCTGCTGTTATGTGTATGTTATTGCTGCACTAGACCAGCTGCTGTTATGTGTATGTTATTGCTGCACTAGACCAGCTGCTGTTATGTGTATGTTATTGCTGCACTAGACCAGCTGCTGTTATGTGTATGTTATTGCTGCACTAGACCAGCTGCTGTTATGTGTATGTTATTGCTGCACTAGACCAGCTGCTGTTATGTGTATGTTATTGCTGCACTAGACCAGCTGCTGTTATGTGTATGTTATTGCTGCACTAGACCAGCTGCTGTTATGTGTATGTTATTGCTGCGCTAGACCAGCTGCTGTTATGTGTATGTTATTGCTGTACTAGACCAGCTGCTGTTATGTGTATGTTATTGCTGCACTAGACCAGCTGCTCTTATGTGTATGTTATTGCTGCACTAGACCAGCTGCTGTTATGTGTATGTTATTGCTGCGCTAGACCAGCTGCTGTTATGTGTATGTTATTGCTGCGCTAGACCAGCTGCTGTTATGTGTATGTTATTGCTGCACTAGGCCAGCTGCTGTTATGTGTATGTTATTGCTGCGCTAGACCAGCTGCTGTTATGTGTATGTAATTTGATGAGCTACAACCAACGCCCCCCCCCCTCCCCTTCACCCGTCCAATACATCCCGACTCCAGCCATAGAATAATCAAACAAAGTGCCTTAATTTGAAGCCCATGTCCAATATGATAACCTCTGACCCCGCATAATTTTAGCTCTTCCATCGTAGCAAGGAGGGAGGCAGAGTTGAGCATTTTCATAATGCATTTAGTGAACGCAGCACGTTCATAAATCCAATTATTCCTTAATCATTTTGACAAAACTTGAGTTGTTGAACCCAAACATAAGTTGATATGACAAAACTTGAGTTGTTGAGCCCAAACATAAGTTGATATGACAAAACTTGAGTTTGTTGAACCCAAACATAAGTTGATATGACAAAACTTGAGTTTGTTGAACCCAAACATAAGTTGATATGACAAAACTTGAGTTTGTTGAACCCAAACATAAGTTGATATGACAAAACTTGAGTTTGTTGAACCCAAACATAAGTTGATATGACAAAACTTGAGTTGTTGAACCCAAACATAAGTTGATATGACAAAACTTGAGTTGTTGAACCCAAACATAAGTTGATATGACAAAACTTGAGTTGTTGAACCCAAACATAAGTTGATATGACAAAACTTGAGTTGTTGAACCCAAACATAAGTTGATATGACAAAACTTGAGTTTGTTGAACACAAACATAAGTTGATATGACAAAACTTGAGTTGTTGAACCCAAACATAAGTTGATATGACAAAACTTGAGTTTGTTGAACACAAACATAAGTTGATATGACAAAACTTGAGTTGTTGAACCCAAACATAAGTTGATATGACAAAACTTGAGTTTGTTGAACACAAACATAAGTTGATATGACAAAACTTGAGTTGTTGAACCCAAACATAAGTTGATATGACAAAACTTGAGTTGTTGAACCCAAACATAAGTTGATATGACAAAACTTGAGTTGTTGAACCCAAACATAAGTTGATATGACAAAACTTGAGTTGTTGAACCCAAACATAAGTTGATATGACAAAACTTGAGTTGTTGAACCCAAACATAAGTTGATATGACAAAACTTGAGTTGTTGAACCCAAACATAAGTTGATATGACAAAACTTGAGTTGTTGAACCCAAACATAAGTTGATATGACAAAACTTGAGTTGTTGAACCCAAACATAAGTTGATATGACAAAACTTGAGTTGTTGAACCCAAACATAAGTTGATATGACAAAACTTGAGTTGTTGAACCCAAACATAAGTTGATATGACAAAACTTGAGTTGTTGAAGTTGAGAAAGTTTTGCATTATGGGGGGGGGGTGCTGTTGGTGGTGCTAAAGTACATGTTTAATAACAAATATTTTTAACTGTCAACAAATAATTTTAACTGTCAACAAATTATAGGAGAGCAGAAGTTGTGATGTTGATTAATTGTGCAGACTTATAGTTTGGTTCTTTGTTTGGTTGTTTGTTTGGTCGTTTGTTTGTTTATTTCTTTGGTTATTTGTTTGGTTATTTGTTAGTTTGTTTGTATTTATCTGGGTTGGTTGATTGTTTAGTTGTTACGTTTTAAGAAGTAATTATTTTTTTATTAACTAAAGTTTTAGGTGGCTGGTATTATATTATTGAAAGTGAGAAACTGAATAATCAAACAGCGAGATGGAAGTAGATAAAATGCGTTCTCTTTACAAAAGTATTGTTTCTTAACATAATTCAACAATGTAAAGCAAGTGTACAAATAAAGAGCGAGGTATTTTAGAGCGATAGTGTCGGAAGGTAACAAAACAAGATTGTGGAAAAGGCAAGGTATTCTTAACAGATGGTGCAAAAAGCAAAGTATCCAAACAAGATGGTGTGAAAACAAGGTATCCTAACCAGATGGTGAGAGTTGACATTCCTGGCGTTAAATAATTTTTCGGATAATGGAGGCCATTCACATTTAAATTACGACATCAATGTCAGAGTTCTAAAAATTATTTTATAAACATTTTTATCAACGTGATTCGTTCAGTTGTCTTGTAATTAGGACTTTTTTTATTTGATTAATTTGTTATTTGTTACATTTTGAGAATATCTATGAAATGAACAAATAATGAACAATTACAATGTAAACATTACTGGAAATAAGTCGATTGTGTAAGTAAACTGTCAGTTTATTATACTCTGTCACGAGACAAATTGTCAACATGTGGCAATCAGATAGTAGGTCAACAAGTAAGGTGTACAAACAGCGGGTCGACTAGTAAGGTGTACAAACAGTAGGTCAACAAGTAAGGTGTACAAACAGTAGGTCGACTAGCAAGGTGTACAAACAGTAGGTCAACAAGTAAGGTGTACAAACAGTAGGTCAACAAGTAAGGTGTACAAACAGTAGGTCAACAAGTAAGGTGTACAAACAGTAGGTCAACAAGTAAGGTGTACAAACAGTAGGTCAACAAGTAAGGTGTACAAACAGTAGATCGACTAGCAAGGTGTACAAACAGTAGGTCAACCAGTAAGGTGTACAAACAGTAGGTCAACTACGTATTCAAACGTATAATAACAAGTCAGCATCGCTGATGATTAACTCTCCCCCTCCTCCTCAGTGCCCCCCTCCTCAGTGCCCCCTCCTCAGTGCCCCCCCTCCTCAGTGCCCCCCTCCTCAGTGCCCCTCCCCGCCCCCCACCAACCGTACCGGCTCAGATTGCAGAAGCCTCACCGCCTCACGAGGCTAATCGGTTAACTGTTGGTAGTGTTGATACACACGACGATACCCAAGCCGAGGCTGGTGACCTGATTATTTTCCCTGGAGCAGTCGGTACCTTAGCCAGGGATGAAGCCCAACTGTCACCTCGCCATATCGGTGCCAGACGGAAAATTAATTCCAAGAAGCGACGCCATTTTTTCCAGAAGCTCGCAATTTTATGTCCCACGGAAACCAGCGGTGTGCGCGTGACGTCACAGCCAATCCGTTTTTCCTAGGGACGCACTGAATGAAATCTCCGAGGATTACTCTTATCTCTGGCCGAGAAGTCGAGGTGAAGATTGATTCCCTTTGATTTATCTACTAGCCGGCCTTAATTCGCTCTCCCTGACCGGACCCGGCTCTGACACGCCGTGTTCTCCGGCCTCATCATCGCCGGACAATCGATAGGCCCAATGAGGGGACATTATTTATGGCTGCTTCCCATTCAAGGCAACATTTAGTGGGAGATTAAATTTGGTTACAATTAACGAAACTCGGAAAGACAACTCCGTATGGAACGTTATGATCTGACTTTTTAATTGTGTTTTTAAAATAAAAAAAAATATATATATGTTTGTTTACAAGGCATTATGATCAATAAAGATCTTATCTATCGATGATGATAGATCTCTCGAGATGTTCGTATTGTTACGAAACTATTTTAATTCATCTTTTTTTCCAGAGCAATCATTCTTTCTCATTAATGTTAAATCATGGTCGGTTCAAATATTGGAAGTTATGCAAATTTTATTTATCTGATTATTTCAAGTTTTCCTTTAAACACACGTATAACTGCCCCATTTAAACGCACGTATAACTGCCATATTTAAACACACGTATAACTGCCATATTTAAACACACGTATAACTGCCCTATTTAAACGCACGTATAGCTGCCATATTTAAACACATGTATAACTGCCATATTTAAACATTAATACTGATGAATTTGTTATGTATACAATGATATGTTTGTTACAGTGAATGAATAATGTTGTTATTTTCAAAGGATAATTAATTAGCTGCGTTTTAGATTATTATTTACGGACGAGCAACCAAGCCCGTCCAAGGACGTTCCGCCACCGTTCGGTGGCATGTTGTAACTCCCCTTCAACAGCCGTCTCAACCGGCATTACATGTGCATCATGTCAAAAATACTATTTCATTATAGTTAAAATAAATAACTCGTAAAAACAGAGTTTTTGACTATAAATCCCAACGCGCATAACTCAAAATAAAGTCTTGGAAGAAATACTGCACCAAAAATAACTCGTTTTGAACGTCCGCGTAAACTTGATATAATTGGCTGTAGGAGTCATGTGTGTTTGAGAGACCAATCGCTATAGATGACGGGACAGAACTTAGCCTTTTATTATATAGGATACTTTTTCTGTCATACACGAATTGTTCTTATTTTATTATTCATTGCTTAAGGGTTTTCCCGTGAATTTGTAATGTCAAACAAGGTTTTAGGAATATTTTTCTATGTTACAACTTGGAAGGATGTGAAATGCGATAGATAAAGTTTGTCCAAGGGTTTATTTAGTTTTCTTACAAAAATAAATTTTGGAACTAGTTTCTACCAAGAAACAAACAAAATGTCGCACACAAAAGAGTTATGCTTCGAAATATTTCCAATAAGGTTTTCAAAGTTGTTTACACTCTTAAAGGAAATCAAGCGATTTAACAAAAATAATATTTGTTGAGAAAAGAAAAAAAAAGATTTGTTTCGTTATGATATGATTGGTTACTCCAAAATTTGTCTGTCAATGTTGATGAGATGAACACACCATAAATTAAAGGGAACGAGAGTATACAAAATAAACGTACGCTTTGTTAATAAAGTCTAAAAGTATTTTTTAAAATAGCTATAGACCTAAAACACGATGCGTTGAAAATATCTGACTTTAAAAAATATTGTAACAATATTTTTTACAAATTAGAATTTTAGTTTATTGCAAAACTTATGAGGTAGATAACTCTATGCAGCGTTCACTTTTTTTCTACTGTGAGTAATCTTTCTTGAATTCTTATTACTTTCATAAAAGACGTTTATCCCTTGTTTTGATGACGTAGAAGTGTGATTTTTATCTAATTTATTGAGTTGTAAATAAAAATTCGTTATAAAAAATTGCCCAATAATTTTATTAAATGGTTAAATTTTCGTTCCACAAAATGTCAAATATCAAATAGCACACTGAGACAAAATGTCAATTGTCAAAAAGCATAGTGAGACAAAATGTCAATTGTCAAAAAACACAGTGAGACTGTCAATTATCATTGAACATGGTGAGATACAATGTCAATTATCATTGAGCACATTGAAGCCAAATGATGAGGTGTAAGACTGCTGATATGGCATCAAACTTGACAAACTATACAACCCTGTTTTAACAACATATATTTATCAAAACATATTACATGCTTACCCTAAGCAGCAGGTACAGGACATTACAATCTTAACACACTTACACAGCAGGTACAGGACATTACAATCTTAACACACTTACACAGCAGGTATAGGACATTACAATCTTAACACACTTACACAGCAGGTATAGGACATTACAATCTTAACACACTTACACAGCAGGTATAGGACATTACAATCTTAACACACTTACACAGCAGGTATAGGACATTACAATCTTAACACACTTACACATGCTCCATAACACGTAGCATCCACTCCTTCCTCATTAAAGACTAAAAGGATGGCCACTTTGAAGGTTGGCCACTTTGAAGGGTGGCCACTGTGAAGGGTGGCCACTTTGAAGGGTGGTTACTTTGAAGGGTGGCCACGTTGAAAGGTGGTTACTTTGAAGGGTGGCCATTTTGAAGGGTGGCCACTTTGAAGGCTACCTTTTATTACTTTAATGATAACGGTATTTGTTAGAAATTTAATTTTGAAAATTTTTATAATATATTTAATTTTTTTTAAAAATGATTTTTTATTTTTTATTTTTTATTTTTTATTTTTTGTAGAACCGGAAGTTTATCCATTTTCCATATTGACCTACATTATTCTACATATAAATAGACATTAGCCATCATATATATATTTACGCTCAATTATGTATGACTGACTCACTCACTGTGTCCTAACGCTAATTGAAAATATAGACTTGAAAATCATAATCCTTTTGGTTTCCAGATTAACATTAACCAAACAATGCCCCAACCTATGACGTCAGCATTTGTGTTGTAAACAGAGCTGACTGACTCAAAGAGTTATTTTTTGGTGCAGTAATTTGGCGCGCTGCTTTCTAAAATTACTTTAAAAATCGTGTGGTGATTAGCACTTAAATTTTTTTTATTATATACATACTTTGTGTACATTTCAGGAATATTTCGTATTTTTCATACAAGGATAAGTTACTTGGGCTTTTGATCAAAAGAAAACAACCCTATTATAAAATACTTTGTGTACATTTAAAAAAGATTAATATTAGGTATTTATCATACAAGGACAAGTTAGTTGGGCTTTTGAAAAAGGGCTTAAAAAAGGGGGCGCTGCGGGCGCCAAGCGCCGCAGCACAAACTAGTCATATATATATTTACCCTCAATTATCTTGCCGTAACGTTGAGGGACATCACTCTGCTTTTTTTAATATATAGACTTAAAAATCATAATCATTTTGGTTTCCAGGTTAACATTAAACACACTCCACACTATTACTAATTGAACAATTTCATGCGGACGTTCGAAAAGAGTTATATTTTGGTGCAGTAATTTAACGCTCTGCTTTCTAAAATCTCTCGCCGTAAAAAGATATTATATGACGTCATTGTTTTAGTTAATATTTTAATTTTTGAAAAGGGAACGATGTAAAAAGAGGATTTGAGGATTTTTAATTATAAAATACTTTGTGTACATTTCAGGAATATTTTGTATTTATCATACAAAGATAAGTTACTTGGGCTTTTGAAAAGGGTGGGCGTTAGGCGCCCTAAAAAATAAATTGGTGCCGCAGCACAACCTAGTTTTCTATATTTTGTTTCATTATTTCACGGTATTTATTGTTGGAATTGTTATTATTTGTGTAAAACTGCAAGTCTATAATAATTGGTATTTGAGCGTTGTTTTTAAAATCCCATCACAGACACTGCTATGTCCTTAACATTCAATTACTAACATTGAACAAGGGAAGAAACTAAACTAAGAAAAGGACAACAGTCACTTTCTAGAGATGAGGAGAACCACTCAAATGTAAGAGGAATTGTTACGTTCCTCAAAGCCAAAAGGGAATGCATTATACTATTTTATGTGATTGTAATATTGATTTCTATGCACAAACAAATAATATAAAAGTAGGGATACAATTTCTTGCAGAATTTTCTTAGGCTCAAAAAGTACCAGATTATTTTTTTTTAAAATTAGTATGGACTGAGCCAGTAGTTCCCAACCCCCTGGCCGTGGACCAGTACCGGTCCCTTGACCCAATGGTACATGTACACCCAAGAAACATAAAACTATTTCCATTTTATTTACTGTAAATTATTTATCTCGGGATTGTGTCAATTCCCAAAGACAAATCCCTGAAGTATTTTAAAAGAAAAAAAAACACGGATACATGAAGGACAGTAGAAATTTGCCAGGGCCACCACACCAGGAAATGAGAATGAGGGCCACCACACCAGGAAATGAGAATGAGGGCCAATACACCAGGAAATGAGAATGAGGGCCACCACACCAGGAAATGAGAATGAGGGCCAATACACCAGGAAATGAGAATGAGGGCCAATACACCAGGAAATGAGAATGAGGGCCACCACACCAGGAAATGAGAATGAGGGCCACCACACCAGGAAATGAGAATGAGGGCCAATACACCAGGAAATGAGAATGAGGGCCACCACACCAGGAAATGAGAATGAGGGCCACCACACCAGGAAATGAGAATGAGGGCCACCACACCAGGAAATGAGAATGAGGGCCACCACACCAGGAAATGAGAATGAGGGCCACCACACCAGGAAATGAGAATGAGGGCCACCACACCAGGAAATGAGAATGAGGGCCACCACACCAGGAAATGAGAATGAGGGCCACCACACCAGGAAATGAGAATGAGGGCCAATACACCAGGAAATGAGAATGAGGGCCACCACACCAGGAAATGAGAATGAGGGCCACCACACCAGGAAATTAGAATGTACTGAGAGCGTCATATTCGGTGGCTAACCGTATTGCTAATGCTAAAAGGATTTACTATTGGCTCATACATATCGTGTTTGCCTGACATATATCTACTTTACTATTGGCTCATACATATCGTGTTTGCCTGACATATATCTACTTTACTATTGGCTCATACATATCGTGTTTGCCTGACATATATCTACTTTACTATTGGCTCATACATACCGTGTTTGCCTGACATATATCTACTTTACTATTGGCTCATACATATCGTGTTTGCCTGACATATATCTACTTTACTATTGGCTCATACATATCGTGTTTGCCTGACATATATCTACTTTACTATTGGCTCATACATATCGTGTTTGCCTGACATATATCTACTTTACTATTGGCTCATACATATCGTGTTTGCCTGACATATATCTACTTTACTATTGGCTCATACATACCGTGTTTGCCTGACATATATCTACTTTACTATTGGCTCATACATACCGTGTTTGCCTGACATATATCTACTTTACTATTGGCTCATACATATCGTGTTTGCCTGACATATATCTACTTTACTATTGGCTCATACATATCCTGTTTGCCTGACATATATCTACTTTACTATTGGCTCATACATATCCTGTTTGCCTGACATATATCTACTTGACTATTGGTGAAGACATGACCTTGCCCTTCATTTAAGAAATTTGTTTTGGACTTCTAGGAGAAGCTGCAGATAAAAGTGTAGCCCACGTACTTTGTTGGCTAGCAGTATGACTTGGCGCATTGGGGAAATAATCGAAGACATCGAGACACAATTGAGGATTGATACGTCACGTGGTACGCACTCTACTGGTATCGATATCAAGACAATAGTCATTGTTTATTTGTGATATCTTTAGCAGGACGATACTGCTGAGGAACGATTACGTACACCATCTTCTCCAACCAACAGTACGGGGCAGATCTGTTCAAAAAGTCACTGGATGGTTATAAATCAGGACAACTAAAACGGTCCTTTTTGTGTCGGCGTATGCTGCCATTGCCAGTCAATTGTCTTGTTTGACAGCTCGGATTAAGGAGGTTGCACCTGAGATTCAATCTACTCAATGTTACATTCACAAGACAATTCTAGAACGCCAAAAATGGTATCGGAGTTAAATGGTATGTGTTAATAAAGTTGCAGATTTCATGTTTAACAAAAAATGCAGCGATTTCCCAGTTGAACGCAAATTTCACCGCGTGGCGATTTAACTTCCAGACGAAACACTCCAACCACTCCAACCACTCCAACCACTCCAACCATAGTTGATTTAATATAAAACTTGTCGATATGAGTCTGTCCAACTGTTCATCAGTGGAACTAATTGTTTCAATTAAAAAAATCGTAAAGTTTAATTTACGATACAATATCTCTTCAACATTCAGTCAAACGACAAAAGCCAAAACAATTTCAATAAAATGAATCGCCATTTATCAACCATTTTATAGCCACCCCCTTCCCCCCCCCCACACACACACACTCACTCACACATTCCTGTTTCCACACGCCCCGACTCCAGCCGACCATAGCTCCCAATTGGACGGGCGAATGAAATGAAATACAAATAAGAGTTATGATTTAAACAACAATATCGCGTGCCTCCACAACTAAAGGGGAAATCGGGCAAAGTGTGATTTAGGCAAGCATAAAGGATAAGATGGCGTCAAATATGAATGCGGCAATAGTTTATGTGATTTTCACGAAGGGCACGTGTTGAATCCGTGGTAATGCCGACAATAAACTGGCGGAAGCCGATATGATTCCGGAATGATTCATTCTCCCTTATGACTTGAGGGGGGACAACCGCGCAGCTTTATACCCCCACCTCCACGCCCCTCCCTCCCGGCTAGCAGCACCGTCTCCTCCAGGCACAAGGATCCATGTTCTTAGCCCGCCATTTCTCCCAAGCCCGTCCCTTAACGACCCTTGTTATACCCAGAACACTTAAAAATGGAAAGTTCTGATGGCATGGAAGAAAAGACAATCTACGGGATAGGATAATTGTGATCAAGGGTGACAACTCTAAATTTCTACAAATTGAGTTTGAACAGAGTTGTCTAACTTATCAATATGCATGAGGAGTCAGCGCTAAGGTGGGAGGGGGGTGGGGCTGTGACGTCTCGTATTAGTAGCAGAGACATTTTGTGGGTGAGAAGGATACAGAGACATGGCAATGGAAAGGTGAGACTTGATAAGGGAGAGAAATCTTAGATGGCGTTACCAAGCAGATGGTTGATTTGTGACGTAATTGTGCAGGATGCTGGAAGACAGAGTCTCAAATAGTGGTACCGAACAATTCAAAGGAACATGGCAGAGCTTGAGAGTGACCAGAAGTAAATATAAGAGGGAGTGGAAGAAGAGATGTGACAGGAGCATGAATCAGTAGACGTGGGTGTGGCGTTGGGGTGGTTAGGAAAATTAACATTGAAGTGTGAGGGATGGTACTGTGTGTGAGAAATGTTGAAGTGTGAGGGGTGGTACTGTGTGTGAGCAATGTTTAAGTGTTAGGGGTGGTACTGTGTGTGAGCAATGTTGAAGTGTGAGGGGTGGTACTGTGTGTGAGCAATGTTGAAGTGTGAGGGATGGTACTGTGTGTGACACATGGGGGTGGGGTGGGGCAACCTGCTGTTTAAGAGATTTAAGTATTTCTTTGACATTGTTGTATATATGTATATAATGTTGTATATATGTATATAATGTTGTATATAGGTATATATTGTTGTATATATGTATATAATGTTGTATATATGTATATATTGTTGTATATATGTATCTATTGTTGTATATATGTATATATTGTTGTATATATGTATATAATATTGTATATATGTTTAAAAAGTGAAGGCATTTGACCTGGTCAGCCGCAAGGGTCTGCTACGTATACTGGCAAAAATAGGATGTCCGCCGCGGCTTCTCTCCATCATCGAGTCCTTCCACACCAATATGCACAGCACAGTGCTTTTCGATGGTGCCACCTCAGAACCCTTCCCAGTTTGTATCGGAGTCAAACAGGGCTGTGTACTTGCTCCAACACTCTTTGGTATCTTGTTCTCGATGTTATAGCGACATGCTTTCGAAGTCTGCTCCGAGGATGTGAACATTCATACCAGGATGGATGGAAACCTATATAATATCAGCCGGCTCCGTGCGAACAGCAAATTGGAAAATGTATTAATCAGAGAGTTGCTCTTCGTGGATGACTCAGCCCTTACCTCACATACAGAGGCAGGACTCCAACAGTTGGTCAATAAGTTCTCAGAAGCATGCAAGGAATTTGGTTTAACGATTAGCCTCAAAAAGACCAACATTATGAGACAAGGCACTGACCGCTTCCCATCAATCTCCATTGAGGGAAACACCTTGGACGTCGCCGATGATTTCACCTACCTTGGCAGTAACATCACAAGCACACTCTCCCTGGATAAGGAAATAGGAACCAGAATCGGCAAGGCGCATCATTAATAATGGCTAGGCTGAATCAAAGAGTGCGGAACAATGTGCAGCTCACAGATAGGACGAAAATCACTGTGTACCAGGCCTGCGTGCTCAGCACACTCCTCTATGGCAGCGAGTGCTGGACGACCTACGCCAAGCAAACAAAGCAGCTCAACAGCTTCCACTTACAATGCTTGCGTAGGATTCTACGCATCAAGTGGCAGGACAAGATCACCAATGTCGAGGTACTCAGAAGAAGCCATATGCTGAGTATGCACTCAATTCTGAGTGAGAGGCGCCTGCGGTGGTTAGGTCATGTCCGCAGGATGAGCTCGGGGCGCATTCCTAGAGCCTTGCTTTACGGTGAGCTGGCAACCGGTATGAGAAAAAGAGGTCGCCCCTGCTTGCGCTTCAAGGACGTCTGCAAGAAAGACATGTCATTGGCACAGATAGACTATAAAACGTGGGAGACCATTGCCGAGGAGCGCACCTCCTGGCGGGCAAAAGTGCGTGAGGGCATTTATGTCGCGGAAGCATCTCTCATAGCTTTGAGTGAAGAGAGAAGGGCCAGGAGAAAGGGCAGGGGGGCAGAGGAGCAGGAGTACACGCCATCGTCCCATGAGAACGGACGGTTGCCATACATATGTATATATTATTGTATATAAATATATATTGTTTTATGTATATATATATTGTTTTATATATGTATATATTGTTGTATATAGTGTTGTATATATGTATATATTGTTGTATATATGTATATTTGTATATATGTATATATGTATATATATACATATTTATTTTAATTATATAATTACATAATTAAGATATACACATATTATAAGCCAATCCTGGTTGAACACCGACAGTTATATTCTGATTGGAATGGTTTCTAAATAATATTAATAGTAAGAATAACGTATTTAAATGGTTTGACGACGTTTAGATAATTTCAAATTAAAAATTAAAAGAAATCAGTTATTGTTACTACCCAATCGTTTCAAAATTTTAAAATTAAAGGGGTTTGGTAAACTAATAAAAAATTTATTATTGAAACAACTTACAACAAATATATTTATATGACCATGTCAAGGTATGAATACAAATATATGTATATGACCATGTCAAGGTATGAATACAAATATATGTATATGACCATGTCAAGGTATGAATACAAAAACTTTTCATGATTAATTTTTTTAAAGTTACAGTTTCCATGACAATGGCGGCAAATTTTGAAAATAAGAAATATTAGTAGAGTTCTAATATGTAATAAACAAGATTATATTTTGATTTTAAAAAGATTGACTCTTAAACTTTAGGTATTTTTAGACATATCGAGCTAGTGTAAAATGTTTCAAAATGTAAAAAAATTATTATTTTTTTTTCATTTTTAAAAAACATTTGCCTCGAAACTTAAAACGTTTTAAGATTTACAATTGTTATCAAGAAAAAAAAGTATTTGACCAAATTGAATTGTAAATAGCACATTACCCACAAAATAGTTGGAGGAGGATATACACCAAATCTCAAATTTGATAATTAGAAAAAAAAAGAAAATTAAAGTATGTAATGGCTTATTTCCGTTGACTTGATTTTTCTCTTCCTTGAATTCCTTGTCTGTAAAAATACATTATCTTTGAACTTATATTATCCTATATATTCTGTTAATAGCATAAATTCCCGTTTAAGTTATATTTTTCCCTATATTCTTTTACATGTATATATTCCCGTTTAAGTTATATTTTCCCCTATATTCTGTTAATAGTATATATTCACTTTTATTGTAATCCCCTCAACAAATAGTTTTGACACTGATCAGTTTTCCCTGTCTCGCTGGCCCTCATCCCTGCGCTATTACCAGGCGAAATAACAAACGTTGCGAATTGTTTATGATAGCATGATGGCTGGACGGCTGTCTTTACTCACTACTTGCCCGGTGACTCACTCACTAACTTGTCCTGATATTTACAAACGCCCAGGAGTCCGTTCTATTGGTAAACGCGACAAGGCATGGTGACCCAAATTACTGACCCCTAACCTTTGGCCTCTCGTGTGTCTTTCGTTGTTCTTCCGGGTCTAGGGATTATATATCTGAGGCGTGGGGTGTTTGAGCGGCGCAGTTAGGAATAGTCATAAACGCAATAAGGCCACGTCATCAGTTAGTGGCAGCCAATGTATCCTCTAAGGTTCCTTGGTCCGTGTACAGTGAGTCACTGGCAGACAATGTTCCCTCTAAGGTTCCTTGGTCCGTTTACAGTAAGTCACTAGCAGGCAATGTTCCCTCTAAGGTTCCTTGGTCCGTTTACAGTAAGTCACTGGCACACAATGTTACCTCTAAGGTTCCTTGGTCCGTTTACAGTAAGTCACTGGCACACAATGTTCCCTCTAAGGTTCCTTGGTCCGTTTACAGTAAGTCACTAGCAGGCAATGTTCCCTCTAAGGTTCCTTGGTCCCTTTACAGTAAGTCACTGGCACACAATGTTACCTCTAAGGTTCCTTGGTCCGTTTACAGTAAGTCACTGGCACACAATGTTCCCTCTAAGGTTCCTTGGTCCGTTTACAGTAAGTCACTGGCACACAATGTTCCCTCTAAGCTTCTTTGGTCAGAGTGCAAAGTAAAAAAAGTCAAGTGCAAAGTTGTTCTGCTCCTTTTTTTGTGTGCAATATTTTTCAAAATTTTCTGCACGGTAATTCTAAACTGCTGCACGGCGTCAGTCAGATATCTGCGCGGCCGTGCAGCTTAAAGGGAACATTTGTGGCAGGTATGCGGGTTCCTGTTGTACAGTCCAGTTGCATGGCATACAACTACCAGAGTACATGTGGCTGATTGACAGTGTGAGAATACCAACATATTGACAGTGTGAGAATACCAACATATTGACAGTGTGAGAATACCAACATATTGACAGTGTGAGAATACCAACATATTGACAGTGTGAGAATACCAACATATTGACAGTGTGAGAATACCAACATATTGACAGTGTGAGAATACCAACATATTGACAGTGTGAGAATACCAACATCTTCTAGACTCGTCCGCCAACATTAGCCTTACTGTCCGCCAACATTAGCCTTACTGTCCGCCAACATTAGCCTTACTGTCCGCCAACATTAGCCTTACTGTCCGCCAACATTAGCCTTAGCATCCGCCAACATTAGCCTTACTGTCCACCAACATTAGCCATACTGTCCACCAACATTAGCCTTACCATCCGCCAACATTAGCCTTACTGTCCGCCAACATTAGCCTTACTGTCCGCCAACATTAGCCTTACCATCCGCCAACATTAGCCTTACTGTCCACCAACATTAGCCTTACCATCCGCCAACATTAGCCTTACTGTCCACCAACATTAGCCTTACCATCCGCCAACATTAGCCTTACTGTCCACCAACATTAGCCTTATTGTGTGTGAGAAAAAGATGAAAATCTGTTTCTTATTTAAAGCTTATTCTCTCTGTGGAAATTTCACTGTTTTCAAAAATGTTTGTTAATAAGGCTTAAAATTTGTTTAAAAGTTATGTCATTTATACCTAAGTCATTTACACTTAAGTCATTTACACTTAAGTCATTTACACTTAAGTCATTTACACTGAAGTCACAGAAAGTTTAATCTAGTCTTTGTTTACTTTTTTATGATCACCCCATTCCAATGACATTCTATTTAACAACTCGAATCTTTACTCTTCACTGACCTGAACAGATCACCGGCTAAACTTAACATTCAATTATATTTTTAGAAATTTAATATAAGTTTTATATGCACATTACTTTTGTAACACATTCAACTCACCGCATCTCAATGACTTCTGTTTTAACTATAATCTTTCAGATTCGCACTAAAGCAGATTCTAAAATAGTCAAATGCTGGATTAAAACATACAAACACACATAAAATAAAAAAGGCTTTTCTATAAAATAAGAGGGAACTTTTTTTAATAAACTTAACATTTTGTTATATTGAAAGAAAAAACTTAAAGTGTTTTGTTGAACAATGCTGTGATGTGTTCACCAAAAGTTATCGGTCTTTGGTTGAACAATGCTGTGATGTGTTCACCTAGAGTTATCGGTCTTTGGTTGAACAATGCTGTGATGTGTTCACCAAAAGTTATCGGTCTTTGGTGGAACAATTCTGTCATGTGTTCACTAAGAGTTATCGGTCTTTGGTTGAGCAATGCTGTGATGTGTTCACCAAAAGTTATCGGTCTTTGTTTGAACAATGCTGTGATGTGTTGCCCAAGAGTTATCTGTCTTTGGTTGAACAATGCTGTGATGTGTTCACCAAGAGTTATCTGTCTTTGGTTGAACAATGCTGTGATGTGTTCATCAAGAGTTATCGGTCTTTGGTTGAACAATGCTGTGATGTGTTTACAAAGAGTTATCTGTCTTTGTTTGAACAATTCTGTGATGTGTTGCCCAAGAGTTTTCAGTCTTTGGTTGAACAATGCTGTGATGTGTTGCCCAAGAGTTATCGGTCTTTGGTTGAACAATGCTGTGATGTGTTGACCAAAAGTTATCGGTCTTTGGTTGAACAATGCTGTGATGTGTTCACCAAGAGTTATCGGTCTTTGGTTGAACAATGCTGTGATGTGTTGACCAAAAGTTATCGGTCTTTGGTTGAACAATGCTGTGATGTGTTGACCAAAAGTTATCGGTCTTTAGTTGAACAATGCTGTGATGTGTTCACCAAAAGTTATCGGTGTTTCCTTACATCATGGCCTATCTCCCCACATCTCCAATCATCATTTACCTCCCCACCCCATCCCTCACAAAAACACACCCCTCAGCCCCACCCAATCCCCTCCCCCTTACCCCCACCCCCTGCCCGCTACCACCCACCCCCGGCCCACCATGCTCAGTTTTGTCTCCCTTGGCCTGGGTTCCCCGCGCTGCTCACTAAGTAATTATCAGGCTCGACATTTTACAATCCACGGCCATGGAAAGGTCAGTGCGCGTGCGCGTGACCTGACCGGATGACGAAGTATGATTGGTGCAGTTGAAGATTCAAATTTCTCAGATTCTCTCAGAGGATCAGACGTCCGAAAGACCAACCAACTGAAGACTTTTTTTAATTTTCAAATCACTTGAGATTGCCGGCTGACTATTTGGTTTTATTAGTTCATGTTCCAAGTTTGAATGATGCTCACAGTTATGTAGTATATTATATATAGAGAGCAATGTCCAGATTATGTAGTATATTATATATAGAGAGCAATGTCCAGATTATGTAGTATATTATATATAGAGAGCAATGTTCAGATTATGTAGTATATTATATATAGAGAGCAATGTTCAGATTATGTAGTATATTATATATAGAAAGAAATGTCCAGATTATGTAGTATATTATATATAGAGAGCAATGTCCAGATTATGTAGTATATTATATATAGAGAGCAATGTTCAGATTATGTAGTATATTATATATAGAGAGCAATGTTCAGATTATGTAGTATATTATATATAGAGAGCAATGTCCAGATTATGTAGTATATTATATATAGAGAGCAATGTTCAGATTATGTAGTATATTATATATAGAGAGCAATGTCAAGATTATGTAGTTTATTATATATAGAGAGCAATGTTCAGATTATGTAGTATATTATATATAGTGAGCAATGTCAAGATTATGTAGTATTTTATATATAGAGAGCAATGTTCAGATTATGTAGTATATTATATATAGAGAGCAATGTTCAGATTATGTAGTATATTATATATAGAGAGCAATGTTCAGATTATGTAGTATATTATATATAGAGAGCAATGTCAAGATTATGTAGTATATTATATATAGAGAGCAATGTTCAGATTATGTAGTATATTATATATAGAGAGCAATGTCAAGATTATGTAGTATATTATATATAGAGAGCAATGTTCAGATTATGTAGTATATTATATATAGAGAGCAATGTTCAGATTATGTAGTATATTATATAGAGAGAGCAATGTCAAGATTATGTAGTATATTATATATAGAGAGCAATGTTCAGATTATGTAGTATATTATATATAGAGAGCAATGTTCAGATTATGTAGTATATTATATATAGAGAGCAATGTCAAGATTATGTAGTATATTATATATAGAGAGCAATTTTCAGGTTATGTAGTATATTATATATAGAGAGCAATGTTCAGATTATGTAGTATATTATATAGAGAGAGCAATGTCAAGATTATGTAGTATATTATATATAGAGAGCAATGTTCAGATTATGTAGAATATTATATATAGAGAGCAATGTTCAGATTATGTAGTATATTATATATAGAGAGCAATGTCAAGATTATGTAGTATATTATATATAGAGAGCAATGTTCAGATTATGTAGTATATTATATATAGAGAGCAATGTTCAGATTATGTAGTATATTATATATAGAGAGCAATGTCAAGATTATGTAGTATATTATATATAGAGAGCAATGTTCAGATTATGTAGTATATTATATATAGAGAGCAATGTCAAGATTATGTAGTATATTATATATAGAGAGCAATGTTCAGATTATGTAGTATATTATATATAGAGAGCAATGTTCAGATTATGTAGTATATTATATATAGAGAGCAATGTCAAGATTATGTAGTATATTATATATAGAGAGCAATGTTCAGATTATGTAGTATATTATATATAGAGAGCAATGTTCAGATTATGTAGTATATTATATATAGAGAGCAATGTCAAGATTATGTAGTATATTATATATAGAGAGCAATGTTCAGATTATGTAGTATATTATATATAGAGAGCAATGTCAAGATTATGTAGTATATTATATATAGAGAGCAATGTTCAGATTATGTAGTATATTATATATAGAGAGCAATGTTCAGATTATGTAGTATATTATATATAGAGAGCAATGTCAAGATTATGTAGTATATTATATATAGAGAGCAATGTTCAGATTATGTAGTATATTATATATAGAGAGCAATGTCCAGATTATGTAGTATATTATATATAGAGAGCAATGTTCAGATTATGAAAGTGCTTGATATATTCCCCGCCCCCACTCACCACTTAAGGAGACAGCTCCCAATTTTGGCACTATTTAAAAAGAAAAAGATGTCGTCACTCTTTTATAGCTGTGTTATCTTTAGGTGTAATTATTTACGTTACTAATTGTTGATGTTCTAGATCATAATGGTGTGTCCAGTGTGGCTTGTTACAATGGTGTGTCCAGTGTGGCTTGTTACAATGATGTGTCTAGTGTGGCTTTTTAAAATGGTGTGTCCAGTGTGGCTTGTTACAATGGTGTGTCCAGTGTGGCTTGTTACAATGGTGTGTCCAGTGTGTGGACACACCATTGTAACAAGCCACACTGGACACACCATTGTAACAAGCCACAATGGACACACCATTGTAACAAGCCACACTGGACACACCATTTTAAAAAGCCACACTAGACACACCATTGTAACAAGCCAAACTGGACACACCATTGTTACAATGGTGTGTCCAGTGTGGCTTCTTACAATGATGTGTCCAGTTTGGCTTGTTACAATGGTGTGTCCAGTTTGGCTTGTTACAATTGTTGTCCAGTGTGGCTTGTTACAATGGTGTGTCTAGTGTGGCTTGTTACAATGGTGTGTCCAGTGTAGCTCGTTACAATGGTGTGTCCAGTGTGGCTTGTTACAATGGTGTGTCCAGTTTGGCTCATTACAATGGTGTGTCCAGTGTTGCTTGTTACAATGGTGTGTCCAGTGTGGCTTGTTACAATGGTGTGTCAAGTGTGGGTTGTATCAATTGTGTGTCCAGTGTGGTTTGTTACAATGGTGTGTCCAGTGTGGTTTGTTCCAATGGTGTGTTTTAACATACATTTCAAATTTCATTTGAGATTTCCTCAGTGTTAGGTAGAGTTCATAATTGACTTCTATTTATAAACCTGTGGCACCTGTGTTGATGGCTATCATTGGCTGCTATTTATAAACCTGTGGTACCCGTTTGTTGATAGGTCTCATTGGCTGCTATTTATAAACCTGTGGCACCTGTGTTGATGGCTATCATTGGCTGCTATTTATAAACCTGTGGCACCCATTTGTTGATGGTTATCATTGGCTGCTATTTATAAACCTGTGGCACCCGTGTGTTGATGGGTCTCATTGGCTGTTATTTATAAACCTTTGGCACCTGTGTTGATGGGTCTCATTGGCTGCTATTTATAAACCTGTGGCACCTGTGTTGATGGTTATCATTGGCTGCTATTTATAAACCTGTGGCACCCGTGTGTTGATGGGTCTCATTGGCTGCTATTTATAAACCTTTGGCACCTGTGTTGATGGGTCTCATTGGCTGCTATTTATAAACCTGTGGCACCTGTGTTGATGGCTATCATTGGCTGCTATTTATAAACCTGTGGCACCCATTTGTTGATGGTTATCATTGGCTGCTATTTATAAACCTGTGGCACCCGTGTGTTGATGGGTCTCATTGGCTGCTATTTATAAACCTTTGGCACCTGTGTTGATGGCTATCATTGGCTGCTATTTATAAACCTGTGGCACCGGTTTGTTGATGGTTATCATTGGCTGCTAATTATAAACCTGTGGCACCCGTGTGTTGATGGCTATCATTGGCTGGATCTTATTAATGTTCTTGAGTGCTTAATTTTGATTTATTTTCCAAAAATGTTAACACATAAAAACAGAAATTTAGCGTGTTACGTCAACTAAGTAGATCATTAGCTTGATTGTTTTACTTTTAAAATATTGAAACGAATGCACCGATCTCATGTTTGAGTAGCGCATGTAGGAACTTAAGAATTGTTACTTTGTTTTTTTATCAGGTCCCATTCGGCAAGTTATAGTGACAAGGAGAAAAGCGCTGGTCGATAAATCATAATTTATACATTTGCATAATATACAATTGTTTCTTGAGTATAAAAATTCGTTTATCCAAAAATTTAAACCCCTTTTCTTGGCCCAAGGAAAAAAAATCTCATTGGAAAATGTTGAATTATGAGAAGTTATATTTTAAAACATTTTTCAAAGATGCATCATTTTCTTTCAACAACAACCGCGGGAACCATCAAGGGAAAGGTCGTATGGTCAACCGCGGGAACCATCAAGGGCAAGGTCGTATGGTCAACCGCGGGAACCATCAAGGGCAAGGTCGTATGGTTTACAAATATTTGAATGTGTTCCATTTAGTGTTTGTAAGTTCTTTAATTTAATCTGATAAATAGACACCCAACGTTTTATACAGATAAATGTCTGACGTAATTATTCAGCTCATATGACTTAAATCAAAAGATCATGAATGATTCTGTAAGTTTTTAACAGGTATTATTGATACGTCACTGCTGTGTTCTAATAAAATGAAAATAATGAAATTATTTATCTTTGATTTTGGTCCAAACAGTTACTGTAAATGTAACATCAGTAGAATGTTGTAACATCAGCAGAATGTTGTAACATCAGTAGAACGTTGTAACATCAGGAGAATGTTGTAACATCATTAGAATGTTGTAACATCAGCAGAATGTTGTAACATCAGCAGAATGTTGTAACATCAGTAGAATGTTGTAACATCAGTAGAATGTTGTAACATCATTAGAATGTTGTAACATCAGGAGAATGTTGTAACATCAGTAGAACGTTGTAACATCAGGAGAATGTTGTAACATCATTAGAATGTTGTAACATAAGCAGAATGTTGTAACATCATTAGAATGTTGTAACATCAGCAGAATGTTGTAACATCAGTAGAACGTTGTAACATCAGGAGAATGTTGTAACATCATTAGAATGTTGTAACATCAGCAGAATGTTGTAACATCAGCAGAATGTTGTAACATCAGTAGAATGTTGTAACATCAGTAGAATGTTGTAACATCAGCAGAATGTTGTAACATCAGCAGAATGTTGTAACATCAGTAGAATGTTGTAACATCAGTAGAATTGTAACATCAGCAGAATGTTGTAACATCAGCAGAATGTTGTAACATCAGTAGAATGTTGTAACATCAGCAGAATGTTGTAACATCAGCAGAATGTTGTAACATCAATAGAATGTTGTAACATCAGTAGAATGTTGTAACATCAGCAGAATGTTGTAACATCGGTAGAATGTTGTAACATCGTAGAATGTTGTAACATCAATAGAATGTTGTAACATCGGTAGAATGTTGTAACATCGTAGAATGGTGTAACATCGGTAGAATGTTGTAACATCGGTAGAATGTTGTAACATCGTAGAATGTTGTAACATCAATAGAATGTTGTAACATCAGCAGAATGTTGTAACATCAATAGAATGTTGTAACATCAGCAGAATGTTGTAACATCAGCAGAATGTTGTAACATCAGTAGAATATTGTAACATCGTAGAATGTTGTAACATCAGCAGAATGTTGTAACATCAGCAGAATGTTGTAACATCAGTAGAATGTTGTAACATCGGTAGAATAGTGTAACATCAGCAGAATGTTGTAACATCGGTAGAATGTTGTAACATCAGCAGAATGTTGTAACATCAGTAGAATGTTGTAACATCAGCAGAATGTTGTAACATCAGCAGAATGTTGTAACATCAGTAGAATGTTGTAACATCAGCAGAATGTTGTAACATCAGCAGAATGTTGTAACATCAGTAGAATGTTGTAAATCAGAAGTTGTAACATCAGAATGTTGTAACATCAGCAGAATGTTGTAACATCAGCAGAATGTTGTAACATCAGTAGAATGTTGTAACATCAGCAGAATGTTGTAACATCAGTAGAATGTTGTAACATCAGCAGAATGTTGTAACATCAGCAGAATGTTGTAACATCAGTAGAATGTTGTAACATCAGCAGAATGTTGTAACATCAGCAGAATGTTGTAACATCGGTAGAATGTTGTAACATCGTAGAATGTTGTAACATCAATAGAATGTTGTAACATCAGCAGAATGTTGTAACATCAATAGAATGTTGTAACATCAGCAGAATGTTGTAACATCAGCAGAATGTTTTAACATCAGTAGAATGTTGTAACATCGGTAGAATGTTGTAACATCAGCAGAATGTTGTAACATCGGTAGAATGTTGTAACATCAGCAGAATGTTGTAACATCAGTAGAATGTTGTAACATCAGCAGAATGTTGTAACATCAGTAGAATGTTGTAACATCGGTAGAATGTTGTAACATCAGCAGAATGTTGTAACATCAGCAGAATGTTGTAACATCGTAGAATGTTGTAACATCAGCAGAATGTTGTAACATCAGCAGAATGTTGTAACATCAGTAGAATGTTGTAACATCAATAGAATGTTGTAACATCAGTAGAATGTTGTAACATCAGCAGAATGTTGTAACATCAGCAGAATGTTGTAACATCGGCAGAATGTTGTAACATCAGCAGAATGTTGTAACATCAGTAGAATGTTGTAACATTAGTAGAATGTTGTAACATCAGCAGAATGTTGTAACATCAGTAGAATGTTGTAACATCGGCAGAATTTTGTAACATCGGCAGAATGTTGTAACATCAGCAGAATGTTGTAACATCAGTAGAATGTTGTAACATCAGTAGAATGTTGTAACATCGGCAGAATGTTGTAACATCGGCAGAATGTTGTAACATCAGCAGAATGTTGTAACATCAGTAGAATGTTGTAACATCAGTAGAATGTTGTAACATCGGTAGAATGTTGTAACATCGGCAGAATGTTGTAACATCGGCAGAATGTTGTAACATCAGCAGAATGTTGTAACATCAATAGAATGTTGTAACATCAGTAGAATGTTGTAACATCAGTAGAATGTTGTAACATCGGTAGAATGTTGTAACATCAGTAGAATGTTGTAACATCGGTAGAATGTTGTAACATCAGTAGAATGTTGTAACATCGGTAGAATGTTGTAACATCGGTAGAATGTTGTAACATCAGCAGAATGTTGTAACATCAGTAGAATGTTGTAACATCAGCAGAATGTTGTAACATCAGTAGAATGTTGTAACATCATTAGAATGTTGTAACATCAGTAGAATGTTGTAACATCATTAGAATGTTGTAACATCGGTAGAATGTTGTAACATCAGTAGAATGTTGTAACATCATTAGAATGTTGTAACATCATTAGAATGTTGTAACATCGGTAGAATGTTGTAACATCAGTAGAATGTTGTAACATCGGTAGAATGTTGTAACATCATTAGAATGTTGTAACATCATTAGAATGTTGTAACATCAGTAGAATGTTGTAACATCATTAGAATGTTGTAACATCGGTAGAATGTTGTAACATCAGTAGAATGTTGTAACATCGGTAGAATGTTGTAACATCAGTAGAATGTTGTAACATCGGTAGAATGTTGTAACATCAGTAGAATGTTGTAACATCGGTAGAATGTTGTAACATCGGTAGAATGTTGTAACATCAGCAGAATGTTGTAACATCAGTAGAATGTTGTAACATCAGTAGAATGTTGTAACATCAGCAGAATGTTGTAACATCAGTAGAATGTTGTAACATCAGTAGAATGTTGTAACATCAGTAGAATGTTGTAACATCAGTAGAATGTTGTAACATCAGCAGAATGTTGTAACATCAGTAGAATGTTGTAACATCATTAGAATGTTGTAACATCAGCAGAATGTTGTTACATCAGTAGAATGTTGTACAATCAGTAGAATGTTGTTACATCAGTAGAATGTTGTAACATCATTAGAATGTTGTAACATCAGCAGAATGTTGTAACATCAGTAGAATGTTGTAACATCAGCAGAATGTTGTAACATCATTAGAATGTTGTAACATCATTAGAATGTTGTAACATCAGCAGAATGTTGTTACATCAGTAGAATGTTGTACAATCAGTAGAATGTTGTTACATCAGTAGAATGTTGTAACATCAGTAGAATGTTGTAACATCAGTAGAATGTTGTAACATCAGTAGAATGTTGTAACATCAGTAGAATGTTGTAACATCAGTAGAATGTTGTAACATCAGCAGAATGTTGTTACATCAGTAGAATGTTGTAACATCGTAGAATGTTGTAACATCAGCAGAATGTTGTAACATCAGTAGAATGTTGTAACATCAGCAGAATGTTGTAACATCAGTAGAATGTTGTAACATCAGTATAATGTTGTAACATCAGTAGAATGTTATAACATCAGCAGAATGTTGTAACATCAGCAGAATGTTGTAACATCAGTAGAATGTTGTAACATCAGCAGAATGTTGTAACATCAGTAGAATGTTGTAACATCAGTAGAATGTTATTGTAATTTTATTACAATCGGTAAATAATAGTCCATCTTATATAAATATTATTTTGTTGTAATTACCCGCAGTTATAAACAAATTATGTACCCACATAAAACCCTTGCTTCATTTACCTCACCTCGTGCACACCTTTACATTTACCTCACTTCGTGCACACCTTTACATTTACCCCACTCCGTTCACACCTTTTTATTCACCTCACTTCGTTCACATCTTTACATTTACCTCACTTCATGCACACCTCTACATTTACCTCACTTTTTTAACACCTTTACATTTACCTCACTTCGTTCACACCTTTTTATTTACCTCAATTCGTTCACACCTTTACATTTACCTCACTTCGTTAACATCTTTTTATTTACCTCAATTCGTTCACACCTTTACATTTACTGCACTTCGTTAACACCTTTACATTTACCTCTCTTCGTGCACACCTTTACATTTACCAAACTTCATTTAAACACCCGTATGATGACCTGGACTATTTAAGGTTCTCTTTTCAGACCAATGATAACAGAGCCTAATTTTCGAAGCCTTTCCCTAACAGGGTCACACTAGCAAAAGTTTGATCACCTAATATTCAAGGAAACTGTAAAAAAAAGTTAGGTTTGATTGTTGCCACTCTAACAAAAGTTAGGTTTTTATTGTTGCCACTGTAACAAAAATTAGGTTTTATTGTTGCCACTCTAACAAAAGTTAGGTTTTATCGTTTGAGCACTTGATACACACAAGGGAGCGCATTCCAAAAACATGATCAATAACCCCTGGGAAATTGCACAAGGGGGCGCAACTCGGGTCCCAGGGGACATATGCAGGCTGTGTTATGATGACCTAAGGCTATCTGACACTGTCAGTTACTCCGATATATTTTATTATAAAACTTTTCCATCAAAATGTTATCAGCAAAAACAAGATGTTGATACGTTTGGGTTGGTAGTAGTCAAGACAAGGACTTGGATGGTGGGGAAAACTTCTCTCAACTGTACATATATTCTTGGAACTACTAGATAAAACGTCTCTCAACTGTACATATATTATTGGAGCTACTATATAAAACTTCTCTAAACTGTACATATATTCCTGGAGCTACTATATAAAACTTCTCTAAACTGTACATATATTCCTGGAGCTACGTGATAAAACTTCTCTCAACTGTACATATATTATTGGAGCTACTAGATAAAACTTCTCTCAAGTGTACATATATTCTTGGAGCTACGTGATAAAACTTCTCTCAACTGTACATATATTCTTGGAGCTACTAGATAAAACTTCTTTCAACTGTACATATATTATTGGAGCTACTATATAAAACTTCTCTCAACTGTACATATATTCCTGGAGCTACTATATAAAACTTCTCTCAACTGTACATATATTCCTGGAGCTACGTGATAAAACTTCTCTCAACAGTACATATATTATTGGAGCTACTAGATAAAAATTCTTTCAACTGTACATATATTCTTGGAGCTACGTGATAAAACTTCTCTCAACTGTACATATATTCTTGGAGCTACGTGATAAAACTTCTCTCAACTGTACATATATTATTGGAGCTACTAGATAAAACTTCTCTCAACTGTACAAATATTCTTGGAGCTACGTGATAAAACTTCTCTCAACTGTACATTTATTCTTGGAGCTACGTGATAAAACTTCTCTCAACTGTACATATATTCTTGGAGCTACTAGATAAAACTTCTCACAACTGTACACATATTCTTGGAGCTACTAGATAAAACGTCTGTCAACTGTACATATATTCTTGGAGGTACTAGATAAAACTTCTTTCAACTGTTCATATATTCTTGGAGCTACGCGATCGAATTTTATTTTTTAAAGCATTCGCATAACATGCGCTACAAATTTAACTGGTATATTGATCCAAGATTATCTAATAATATCCTGGTAATGAAGTGTACACATATTAGGTCCGAAGAGTGAAGATAGTAAGTTCCAAAGAGTGCAGACAAAAGCTATGAAGAGTGTTATATTGCAAGTTGTAAATTGTATTATAAAATATGCCCCTCAAGGTTTGTAATTATAGAGACGATGATTTCAAGTAAGTTTTAAAATAGTGTCATAAAATATCGGTGGGTGGTGTTCTATAAAGGTTCTAAAACGTGTCATTATCTAGGCTGAGGGTGGTGTTATATGAAGGTTCTAAAAGGTGTCATTATGTAGGCTGAGGGTGGTGTTATATGAAGGTTCTAAAAGGTGTCATTATGTAGAATGGGGGTGGTGTTATATGAAGGTTCTAAAAGGTGTCATTATGTAGAATGAGGGGGGTGTTAGGTTCTAAAAGGTGTCATTATGTAGAATGAGGGGGGTGTTAGGTTCTAAAAGGTGTCATTATGTAGAATGAGGTTGGTGTTAAATGAAGGTTCTAAAAGGTGTCATTATGTAGAATGAGGTTGGTGTTAGGTTCTAAAATGTTTCATTATGTAGAATGGGGGTGGTGTTATATGAAGGTTCTAAAAGTTGTCATAATATTGATTCTAGAGGGTGTTTTATTTCAGCCAATGAAATGTAGATCCTGAATGGTGTTAGTTTGTATTTTGTAAATGGGTAAGGTCAGAGGCGTAACAACGACTTGGCATCGGGGCAGTTGCCAAGGAAGCTGAGGTATAATCCTTCAATAATTATTGATCAATTTATTGTGTATAATTTAGTATTTTACCTATTTCTCCAGGGCGTTAAAAATGATTTAGCCAAAGGCGCGGAAAACCCAGTTACGCCTCTGGGTAAGATTGTAAGAGATATTATAATTTAGTTTCTGAACGTAGCTTCTAAATAGTGGTCTGGAAAACAAAGGCTTATTCAAAATGGATGAAGAGAATAGTATATAGGTTACTAGTGTTTTTCTTTGTTTAGTAGAAATTTATATATGGTGATGTACATATAATATAAAGTTCAGATTGTGTATGTGGTTTATGTGTATTTTTCTCATACGTATATATCAAATAAGTGGACGATTTTACGTCCGTTATGGCAGCTCTACTAATTACCTAGTCAATAAATATACACTAATTAGATCATCTGACCATTATACACTTTCTTTTACCATATTGTGGATCGAACGCTTCAAAAGAAAATTTGATCTATTCTCATTGCTTTCATAATCGATTTAGAAATGCAGTCCAACAAAAATATAAGTGCCTGTAATTGGTGTAGATTTTCTCATCAGCTGTACTGTGAGATTGATGCAAACGTCCACACTTTTTATGGACACAATGGCTTATGATCTAATCATTGGCGCAAATATAGATCGAGAACATAATTCAAATAAAATCTATTGGGATTTTGATTTTATCAGGAAAGGAAACAATTTTCAACACCCATTTTTTAAGAATGTTACAAAATATAGTAAATATTATATGGACGAAATTTTGAGAAAATAGAAGACAAAATTTGAAGAGGAAATAGAAGAGGCAATAGAAGAGGCTTACTCATCCAATCAAACACTTTTCTTTACCAAAGACTTTACAAGGTTGCAAAACTGTTGATATAGAATTCCAGGTTTTCTAACAGTGATGACAAAAGCATCAGTTGTCATGTAAACAAAAAAGTTAGAGTTCAACAATTTTTTTAGCTCATCAACTTAAACAAGGAAATTAATTGTGTCATTATATTACATTTCATCTTGCCATCACCACTACCATCATGTCTAACTGTACAAGGTATATCACAACCATCATGTCCAACTGTACAAGGTGTATAAAGATTATATTACATTAGATCTTACCAGCACCACAACCATCAATGTCCAAATTTACAAGGTATATAAATATTTAGCCAGTACCATCAATGTCTAACAGTACAAGGTATATACAGATTTAGCCAGTACCATCAATGTCCAACAGTACAAGGTATATAAATATTTAGCCAGTACCATCAATGTCTAACAGTACAAGGTATATACAGATTTAGCCAGTACCATCAATGTCCAACTGTACAAGGTATATACATATTTAGCCAGTACCATCAATGTCCAACAGTACAAGGTATATACAGATTTAGCCAGTACCATCAATGTCCAACAGTACAAGGTATATACAGATTTAGCCAGTACCATCAATGTCCAACAGTACAAGGTATATAAGATTTAGCCAGTACCATCAATGTCTAACAGTACAAGGTATATACAGATTTAGCCAGTACCATCAATGTCCAACAGTACAAGGTATATACAGATTTAGCCAGTACCATCAATGTCCAACAGTACAAGGTATATACAGATTTAGCCAGTACCATCAATGTCCAACAGTACAAGGTATATACAGATTTAGCCAGTACCATCAATGTCCAACAGTACAAGGTATATACAGATTTAGCCAGTACCATCAATGTCCAACAGTACAAGGTATATACAGATTTAGCCAGTACCATCAATGTCCAACAGTACAAGGTATATACAGATTTAGCCAGTACCATCAATGTCCAAAGTACAGTATACAGATTTAGCAGTACATCATGTCCCAGTCAAGTATTCAGATTTAGCCAGTACCATCAATGTCCAAATGTACAAGGTATATACAGATTTAGCCAGTACCATCAATGTCCAACAGTACAAGGTATATTCAGATTTAGCCAGTACCATCAATGTCCAACAGTACAAGGTATATTCAGATTTAGCCAGTACCTTCAATGTCCAACAGTACAAGGTATATTCAGATTTAGCCAGTACCATCAATGTCCAACATGTACAAGGTATATACAGATTTAGCCAGTACCATCAATGTCCAACAGTACAAGGTATATTCAGATTTAGCCAGTACCATCAATGTCCAACAGTACAAGGTATATACAGATTTAGCCAGTACCATCAATGTCCAACTGTACAAGGTATATAGAGATTTAGCCAGTACCATCAATGTCCAACTGTACAAGGTATATAGAGATTTAGCCAGTACCATCAATGTCCAACAGTACAAGGTATATACAGATTTAGCCAGTACCATCAATGTCCAACAGTACAAGGTATATACAGATTTAGCCAGTACCATCAATGTCCAACAGTACAAGGTATATACATATTTAGCCAGTACCATCAATGTCCAACAGTACAAGGTATATACAGATTTAGCCAGTACCATCAATGTCCAACAGTAAAAGGTATATACAGATTTAGCCAGTACCATTAATTTTATAATGTAAATGGCTTCATAGTTTAATTAGAAATGAAGTTGAGAGATTTCATACATTGGCTATTGACATTACATGACATATTTATATTTTATTAAATGGGATAAACCCTTTTATCATCATTAGGTGCCCTTAAAATTAAAATATTTTGATTGCAATATTATTTGATATTTCTTTTTAAATTTCTTCTCTCTTTTTTAGAGTAAAGAATCATGCCTATCATGACTATCATGACTATCATGACTATCATGACTATCATGACTATCATGACTATAGTGATGCATTGAAAAGGTGCAAATGTGAAATTTTATCTAAACAGATCAATGTATATCTGTTTACATTTCAAACCATCAGAAAAAGTAATCAAATTTTCATTCTTAAACAGAGACATAAATAATCAATACTTTAGAACCCAACTTTTATACTCCAACCAAATGTTGTTATCGGTCAGACAGTGTCCCCCAATCACAGTCAGTGTCCCCCAATCACAGTCAGTGTCCCCCAATCACAGTCAGTGTCCCCCAATCACATCAGTTTTCCCCAATCACAGTCAGTGTCCCAATCACAGTCAGTGTCCCCCAATCACAGTCAGTGTCCCCCAATCACAGTCAGTGTCCCCCAATCACAGTCAGTGTCCCCCAATCACAGTCAGTGTCCCCCAATCACAGTCAGTGTCCCTAAATCACAGTCAGAGTCCCCCAATCAAAATCAGTGTCCCCCAATCACATTCAGTGTCCCCAGATCACAGTCAGTGTCCCCAAATAACAGTCAGTGTCCCCAAATCACAGTCAGAGTCCCCCAATCAAAATCAGTGTCTCCCAATCACATTCAGTGTCCCCAGATCACAGTCAGTGTCCCCAAATAACAGTCAGTGTCCCCCAATCAAAATCAGTGTCCCCCAATCACATTCAGTGTCCCCAGATCACAGTCAGTGTCCCCCAATCACAGTCAGTGTCCCCCAATCACAGTCAGTGTCTCCCAATCACAGTCAGTGTCTCCCAATCACAGTCAGTGTCTCCCAATCACAGTCAGTGTCCCCCAATCACATTCAGTTTTCCCCAATCACATTCAGTTTCGGGAAAATCGATGGCTTTAAGCTATCTCACAATTCTATCGCTGAACTTTAAACTCAAATAAACTTGATGAGGGTATAAACGTGTCCCTCTCTAAATTTATTCATATACTCCCCGCCCTCTCTAAATTTATTCATATACTCCCCGCCCTTACCAGCCCCTATCGCTTGTGCCCCCCCCCACCCCGAGGGACAATGAAGACCCCAAAAAGTTGTGTGTTAATCATTTCAATTGTAAAATTATTGACTCCACGTGGACGCCAATTCACGTCCGACATTAGCGCCAGCAAACCCCGAGCATCCAATGCCGTGTGTTTAGGTCCCCGGGGAAGTGACTAATCTTTTGCTGAGACCTTTTCCCGCTAGAGATGTTTGTGCGAGAGTTGGGACATCAGATAGATGTCTGGTGGAATTCAAGCAAATATTCTTTCGATCTATGAATTTCAATTTTAGTTTCAAACGTCACTGATGTAGATTGCAAATATCATTCGATCCATTATTGGCCAATACATGCTGGGCTGCTCAGCTCAAATATTTCATCTTTTTCTTTTACTCTTTTTGCTAGTTATCGAATCACATGTTGTCCCTGTATTTATGAGTTCATGATATTTTTATCCATGTATTTGTGTCTCCATGCATTTGTGTCTCCATGTATTTGTGTCTCCATGCATTTGTGTCTCCATGCATTTGTGTCTCCATGTATTTGTGTCTCCATGTATTTGTGTCTCCATGTATTTGTGTCTCCATGTATTTGTGTCTCCATGTATTTGTGTCTCCATGTATTTGTGTCTCCATGTATTTGTGTCTCCATGTATTTGTGTCTCCATGTATTTGTGTCTCCATGTATTTGTGTCTCCATTTATTTGTGTCTCCATGTATTTGTGTCTCCATGTATTTGTGTCTCCATGTATTTGTGTCTCCATGTATTTGTGTCTCCATGTATTTGTGTCTCCATATATTTGTGTCTCCATATATTTGTGTCTCCATGTATTTGTGTCTCCATGTATTTGTGTCTCCATGTATTTGTGTCTCCATATATTTGTGTCTCCATATATTTGTGCCTCCATGTAATTGTGTCTCCATATATTTGTGTCTCCATATATTTGGGTCTCCATAAATTTGTGTCTCCATATATTTGTGTCTCCATATATTTGTTGTTCTTGTGGCTGTGAGTAAATAAATATGTTGACAATGTGATTGTTTTACATTTTAGTAAAATAGTGAATTATGCCCCCCTTCTCTCTGCCCCCGAAGTAAAAGTCAAGCGTTCGATACTATTCTGTAGTTATTGTTATTGACGATTACTGACGTCAAAAACTAATAAAAATATAATTATATATGGTCATTTAAAAAGCATACATATCTATCTTACTGACATTATAAAGAGCATTAAAAAATAAAATAAAATAAATGTAGTTCCGTTGCATATTTTAGAAGTTCCTCACAGAACTGCCTTGTACAACTTTCATTTGAAATATTTAAAAACATTGTGTGAAACTGTCTTATCAAATATCTCTCACGGAACAAGTGCCTAAGAACGAATCATTTCCGAGATTTCTTTCGTATTCAATTCTAAACTTACTTCCTAGCTGTGACAAATGTAAGAACAAACTATTTATAGAACACACTGAAATCAAGGTAATAAATAACAGTTTAATATAAATGAGGATTTTCCCATTAAACACTTTTGACACATTTATTCACTGATAGTTGCTTTAAAGATTTAATTTGGTGTTAGAAGCAATTGACCTAAATCCATATAAACACGAAGTAGTTTAGTAAATACAAATAGTGTCGTGCTGGTGTGAGAACTGTGTAAATAACAGAAATTAATGTTGATAAAATGAAGGAAAGCAACAAAAATGAAAAGAAACACATTAATGTAAAAATTCAAAGTAATGGTCGATAGTTGGTAAATTACTCATTCTTTAATTATTGTTCATCAATTATTGACAGAACAAGTACACATTCCAAACTGATAATCTTTAGACCACCAAACAAGGACATTCCAAACTGATAATCTTTAGACCACCAAACAAGGACATTCCAAGCTGTTCATCTATAGACCACAAAACAAGGAGACATTCCAAATTATTATCTATAGACCACAAAACAAGTACACATTCCAAAATGATCATCTACAGACCATCAAACAAGGACATTCCAAGCTGATAATCTTTAGACCACCAAACAAGTACACATTCCAAACTGATAATCTTTAGACCACCAAACAAGTACACATTCCAAACTGATAATCTTTAGACCACCAAACAAGTACACATTCCAAACTGATAATCTTTAGACCACCAAACAAGTACACATTCCAAACTGATAATCTTTAGACCACCAAACAAGTACACATTCCAAACTGATAATCTTTAGACCACCAAACAAGTTCACATTCCAAACTGATAATCTTTAGACCACCAAACAAGTACACATTCCAAACTAATAATCTTTAGACCACCAAACAAGTACACATTCCAAGCTGATAATCTTTAGACCACCAAACAAGTACACATTCCAAACTGATAATCTTTAGACCACCAAACAAGTACACATTCCAAACTAATAATCTTTAGACCACCAAACAAGTACACATTCCAAACTGATAATCTTTAGACCACCAAACAAGTACACATTCCAAGCTGATAATCTTTAGACCACCAAACAAGGACATTCCAAACTGATAATCTTTAGACCACCAAACAAGTACACATTCCAAACTGATAATCTTTAGACCACCAAACAAGTACACATTCCAAACTGATAATCTTTAGACCACCAAACAAGTACACATTCCAAACTGATAATCTTTAGACCACCAAACAAGTACACATTCCAAACTGATAATCTTTAGACCACCAAACAAGTACACATTCCAAACTGATAATCTTTAGACCACCAAACAAGGACATTCCAAACTGATAATCTTTAGACCACCAAACAAGGACATTCCAAACTGATAATCTTTAGACCACCAAACAAGTACACATTCCAAACTGATAATCTTTAGACCACCAAACAAGTACACATTCCAAACTGATAATCTTTAGACCACCAAACAAGGACATTCCAAACTGATAATCTTTAGACCACCAAACAAGTACACATTCCAAACTGATAATCTTTAGACCACCCAACAAGGACATTCCAAGCTGATAATCTTTAGACCACCAAACAAGTACACATTCCAAGCTGATAATCTTTAGACCACCAAACAAGTACACATTCCAAGCTGATAATCTTTAGACCACCAAACAAGGACATTCCAAACTGATAATCTTTAGACCACCAAACAAGTACACATTCCAAACTGATAATCTTTAGACCACCAAACAAGTACACATTCCAAACTGATAATCTTTAGACCACCAAACAAGTACACATTCCAAACTGATAATCTTTAGACCACCAAACAAGTACACATTCCAAGCTGATAATCTTTAGACCACCAAACAAGGACACATTCCAAGCTGATAATCTTTAGACCACCAAACAAGTACACATTCCAAGCTGATAATCTTTAGACCACCAAACAAGTACACATTCCAAACTGATAATCTTTAGACCACCAAACAAGTACACATTCCAAACTGATAATCTTTAGACCACCAAACAAGTACACATTCCAAACTGATAATCTTTAGACCACCAAACAATTACACATTCCAAACTGATAATCTTTAGACCACCAAACAAGTACACATTCCAAACTGATAATCTTTAGACCACCAAACAAGTACACATTCCAAACTGATAATCTTTAGACCACCAAACAAGTACACATTCCAAGCTGATAATCTTTAGACCACCAAACAAGGACACATTCCAAGCTGATAATCTTTAGACCACCAAACAAGTACACATTCCAAGCTGATAATCTTTAGACCACCAAACAAGTACACATTCCAAACTGATAATCTTTAGACCACCAAACAAGGACATTCCAAACTGATAATCTTTAGACCACCAAACAAGTACACATTCCAAACTGATAATCTTTAGACCACCAAACAAGTACACATTCCAAATTGATAATCTTTAGACCACCAAACAAGTACACATTCCAAACTGATAATCTTTAGACCACCAAACAAGTACACATTCCAAACTGATAATCTTTAGACCACCAAACAAGTACACATTCCAAACTGATAATCTTTAGACCACCAAACAAGTACACATTCCAAACTGATAATCTTTAGACCACCAAACAAGTACACATTCCAAACTGATAATCTTTAGACCACCAAACAAGGACATTCCAAACTGATAATCTTTAGACCACCAAACAAGTACACATTCCAAACTGATAATCTTTAGACCACCAAACAAGTACACATTCCAAACTGATAATCTTTAGACCACCAAACAAGTACACATTCCAAGCTGATAATCTTTAGACCACCAAACAAGGACACATTCCAAGCTGATAATCTTTAGACCACCAAACAAGTACACATTCCAAGCTGATAATCTTTAGACCACCAAACAAGTACACAATCCAAGCTGATAATCTTTAGACCACCAAACAAGTACACATTCCAAACTGATAATCTTTAGACCACCAAACAAGTACACATTCCAATCTGATAATCTTTAGACCACCAAACAAGTACACATTCCAAACTGATAATCTTTAGACCACCAAACAAGTACACATTCCAAACTGATAATCTTTAGACCACCAAACAAGTACACATTCCAAATTGATAATCTTTAGACCACCAAACAAGTACACATTCCAAACTGATAATCTTTAGACCACCAAACAAGTACACATTCCAAACTGATAATCTTTAGACCACCAAACAAGTACACATTCCAAACTGATAATCTTTAGACCACCAAACAAGTACACATTCCAAACTGATAATCTTTAGACCACCAAACAAGTACACATTCCAAACTGATAATCTTTAGACCACCAAACAAGTACACATTCCAAACTGATAATCTTTAGACCACCAAACAAGGACATTCCAAACTGATAATCTTTAGACCACCAAACAAGGACATTCCAAGCTGATAATCTTTAGACCACCAAACAAGGACATTCCAAACTGATAATCTTTAGACCACCAAACAAGTACACATTCCAAACTGATAATCTTTAGACCACCAAACAAGTACACATTCCAAACTGATAATCTTTAGACCACCAAACAAGTACACATTCCAAACTGATAATCTTTAGACCACCAAACAAGTACACATTCCAAACTGATAATCTTTAGACCACCAAACAAGTACACATTCCAAACTGATAATCTTTAGACCACCAAACAAGGACATTCCAAACTGATAATCTTTAGACCACCAAACAAGGACATTCCAAACTGATAATCTTTAGACCACCAAACAAGGACATTCCAAACTGATAATCTTTAGACCAACAAACAAGGACATTCCAAGCTGTTCATCTATAGACCACAAAACAAGGAGACATTCCAAATTATTATCTATAGACCACAAAACAAGTACACATTCCAAACTGATAATCTTTAGACCACCAAACAAGGACATTCCAAACTGATAATCTTTAGACCACCAAACAAGGACATTCCAAACTGATAATCTTTAGACCACCAAACAAGGACATTCCAAGCTGTTCATCTATAGACCACAAAACAAGGAGACATTCCAAATTATTATCTATAGACCACAAAACAAGTACACATTCCAAAATGATCATCTACAGACCATCAAACAAGGACATTCCACACTGTTTATCTATAGACCACCACAACAATGACACATTCGAAACTGTTCAAGGGCCGGCAACTCCACCGAGGATTCTCAGAACAGCGAGGCAAACGACAAACCACAAGATGATGATATTTTCAAGCTTGTGGCCACGAGATGACGTAATTAATGTCGGACGTTCCAACAAATGAAATTCCGGTTGTTGTTTTTTCTTCTTCAAGGGAGAGCACCGTTATTTGAAGTCTCTTGAGGAATTGGCCAAAGTTTGAATAGTTTTAATCTGTTTGGGAAATAGCCTGCATTGTCGTTGTCCAGTAGAGAAAGGGGAGGCAATACAATTGTGTATTGAAGTCTTTTAAGACTGACTGAATGCAAGAGTTAGTTCAAGGGGATATTGTCGCCAATGTAATATCATATGTTTGATTTGAAAAATGAATCAAGATGAAATAGAGTCTAATTTGATTTTCTCCCTTTGCAACTAAAGCTTACTCAGCAAAATACATGACACCAAACCATATACAATATTTATTGATTTTTAAATGTTATAAAAATATTTTCGTATTTAAGTTGATTTTATGTGATATATCGTCAACAAATTATAAGACTGTACATCTAGTTGACTGTACATCTAGTTGACTGTACATCTAGTTGACTGTACATCTAGTTGACTGTACATCTAGTTGACTGTACATCTAGTTGACTGTACATCTAGTTGACTACATCTAGTTGACTGTACATCTAGTTGACTGTACATCTAGTTGACTGTACATCTAGTTTACTGTACAAATCATGATATAAAATATCCCAGCCAACATAGAATTTGACACGTTAGTGATAGTGACTATTGGAACAATATGTACGTTTGTGCGGAGTTAGTGAGTCTGCACTTTGTCATTGTAGAGTTTCTTAGTTTGCCTGTCAATAGTATTTAGCTCAAAAAACAGGTCATCATTGCACGTTTCTGTTCACAATTCAGACCAGCATAACTCGCTACTGTAACAGATATAACTAATATAATTACTTGGGTTTTTATATTGCAGATGCCTATTACAGATACATTTTGTTTGGCTGTTGTTTTGTCATTGATTCTCCTAAATCAAAAACTTATTTTTTGTGTTTTTTTTAAATTACAGATATGTTTATTACATTCAGGCTTTTCTTGTTGTTTTGGTCATATATTTCACTAACACAAAATAGTTTTTAACGCAATTTCCCCATGGGACAAATTGCGTTTATATATTTGAAATGTCTGTCCTGTCTGTTCGAGCGTGCACAAGCAACTACTCCTGAACCATACCAGATAGAGGTTTTGGGTCTTTGCGAATATGTTAAGGAGGTCCCAAGGATGCGCACGGGCCAAAACAATTACAGAAAAGGTTTACTGGATTTCTTGGAAAATCAAAGAAAAAAAGAAGGAAAAAAAATCTGTATTTTGTCAATTTCTCGCCAACCATAACATCTATCGGGTTGAAACAAATGTCGAAATGATAGCAAATAATATTTAGAAAAATGTTGGAGAAGGAATTTTTGAAAAATCTCTTTTTGTTCGACTAGCGTAATTTTAGCAGCAATTTTCAGATAGCAATTGTTTTGTTTACTTTCAGAAATATTTATTTGAAATTACTTTTAATGTAATCTACAATGATTTCCCTTGAATAAAAAAAGGCGGCAATTCTTTGTTGGAAATTGCGTTTAAATACACATTCGTGTTTTTTTGTTTTTCCTTAAATTACATAATGTATATGTTTATTATTGTAATAATGTGTTGTTGTTTCTTGTTTGCCTTAGATGTGACAATCATAAATATTTATTGTGGCGAATAAGTATGACTGTAATAAATAGTAACAAATCTGGTATATTTAATATACCCTAATGATTTCATGTTTCATGGTGACAATGGCTCATACATTATGGATCATCATATTTTAGACGTGTGAGTGGTTACTTCAGAGAGAACATTTGACAGACTTCGGTCTCGGGGGCATGAAGTTTTCAACAAAGATCCGTGCAACAAACAGACGTGACCACATGTAACTTTACAATAATGAAGCTGACAATTTCAGATTGAAACATTTCTAGTCCAGGTCGATCTAAAAATCAATTTGTTATGATATGCACCGATCTGAAAGAAGAGAATTACTCGACAATTTGAATAATTATTTCATGAAAATTGTACAGAAATGTAATTGGCACATAAATATTAGTAGTACCAACAGGTAAAAAACTGAAAGTCTTACTGCGTACATAATTGCAATAGCCCTGGGTAGAAAAATGTGAATAGCACAATTGACAACCTGCAAGTAGCACTAGTTTCAATAACTGCTACTTCTCGAGCGCCAACTGAATCTATTTCCATAAATGTGTCACCATCAACATTATCTAGAATATATTTTAAGGCCCTCCCCCTTCCCTGCCTTTTCCCTCGGAACTGTAATAACACAATAGCAAAACCCTTCTCTTCTACTGAGACCATCTTAATAATTGGATCATCGCATTCTACTGGAGCAACTATACATGAATTTTTAATGGATGGAAATTGCAGGGTGTACATTTTACAAATGGAGACAAAATTATAAGAACTGATCTAAAGGATCTCTACACCACACCTCTACACCACACATCTACACCACACATCTACACCACACCTCTACACCACACCTCTACACCACACATCTACACCACACCTCTACACCACACATCTACACCACACCTCTACACCACACCTCTACACCACACCTCTACACCACACATCTACACCACACCTCTACACCACACATCTACACCACACCTCTACACCACACCTCTACACCACACATCTACACCACACCTCTACACCACACATCTACACCACACATCTACACCACACATCTACACCACACATCTACACCACACATCTACACCACACCTCTACACCACACATCTACACCACACATCTACACCACACATCTACACCACACATCTACACCACACATCTACACCACACATCTACACCACACATCTACACCACACATCTACACCACACATCTACACCACACATCTACACCACACATCTACACCACACTCTACACCACACATCTACACCACACATCTACACCACACATCTACACCACACATCTACACCACACATCTACACCACACCTCTACACCACACATCTACACCCCACCTCTACACCACACATCTACACCCCACCTCTACACCACACATCTACACCCCACCTCTACACCACACCTCTACACCACACATCTACACCACACATCTACACCACACAAAATTATAAGAACTGATCTAAAGGGTCTCTACACCACACAAAATTATAAGAACTGATCTAAAGGATCTCTACACCACACATCTACACCACATCTCTACACCACACATCTACACCACACATCTACACCACACAAAATTATAAGAACTGATCTAAAGGATCTCTACACCACACCTCTACACCACACCTCTACACCACACCTCTACACCACATCCCTTCACCACACATCTACACCACACATCTACACCACACATCTACACCACACATCTACACCACACATCTACACCACACATCTACACCACACCTCTACACCACACATCTACACCACACATCTACACCACACATCTACACCACACCACACCTCTACACCACACATCTACACCACACATCTACACCACACATCTACACCACACATCTACACCACACATCTACACCACACAAATCTACACCACACATCTACACACACTCTACACCACACATCTACACCACACATCTACACCACACTCTACACCACACATCTACACCACACCTCTACACCACACATCTACACCACACATCTACACCACACATCTACACCACACATCTACACCACACATCTACACCACACATCTACACCACACATCTACACCACACATCTACACCACACCTCTACACCACACATCTACACGCAACCTCTACACCACACATCTACACCACACACCTACACCACACATCTACACCACACAAAATTATAACAACTGATCTAAAGGGTCTCTACACCACACAAAATTATAAGAACTGATCTAAAGGATCTCTACACCACACCTCTACACCACACCTCTACACCACACATCTACACCACACCTCTACACCACACAAAATTATAAGAACTGATCTAAAGGATCTCTACACCACACATAGTTGGATCACTACACCACGCATAGTTGGAAACTTTCTTAACAAGATCATTCGTAAAGAATGTAAGTGGGTTTATAACAAGAAATATTTCTGTTATATCATTTACAATTAGATGCGACCCCGCTGCGTAGCATGCGCCGCAGACTTGCTCATAGATAACGCGAAGAAAAGGCGAAAGAACGGACACAAACTACAGCACGAAGAAATCAGAGTAACGCGAGTGAAAGTAGGGGGACCGCAGACGCATTGTTGGCCTCGAGACATGCGCACAGTGGTTAGCTACATGCCCCCACCCTGCACCCACTAGCTTGCCAACCATAAACTGTTTTGGCCGACCCCAGCGAGGGTCATTCGTCATGCTTATTTGCAATTGTCTTGTGCTTGTTCTGGTGAATTATATAGATTCATCTATATATTTATGTATATATGTGCACTGAATTATTGAAAAAATATGTCGAACATGAAATATTTAAATATTTTTTGAGGCCCCTATCCTATTAACTCGTGCACGATTCCGGATCTGCATATGTCGTCAACGCGTCAACACTTCCGGTTCGTCGTCAATATTTTCAAATCGCTCGTAAACATTTTTTCTGACTTGCTAGAGTGCTGAAATTTTCACAGTAGGTTTGGCTTGTGGGGAGGAAGGATTAAGCTATTAAATTTTCAGATGGATCGAATGTGCCGTAATTAAATTTATGCATGTTTAGTTTATCTTTATATGTAGCGGCCAGCTTTTGTTGACATTGTACGCGTCACGCTGAGTTAAGTTCAGCCATCCATAACTTTTCCCTGCCCCCTCCGTTTAACAACAAAGGGTATTTAAGGCAATCTCAGTCTGTAAATGTTTGTCGCGATCAATACTTTTTAGTTGTGTCTCATATATAAGGGATTTATAAGTCAAACACTTTGTTGTTACGGGGTTGTTTAGAGAGTTTAAATTTTCATGAATGAAATTAAGTTTGACAAATCTTTTGTTAACGCGTAAAAGTAGAAAAAAAATGAAAACAAAAACTTTGTTAAAAAGATGAGGCCCAGCTGCAGTGAGGAATGTAGAATCTCGCATGAAAAAGCAGAAAATAATTTTTTAGTCACAAATTAAGTAGTCACACGACTCAAGTCTTTTGTGTTAGTTGATCAAATTTTATATCTCACATTAAATCCCACAATCGATCACAATAAATAAAAATAAATAAAACTTCTGAGGATATATATATATATATATATATATATATATATATATATATATATATATATATATATATATATATATATATATATATATCTGCAGGTACCGACCTTAGAATGAGTAATGAGTTCTTGAAGCGAGCAGTGTTCATATATAATGCACAGTTCAAATTTGTGCACAACAAAATCTCAGCACCAGGAAAATATTTACAATATAATTTGAAGAAAATAATTTGTAGAGGACGCCAGTTACCACGTGGCTTAAAATTGTTTCAGTTATCAAAGAGTTCAGAATAATTACTGTAATAAAATCTTACATTTTGTAACGTTTCTACCTGATATTTATTGGTGGAGTACACCTGATATTTATTGATGTACACCTGATATTTATTGGTGGTGTACACCTGATATTTATTGGTGGTGTACACCTGATATTTATTGGCGTACACCTGATATTTATTGGTGTACACCTGATATTTATTGGTGGTGTACACCTGATATTTATTGGTGGTGTACACCTGATATTTATTGGTGGTGTACACCTGATATTTATTGGCGTACACCTGATATTTATTGGTGGTGTACACCTGATATTTATTGGCGTACACCTGATATTTATTGGTGGTGTACACCTGATATTTATTGGTGGTGTACACCTGATATTTATTGGTGGTGTACACCTGATATTTATTGGTGGTGTACACCTGATATTTATTGGTGGTGTACACCTGATATTTATTGGTGGTGTACACCTGATATTTATTGGTGGTGTACACCTGATATTTATTGGCGTACACATGATATTTATTGGTGGTGTACACCTGATATTTATTGCTGGTGTACACCTGATATTTATTGGCGTACACCTGATATTTATTGGTGGTGTACACCTGATATTTATTGGTGTTGTACACCTGATATTTATTGGCGTACACCTGATATTTATTGGTGTACACCTGATATTTATTGGTGTACACCTGATATTTATTGGTGTACACCTGATATTTATTGATGTACACCTGATATTTATTGATGTACACCTGACATTTATTGATGTACACCTGATATTTATTGATGTACACCTGATATTTATTGGTGTACACCTGATATGTATTGGTGTACACCTGATATTTATTGATGTACACCTGATATTTATTGGTGTACACTGATGTTTATTGTGTACACCTGATATTTATTGGTGTACACTGATATTTATTGGTGTACACCTGATTTTTTGTGTACACCTGATATTTATTGGTGTACACCTGATTTTATGTCACCTGATATTTATTGGTGTACACCTGATATTTATTGATGTACACCTGATATTTATTGGTGTACACCTGATATTTATTGGTGTACACCTGATATTTATTGGTGTACACCTGATATTTATTGGTGTACACCTGATATTTATTGGTGTACACCTGATATTTATTGGTGTACACCTGATATTTATTGGTGTACACCTGATATTTATTGTGTACACCTGATTTTTTGGTGTACACCTGATATTTATTGGTGTACACCTGATTTATTGTGTACACCTGATATTTATTGGTGTACACCTGATATTTATTGGTGTACACCTGATATTTATTGGTGTACACCTGATATTTATTGGTGTACACCTGATATTTATTGTGTACACCTGATATTTATTGATGTACACCTGATATTTATTGATGTACACCTGATATTTATTGGTGTACACCTGATATTTATTGATGTACACCTGATATTTATTGATGTACACCTGATATTTATTGATGTACACCTGATATTTATTGATGTACACCTGATATTTATTGGTGTACACCTGATATTTATTGATGTACACCTGATATTTATTGATGTACACCTGATATTTATTGATGTACACCTGATATTTATTGATGTACACCTGATATTTATTGATGTACACCTGATATTTATTGGTGTACACCTGATATTTATTGGTGTACACCTGATATTTATTGGTGTACACCTGATATTTATTGGTGTACACCTGATATTTATTGGTGTACACCTGATGTTTATTGATGTACACCTGATATTTATTGGTGTACACCTGATATTTATTGATGTACACCTGATATTTATTGGTGTACACCTGATTTTATTGATGTACAGCTGATATTTATTGGTGTACACTGATATTTATTGGTGTACACCTGATATTTATTGGTGTACACCTGATATTTATTGGTGTACACCTGATATTTATTGGTGTACACCTGATATTTATTGGTGTACACCTGATGTTTATTGATGTACACCTGATATTTATTGGTGTACACCTGATATTTATTGATGTACACCTGATATTTATTGGTGTACACTTCATATTTATTGGTGTACACCTGATATTTATTGGTGTACACCTGATATTTATTGGTGTACACCTGATATTTATTGGTGTACACCTGATATTTATTGGTGTACACCTGATATTTATTGATGTACACCTGATATTTATTGGTGTACACCTGATATTTATTGATGTACACCTGATATTTATTGATGTACACCTGATATTTATTGATGTACACCTGATATTTATTGGTGTACACCTGATATTTATTGGTGTACACCTGATATTTATTGATGTACACCTGATATTTATTGATGTACACTTGATATTTATTGATGTACACCTGATATTTATTGGTGTACACCTGATGTTTATTGATGTACACCTGATATTTATTGGTGTAAACCTGATATTTATTGATGTACACCTGATATTTATTGATGTACACCTGATATTTATTGATGCACACCTGATATTTATTGATGTACACCTGATATTTATTGGTGTACACCTGATATTTATTGGTGTACACCTGATATTTATTGATGTACACCTGATATTTATTGGTGTACACCTGATGTTTATTGATGTACAGCTGATATTTATTGGTGTACATCTGATATTTATTGGTGTACACCTGATATTTATTGGTGTACACCTGATATTTATTGGTGTACACCTGATATTTATTGGTGTACACCTGATGTTTATTGATGTACACCTGATATTTATTGGTGTACACTTGATATTTATTGGTGTACACCTGATATTTATTGGTGTACACCTGATGTTTATTGATGTACACCTGATATTTATTGGTGTACACCTGATATTTATTGCTGTACACCTGATATTTATTGATGTACACCTGATATTTATTGATGTACACCTGATATTTATTGGTGTACACCTGATATTTATTGGTGTACACCTGATATTTATTGATGTACACCTGATATGTATTGATGTACACCTGATATTTATTGGTGTACACCTGATATTCATTGGTGTACACCTGATATTTATTGGTGTACACCTGATATTTATTGCTGTACACCTGATATGTATTGATGTACACCTGATATTTATTGGTGTACACCTGATATTTATTGATGTAGCTTACGAAACGTCTCTAATTTACACCGCGACACAAGATGGCGGACAGAGGAAAGAATTGATCCCCGAAAAATTCATGCAAATGTGGATACATTTCAATAATTTTGTAAACTTTTCTACGTCCAATGACCAGTTGCACTACTCACTAGAATTCTTGTACACTTTATTCAGTTCTAACAGGGGTTTAATAAAGTAATCCATGACAAAAATGTTTTATTCCAACCACGCTGCAGGGCAGTTCTCTATATAATTGTTATTCAAGAGTAAGCCTCACTTTATGTTTTCAATCAATATTCTTCCCATGGTGTTGTGAGGACTGTTTTAATTACACAAATTCTTACGACACGGCCCGATGTTCAATATCTCACAATGACTCAATGACATTTACTGCCAAAATCTAATAATAATTTACTAGTTTATTTAATGAGAAAAACGTAAGAAAAAACAAGCCAATCCCATGTCAGCATTTTAAATGTCTTTGATTTAATGAATGTCTGAAAATAAAAACTTTACTTGAGTCGGATTAGATGGCAATGAGTTTAATTATGATTGTTACAGTTTGACAAAGTGTCTGTTGTAATTTTAAAGTTCATTCTTACGTTTAGAATCATCAGACTTCAACACTAGGACCTTCTAACTTCAACATTAGGACCATCTCACTTCAACACTAGGACCTTCTAACTTCAACACTAGGACCATCTCACTTCAACACTAGGACCTTTTTACTTCAACACAAGGACCTTTTAACTTCAACACAAGGACCTTTTAACTTCAACACTAGGACCTTCTCACTTCAACACTAGGACCATCTCCCTTCAACACTAGGACCATCTCACTTCAACACTAGGACCTTCTCACTTCAACACTAGGACCATCTCCCTTCAACACTAGGACCATCTCACTTCAACACTAGGACCTTCTCACTTCAACACTAGGACCATCTCACTTCAACACTATGACCATCTCACTTCAACACTAGGATCTTCTCACTTCAACACTAGGACCTTCTCACTTCAACACCAGGACCATCTCACTTCAACTCTTAGGACCATCTCACTTCAACACTAGGACCATCTCACTTCAACACTAGGACCTTCTTACTTCAACACTAGGACCTTCTCACTTCAACACTAGTACCTTCTCATTTCAACACTAGGACCTTCTCACTTCAACACTAGTACCTTCTCATTTCAACACTAGGACCTTCTCTCTATATTGCCTATCCGGTGTTGCACGTTTCATTACCTCCAGTTGGGATGCTACACGGAATGCTATCTGACGTTGTCCATGTAAACCTCACTCTTTTGTCCCCAGTGTATCGTAACATCATGTAGATTAGAAACAGTAATAAAATATAAAGGTTATATTTCCAATAGATTCTAGCATAACACAAATACATGGTGTTGTGTAACATTTTGTAAGGAATTAAAACCTCGAAAGTTCAATAGTACACGGCGTTTAACACAAAAATACATTTCCGTGCAACAATTCAATAAACAGATTCCATTTGAACACAAATATACATCATTGTGTTGCTGTGATAACAAGCAGAAATATCCAATACATTCTCATATCACGTCAGTCTGGAATAGCTCTATGCTTAATGGTTATAGAAAAACTATATGATGTTATTTATGTAATAATGAAATTCTTCAGTAGTTTTAATCACCTATTTGATTGTTCACTTCTACATCATACAAAGATCTCTACTCGTTTCCTACCATATGTTACATTCATGAGATTACCGTTCTTGATATATCGTTCTTACAAATGCTGGATAAGAAACAGAATGAAGTGAATAAAATACGATTGCACAAAATTTGCGATCTCATTTGTCCCAGATTCCTCAGAAATACGAGCATAGGGCGCCCCCAGGTCGAACATGTAGGGTGCTCATGAAGGTATAAACTTCATATGCAGCCAGTGAGGGTGTCGCTAACGGATCATTAGGGCGCCGGGTACGAATAATTTGCATAAGGAGCACTTGAGACCAAGGAGTCTACCAGTGACAAAAGCCAAAATTTATTTCTTTTCTAATTTGATTAGAAATGACTTTGGCGCTGTGCTGCTAAAACTGGATGAAACTGATAATTAATTCATCAGACATCTGAATTTTGCTCGAATTGTCCCCCCTGTTTATTGGCAGGGCGTAGGGGGTCAAGTGGTATCGCTATGTGTGGCGTCTGAATTGGAGATATGTCAGAGATAGCGCCCTTTGGTGGGCCACATCGCCATCTTGGATATCAAGGGGGAGCAATTTCGTAATGAAATCTGGCGACAGCTGAATGGGGAACAAGTTGGCAAGTTGATTTCAATACATTTGTCTTTCCCTGGTCGATTGATGTTTTATTATTTTAAATTTAAAGAGAGAAAATTTGAGAGCGTCTACCGAGGGAAGGGAACGGAGTTGTCAGCTCTTGATATTTTTGTAATTCGTTTTAGAATCGCCAGCGTGTGAAAAGGGGAAAGAAAATAAGAAGACAAAAAATATACATAAAAAGAACAGTTATAAGGAGCAGATTTTTTTTTAATTCATGAAGTTGGAAAAAAAAACGATGATGGAATATGGCGATACTAATATTGTAGATGTTGTAAGTGTAAGACGATCAACAAGTTATAAGGTTATATGTAGAACTAGCGTAGCGAAATAAACCAGTTATAAGGTTGTATGTCGGCTAGCTTAGCGAAATAAGCCAGTTATACCGTTATATGTAGAAAGAGAGTAGCGAAACCAGCCAGTTCTAAAGTTATATTTATTACAAGCTTAGCGGAATAAGGTGATAAGGGATGTTTTTACGGTGAACAATATGAGTGTTAAAATGTTACCTTCCTGAAGGAAACCATTTGTTTTCATTTGGTAAAGAGAATATAAATGGATAGTTGTTATGAAACTGTCTAAATTTCATGAAAACCATTAAAAGTGGATATTTATGAAAATTTACAATTTGTAGAAAATTAATTAATATGCCATATTTATATGTTTTATTTTAATAATTATGACATGCGATACTGCTTGTTGGATTAATCTGATGGCGGTACGGCTTGTTGGGTTAATCTGATGGCGGTACGGCTTGTTGGATTAATCTGATGGCGATACAGGAAGGTCGTTGTATTCGTTCTTGTTGGATTAATCTGATGGCGATACAGGAAGGTCGTTGTATTCGTTCTTGTTGGATTAATCTGATGGCGGTACAGGAAGGTCGTTGTATTCGTTCTTGTTGGATTAATCTGATGGCGATACAGGAAGGTCGTTGTATTCGTTCTTGTTGGATTAATCTGATGGCGGTACGGCTGGTTGGATTAATCTGATGGCGATACAGGAAGGTCGTTGATTCGTTCTTGTTGGGTTAATCTGATGGCGGTACGGCTTGTTGGATTAATCTGATGGCGATACAGGAAGGTCGTTGTCTTCGTTCTTGTTGCAGAAGTTAATGGTTTCTTTTGGTAACGAGAGAAGGTCGCTTCATAGTAAGTAAAATAAAACTTTATAGGAGAGATGCTAATGTAAGTTCAGTGAGTCATTGCGGTTAAAAAGGTTAAGATGTAGAACTTGTTAATCCAGCTCTAGATGTAGAACTTGTTACTGTAGTAGTGTAATGAAAGCTCTAGCTGTAGAACTTGTAACTGTAATGGTATAATGATAACTATAAATTTAGAACTTGTTACTGTAATGGTATAGCAACGTTTCAATGGTTAGAAATGCTGAGCAGTTAGAGAAACAATGTCTGATCCCCTCGGTGCTGTGCAATGTTCTTATCTTCTTATCTGTGTCAGCAAACATTCTTCCACAATGTCCTTATCTTCTTATCTGTGCCAGCAAAAATTCTTCCACAATGTTCTTATCTTCTTATCTGTGTCAACAAACATTCTTCCACATTGTTCTTATCTTCTTATCTATGCCAGCAAACATTCTTCCACATTGCTCTTATCTTCTTATATGTGCCAGCAAACATTCTTCCACATTGCTCTTATCTTCTTATCTGTGCCAGCAAACATTCTTCCACATTGCTCTTATCAAGGCGGCTCATTGTCTTGACTTGTGACTAAATGCTCCTAAAATAAACTTTACAAGTGCGGCGTGTAACCTATTGCTCTTACATGTATCAACTGCTCTTAAACTTACCTCCTGCTCTTACATGTATCAACTGCTCTTACATTTACCTCCTGCTCTTACATGTACCCAAAGCTCAAATTCTCTTATGAGTACTAACTGCTCTTACATATAGTTACTGCTCCTACATGTATCCATAGCTCCTTTGTGTATCCACTGCTCCTACGTGTGTCCACTGCTCCTACGTGTGTCCACTGCTCCTACGTGTGTCCACTGCTCCTACGTGTGCCCACTGCTCCTACGTGTGCCCACTGCTCCTACGTTTGCCCACTGCTCCTACGTGTGCCCACTGCTCCTACGTGTGCCCACTGCTCCTACGTGTGCCCACTGCTCCACTGTGTGTCCACCGCTCCTACATGTATGTACTGCACCTACGTGAAGCCTGAAGTATTTCACTGCCCCTACTTCCACTTAAAACAACTAGGGTATCGCTCATTTCAAAGTTGTCTTCGATCTAAAAAGTTTGATCAAATACTTTAAATCTTTGATCTAAATCTTTCATCTCGACTCTAGACGTTGATCTGAAACTTTGATCTAAGACTTTGTTCTAAATCGTTGGTCTAAATCTTTAATTTGATACTTTGATCTAAATCTTTAATTTAATACTTTGATCTAAATCTTTAATTTAATACTTTGATCTAAATCTTTAATTTAATACTTTGATCTAAATCTTTAATTTAATACTTTGATCTAAATCTTTAATTTAATACTTTGATCTAAATCTTTAATTTAATACTTTGATCTAAATCTTGCCCACTGTATTAAATTTGAAGCTACAACAAATCAAATTTTTGTAATCGAATATGTGAAAAACTACTCAAATTTTGCTGAAATCGAATATGGTGAAAGTACTTAAATTTGTTGCAGAAGTCCGTGACTGGAATGAAATTCATCTCTGGACTGAGTACAACCTCAAGAAATGGGAGACGTAGAATTTATGGTAATAAGTTCTGTCACTGCTTGGCTGTGTTCATTCGGTGAAAACAAATGTCGGAAAAAAGGAGATGAAATTTTTTCCAAAAAATATGATGTTTTAAAATGTTAAGTTTAATAAAGTAACCAGTATTTTGTCAATTTTGATTTTAACACAATCGTAAAATATCAAGTTTGTATGTACACCATTGTGAACACATGTCAAGTTTGTAAGTACACCATTGTGAACACATGTCAAGTTTGTAAGTACACCATTGTGAACAAATATCAAGTTTGTAAGTACACCATTGTGAACACATGTCACGTTTGTAAGTACACCATTGTGAACACATGTCAAGTTTGTAAGTACACCATTGTGAACAAATATCAAGATTGTAAGTACACCATTGTGAACACATGTCAAGTTTGTAAGTACACCATTGTGAACACATATCAAGTTTGTAAGCACACCATTTTGAACAAATATCAAGTTTGTAAGTACACCATTGTGAACACATATCAAGTTTGTAAGTACACCATTTTGAACAAATATCAAGTTTGTAAGTACACCATAGTGAACAAATATCAAGTTTGTAAGTACACCATTGTGAACACATATCAAGTTTGTGAGTACACCATTGTGAACACATATCAAGTTTGTAAGTACACCATTGTGAACACATGTCAAGTTTGTAAGTACACCATTGTGAACACATGTCAAGTTTGTAAGTACACCATTGTGAACACATTTCAAGTTTGTAAGTACACCATTGTGAACACATGTCAAGTTTGTAAGTACACCATTGTGAACACATGTCAAGTTTGTAAGTACACCATTGTGAACAAATATCAAGTTTGTAAGTACACCATTGTGAACACATGTCAAGTTTGTAAGTACACCATTGTGAACACATGTCAAGTTTGTAAGTACACCATTGTGAACAAATATCAAGTTTGTAAGTACACCATTGTGAACACATGTCAAGTTTGTAAGTACACCATTGTGAACACATGTCAAGTTTGTAAGTACACCATTGTGAACAAATATCAAGTTTGTAAGTACACCATTTTGAACAAATATCAAGTTTGTAAGTACACCATTGTGAACAAATATCAAGTTTGTAAGTACACCATTGTGAACACATATCAAGTTTGTGAGTACACCATTGTGAACACATATCAAGTTTGTAAGTACACCATTGTGAACACATGTCAAGTTTGTAAGTACACCATTGTGAACAAATATCAAGTTTGTAAGTACACCATTGTGAACACATGTCAAGTTTGTAAGTACACCATTGTGAACACATTTCAAGTTTGTAAGTACACCATTGTGAACACATATCAAGTTTGTAAGTACATCATTGTGAACACATGTCAAGTTTGTAAGTATACCATTGTGAACACATTTCAAGTTTGTAGTACACCATTGTGAACACATATCAAGTTTGTGAGTACACCATTGTGAACACATATCAAGTTTGTAAGTACACCATTGTGAACACATTTCAAGTTTGTAAGTACACCATTGTGAACACATATCAAGTTTGTAAGTACACCATAGTGAACACATATCAAGTTTGTAAGTACACCATTGTGAACACATATCAAGTTTGTGAGTACACCATTGTGAATACATATCAAGTTTGTAAGTACACCATTGTGAACACATATCAAGTTTGTAAGTACACCATTGTGAATACATATCAAGTTTGTAAGTACACCATTGTGAACACATATCAAGTTTGTAAGTACACCATTTATTGTAATGTATATCCATGCAGGGGCGTCACTAGGGTTGGTGTCACCCAGTGCGGTAGCTCATGGTGTCACCTCCTCAAGACGTACCCCATAGAACTCCTCAGAGTCTGTCAGTGCCTAATAACAGGAACATACAGAATTTTAGGTTTTGGTGTCACGCCTTGTGATGGTGTCACCCGGTGCGGTCCGCACCAACCGCACCCTCTAGTGACGCCTATCATAATGGTGTCATGTTGTTACTTTTCCACAAATATTTGGCGTCATTGGCTAGTAGCTTACAGCGTATCACATCATTACACAAAGATTACATGACAAGATTACATTACAAGATTACATTACAAGATGACACCGAGTCGCTCAGGTGAGAAAGTACTGGGCCTTGTTAAGTTGTATAGTAAATTATGAAGTAGTTATGAAGTATTTTTTTGAGACACTGCATGGTAAGACGTACTGAACATTATTATGTTATGAGTTTGTGCACCTTAAAAACGTATGAAGTACTGAACGCTAAATAGTACTGCCTGCTATGAAACTAAGCAATATTAGTCGTTAAATAGTACTGCATGTTATGACAATATTTAATAATGATAGTACAGCATGTTATGACACTATTTAATAATGATAGTACAGCATGTTATGACACTATTTAATAATGATAGTACAGCATGTTATGACACTATTTAATAATGATAGTACAGCATGTTATGACACTATTTAATAATGATAGTACTGCATGTTATGACACTATTTAATAATGATAGTACAGCATGTTATGACACTATTTAATAATGATAGTACTGCATGTTATGACACTATTTAATAATGATAGTACTGCATGTTATGACACTATTTAATAATGATAGTACTGCATGTTATGACACTATTTAATAATGATAGTACAGCATGTTATGACACTATTTAATAATGATAGTACTGCATGTTATGACACTATTTAATAATGATAGTACTGCATGTTATGACACTATTTAATAATGATAGTACTGCATGTTATGACACTATTTAATAATGATAGTACTGCATGTTATGACACTATTTAATAATGATAGTACTGCATGTTATGACACTATTTAATAATTCCATGTCAAAATGTACTTATTGGAAAAAATAAAGAAACTGCGCTTTTTAAATTTATGAAGTAATCTTCTTAATAAGTTCATGAACAATAAAAAAACATTATAAAGTTATTAAGTAATGTACTCCATAAATTAACGATTCGAGCTAGTCTTTAGTGCAAATAGAATGCAGCGCTATGTTAGTTGGTCATCAGCACCTCAATTTAAGACGTTATGACGTGCTACTTTGTCTGTGACACTTAGATTGTCTGTGACATCCCCCGAGGACCACACAAGATGGTGTGACACAATCTGTGGACATGTTCTAAGTTCTCTTCTCAGAAATGTTGGCATCACCATTACGTTGGTGTCACCATTACGTTGGTGTCACCCAGTGCTGACCTATTGGCCTGTGTATCATGTATCTATTCTAAAAGAATTGTTAAATATTTGACTGATATATCTTTATAGAAATAAACCATTATGATATGGTTTATTTAAAAATAGAAATATATGAGCGATAATGTGAAACCCATAAAATAGGAAAAAATTAAGTTAATTAGTCGGACATTTGTAATCTCTAAAAATAATATCTGTTAGAATTTGATAAAACAAATTCAACTGCTCAGCTTTCGCCGATTAGATCAACAAAGAAGTTAGCCACACGAAGTATTGAGACCTCAGCTCTTGACTTCTGAGCCCTGCAGGAGAGATGAAATCAGACAAAACACAGAGCTCTTGACTTCTGAGCCCTGCAGGAGAGATGAAATCAGACAAAACACAGAGATCTTGACTTCTGAGCCCTACAGGAGAGATGAAATCAGACCAAACACAGAGCTCTTGACTTCTGAGCCATGCAGGTGAGATGAAATCAGACAAAACATAGAGCTCTTGACTTCTGAGCCATGCATTAGAGATGAAATCAGACAAAACACAGAGCTCTTGACTTCTGAGCCATGCAGGAGAGATGAAATCAGACAAAACACAGAGCTCTTGACTTCTGAGCCCTGCAGGAGAGATGAAATCAGACAAAACACAGAGCTCTTGACTTCTGAGCCCTGCAGGAGAGATGAAATCAGACAAAACACAGAGCTCTTGACTTCTGAGCCCTGCAGGAGAGATGAAATCAGACAAAACACAGAGCTCTTGACTTCTGAGCCATGCAGGAGAGATGAAATCAGACAAAACACAGAGCTCTTGACTTCTGAGCCATGCAGGAGAGATGAAATCAGACAAAACACAGAGCTCTTGACTTCTGAGTCCTGCAGGAGAGAGGAAATCAGACAAAACACAGAGCACTTGACTTCTGAGTCCTGCAGGAGAGATGAAATCAGACAAAACACAGAGCTCTTGACTTCTGCCCGCCTCCAACTTGTCCGTTTATTTCCCAGTGATCGCAGCAACATCTCAGAGGTCATAGGTCAACAGAATCGAAGCACGTGCAACTGACAGACTACAAACGTGAAGCGTCAAATCGTCTGAGACGCAGGGAGTGGGGGGCCTGACGGAGTCCTGGGGGGAGGGGAGGGGTGTTATAGGAATGAAGTCGAAGAGATTTTGGTTAAAGTCTGCAAGACGGATTTTGATAAAATGACTTGAGTCAATAAAGGGAGAGAAATACCGAGAATAATGAAAACAAACTAGACAGAAGCGGTTAGATACTTTGACCAGTTGGTTATCGGTACTTGGGCAAGGATTAAATGATTGGCAGGGAGACAAACGTTTCCTTCTAATTCATCTCATCTCCACTTCTCATGTCTGCTAGTTGATGTCGTTGAACATTTTGGTATGAAAATCTATGGGACTAACGTTGATGGGTCTAATAAAATAACTTGAAATACAGCAATTCATGTTTAGTGTCCAGGTCAGCATAACTGAACCCGAGTATGTTTAATAAGATAGATACAGAAATGGTCACATGATTTAAACAAATAATAAAATCTCGAATGAGTATTTAAACGCTATTTCTAACAAAGAATTTCGATTTTTTATACAATGGAAATCATTCTAGATTACATTAAAAGTCATTTCAAATCAATTTATTCTGAAACTAAACAAAACAATTGCAATCAATTGCTCACTATCACATAATTTCTCTATGACGTCATATCCCTTCACACTACATGACACCAAGAATGTGTCAATATAATGCGCACCGCGCAACAATCTAGCAAAAGCATTCACAAAGCGGGAAAACCCCATTAAGTATCATTCTATATGACATTAAAAGTCATTTCAAATCAATAGTTCTGCAACTAAACAAAACCATTGCTTTCTACAAATTGCTTCTAAAATTACGGAAGTCAAACGAAAAGAGATTTGTCAAAAATTCCTCCTCCAATATTGTTCTAAATATTATTAGCTATATTTTGGCTTTTTTTTCAACCCGATAGATGTTATGGTTGGCGAGAAATTGACAAAATACAGATATTTTTTCCCTTTTTTTAATTTTCCAGGAAATTCAGTAAACCTTTTCGGTATTTATTTTGCCCGTGCACATCCTTGGGACCTCTGTAGCACATCCTTGGGACCTCTGTAGCATATTTGCAAAAGACCCGAACCCTCTATCTGGTATGGTTCAGGAGCAGTTGCATGATCAAGCTCGAACAGACTGCACATACATTTCAAATATATAAAATAATATAATAGGGCAATTGTTCCCTGTGGAAATTGGGTTAAAAAAGGCAAAGCGCTTCCAACATAAATTAAACATGTTTATGAACAGAAGTAATAAAATAATTTTTTGAAGACTTATTTTCAAAAATGTTTTAAATGACATTTTGTTTGGGCCTCCCACAACCAGGGCCGGCCATAAAGTATGCGGGGCCAAAGGCGGTTGCCTCGTTCGTCTTGCCCTAAGGCTGTCCCTCACACAAACACATTTTGTATAGGTCTCAAACATTAACATAAACAATACCATTTTATACTTAAACATAAACAATGCTATTTTATACTTTAACATAAACAATACCATTTTATACTTTAACATAAACAATACCATTTTATACTTAAACATAAACAATGCTATTTTATACTTTAACATAAACAATACCATTTTATACTTTAACATAAACAATACCATTTTATACTTTAAGTTTATGTTAAAGTATAAATTGGTATTGTTTATGTTAAAGTATAAAATGGTATTGTTTATGTTAAAGTATAAAATGGTATTGTTTATGTTAAAGTATAAAATAGCATTGTTTATGTTTAAGTATAAAATGGTATTGTTTATGTTAAAGTATAAAATGGTATTGTTTATGTTAAAGTATAAAATGGTATTGTTTATGTTAAAGTATAAAATGGTATTGTTTATGTTAAAGTATAAAATAGCATTGTTTATGTTAAAGTATAAAATGGTATTGTTTATGTTAAAGTATAAAATGGTATTGTTTATGTTAAAGTATAAAATAGCATTGTTTATGTTAAAGTATAAAATGGTATTTTTTATGTTAAATTATAAAATGGTATTGTTTATGTTAAAGGATAAAATGGTATTGTTTATGTTAAAGTATAAAATGGTATTGTTTATGTTAAAGTATAAAATAGCATTGTTTATGTTAAAGTATAAAATGGTATTGTCTATGTTAAAGTATAAAATGGTATTGTTTATGTTAAAGTATTAAAATGTGTGTCATATAACTTATGATATAAGGGGAAAGCTTTTTTTCCTTCCCAATAACTATGAACGTTGTGTTGTGACTCTAACATCCATGAACATAATACTGTATACAATAACTATGAACGTTGTGTGGTGACTCTAACATCCATGAACATAATACTGTATACAATAACTATGAACGTTGTGTGGTGACTCTAACATCCATGAACATAATACTGTATACAATAATGATGAACGTTGTGTGGTGACTCTAACATCCATGAACATAATACTGTATAAAGATGTTCTAAGATGTCACTGCACGTTTAAGCATCAATCAATGATAAGGAGTTCATAAGCCATTGATAAGCGTAGACTGATAACATCTACAGTAAAGAAGGAGCCTCTGATATTTATAAGACTTTGCATTCAATCTTGCAGTTAATGGTTTTGTCCAACAAGTGATGGATGCAATCTTGCAGTTAATGGTGGTGTCAAACATGAGATGGATGCAATATTGCAGTTAATGGTGCTGTGAAACAAGAAATGAATGCAATCTTGCAGTTAATGTTGGTGTCAAACAAAATATGAATGCAATCTTGCAGTTAATGTTGGTGTCAAACAAGAGATGAATGCAATCTTGCAGTTAATGGTGGTGTCAAACAAGAGATGAATGCAATCTTGCAGTTAATGGTGTTGTCAAATAAGTGATGAATGCAATCTTGCAGTTAATGGTGGTGTCAAACAAGAGATGAATGCCATCTTGCAGTTAATGGTGGTGTCAAACAAGAGATGAATGCAATCTTGCAGTTAATGTTGGTGTCAAACAAGAAATGAATGCAATCTTGCAGTTAATGGTGGTGTCAAACAAGAAATGAATGCCATCTTGCAGTTAGTGGTGGTGTCAAACGAGAGATGAATGCAATCTTGCAGTTAATGGTGGTGTCAAACAAGTGATGAATGCAATCTTGCAGTTAATGTTGGTGTCAAACAAGAAATGAATGCAATCTTGCAGTTAATGGTGGTGTCAAACAAGAAATGAATGCCATCTTGCAGTTAATGGTGGTGTCAAACAAGAGATGAATGCCATCTTGTAGTTAATGGTCGTGTCAAACAAGAGATGAATGCAATCTTGCAGTTAATGGCGGTGTCAAACAAGAGATGAATGCAATCTTGCAGTTAATGGTGGTGTCAAACAAGTGATGAATGCAATCTTGCAGTTAATGGTCGTGTCAAACAAGAGATGAATGCAATCTTGCAGTTAATGGCGGTGTCAAACAAGAAAGTCAAAGGTTGTTGTCGCCCCCTCTTTTAACAACCCCCTTCCCCCTCCCCCGCCTTGCACTACCTCGAAATTTTCATTAATCCGTAGACCGCCTACTCGTAAGGACACCCTACTTAGACCAAATTGACAAAGTCGGTAAAAACAAAGTTTGTTTATAATTATAAGATATATTAGTATCTTGGATATAATTATAAGATATATTAGTATCTTGGATATAATTATAAGATATATTAGTATCTTGGATATAATTATAAGATATATTAGTATCTTGGATATAATTATAAGATATATTAGTATCTTGGATATAATTATAAGATATATTAGTATCTTGGATATAATTATAAGATATATTAGTATCTTGGATATAATTATAAGATATATTAGTATCTTGGATATAATTATAAGATATATTAGTATCTTGGATATAATTATAAGATATATTAGTATCTTGGATATAATTATAAGATATATTAGTATCTTGGATATAATTATAAGATATATTAGTATCTTGGATATAATTATAAGATATATTAGTATCTTGGATATAATTATAAGATATATTAGTATCTTGGATATAATTATAAGATATATTAGTATCTTGGATATAATTATAAGATATATTAGTATCTTGGATATAATTATAAGATATATTAGTATCTTGGATATAATTATAAGATATATATCTTGGATTTTTTGTTAGAGTTCAGTGATAAATCCATCCAGGAATAAGTCATCCACACATTTCCATATAGACCAACTACGTGACTTAATGCCGTGCTTCTCAACTCGTCATTTCGTTTCTATGGCGACTTCTCCAACACTCTACTCAATATTCGCAATTAATCATCAACATTTATGCTAAGACATTTGGATTATGAGTTACTTCCCCTTCTTTTAGCAACTTTTATCACTGCGTACTTTTTGAATATTTATTTAGCTACATTAGTTCCGGAATGGGACTACTTTAGTTATTGTATGTGACTAATTAAGTTCTTGTATGTGACTAACTAAGTTATTGTATGTGAACTAATTAAGTTATTGTATGTGACTAATTAAGTTATTGTATGTGACTAATTAAGTTATTGTATGTGAACTAATTAAGTTATTGTATGTGACTAATTAAGTTATTGTATGTGACTAATTAAGTTATTGTATGTGAACTAATTAAGTTATTGTATGTGAACTAATTAAGTTATTGTATGTGACTAATTAAGTTATTGTATGTGAACTAATTAAGTTATTGTATGTGACTAATTAAGTTATTGTATGTGACTAATTAAGTTCTTTTATTTGACTATGTAAGTTATTGTATGTGACTAAGTAAGTTATTGTATGTGATTAAAGTTATTGTATGTGACTAATTAAGTTATTATATGTGACTAATTAAGTTATTGTAGGTGACTAAGTAAGTTCTTGTATGTGACTAATTAAGTTATTGTATGTGACTAAGTGAGTTATTGTAGGTGACTGAGTAAGTTCTTGCATGTGACTAATTAAGTTATTGTAGGTGACTAATTAAGTTATTGTATGTTACTAAGTAAGTTATTGTATGTGACTAATTAAGTTTTTGTTAGTGACTAATTATGTTTTGTGTTTGTGACTAATTATGTTTTTTGTGTGAATACTTGGGTTATTTTATGTTACGTCTTTAGTTCTTGTTATCCACTATTTGATTTCCTTTATGTGAATACTTAATTCGTTACATTTCATATCTACATCTCCCGCTATTTTTCAGCTTTCAATTGTGTTTTTATATAGATCTATTGCTCGTAAAGTGTAAATTATTATAGTCTGATTTTATATACATCAATTGCTTGTAAAGTGTAAAGTTATACTGTTATTTACAACACACAGACAAAAAATATACAAAAAATGCTATGCAATACAAAAAATGCTATGCATTATTTGACGTGTTCCCACTGTTAGCAGCTGGCTTTTTTCAGATAGCCATTAAGATGTTGATAAACCTGGCCAATGAGCGGAGTGAGATAAATGCCTTGTTTGCCAGAGGTTCCGTGGTTACAGATTATAAGATCACATCAGCCAAGATAGCAGTCTGTTGTGTTTCTCTGATTAAACTAACAATCATAGGAATATTTGTAACTAAAGACCATTTTGTCGTGTTTATCTGATTAAACAAACAATCACGAGAGAATTTCTATCTAGAGACCATTTCTATCTAGAGACCATTTCTATCTAGAGACCATTTCTATCTAGAGACCATTTCTATCTAGAGACCATTTCTATCTAGAGACCATTTCTATCTAGAGACCATTTCTATCTAGAGACCATTTCTATCTAACCATTTCTATCTAGAGACCAATTCTATATAGAGACCATTTCTATCTAACCATTTCTATCTAGAGACCAATTCTATATAGAGACCATTTCTATCTAACCATTTCTATCTAGAGACCAATTCTATATAGAGACCATTTCTATCTAACCATTTCTATCTAGAGACCAATTCTATATAGAGACCATTTCTATCTAACCATTTCTATCTAGAGACCAATTCTATATAGAGACCATTTCTATCTAACCATTTCTATCTAGAGACCAATTCTATATAGAGACCATTTCTATCTAACCATTTCTATCTAGAGACCAATTCTATATAGAGACCATTTCTATCTAACCATTTCTATCTAGAGACCAATTCTATATAGAGACCATTTCTATCTAGAGACCATTTCTATCTAGAGACCATTTCTATCTAGAGACCAATTCTATCTAGAGACCATTTCTATCCAGATACCATTTCTATCTGGAGACCATTTCTATCTGGAGACCATTTCTATCTTGAGACCATTTCTATCTAGAGACCATTTCTATCTAGAGACAATTTCTATCTTGAGACCATTTCTATCCAGATACCATTTCTATCTGGAGACCATTTCTATCTGGAGACCATTTCTATCTAGAGACCATTTCTATCTAGAGACCATTTCTATCCAGATACCATTTCTATCTGGAGACCATTTCTATCTGGAGACCATTTCTATCTTGAGACCATTTCTATCTAGAGACCATTTCTATCTGGAGACCACATTGTTTGTACTTCGCTCAATAACCAAAAATCATGGCAAAAATGTGTGACGAGAAAACAGCATGCAGTGCCTCTAACAATCATAACATATATGTGACAAGAGTCAGGCTCGTTGTATGTCTTGTTAATAAAAGCCATAATGAAAATCTTGTTGAGGTAACACAATTGGGAGCCTCACAATGAATTTGTAGTACTTGTCAACTTCAAATATTACGACTAATCATTTACAGTAAAACAATATTAAGAATCTACAGTAATTTATAACTGCTTGACTTGATATTATTGTTACATTCAGAAAATCTTCCTTTTCTAAAAGTAATTGTTTAAGATGTTTGCTTACTCGATCAGCCTTTTTTATTTTAAGTAAGTATCGATACTATAGAGCCAAGCGCCTTGATAAGTGTAAATATTGAAATCAGCGATTCGATATTTTACAATAGCCATAATCGATTAATTAAATGGGATTTTAAAGAACAAGGATAGAAGTTTGATCTCACTCGCACCAAAGTTATCAGTCATTCAAATGGTGTTTTATAACTACATGTACCATATGCGGGTCATTCAAGCAAGTGTTGAGGCGTCCAAAAAGTTAATCCACATGCAACTAAAATTAATTATTTCACGAGCGGTGCTGGCAGATAAACACTTTTTTGTTGTTAGATAACTAACAGTAATATTGCATTCATTCATTCATTGATGCTCACAGTAATATGGCATTCATTCATTGATGTTCACAGTAATATGGCATTCATTCATTGATGTCTCACAGTAATATGGCATTCATTCATTCATTGATGCTCACAGTAATATGGCATTCATTCATTCATTGATGTTCACAGTAATATGGCATTCATCATTCATTGATGTTCACAGTAATATGGCATTCATTCATTCATTGATGCTCACAGTAATATGGCATTCATTCATTGATGTTCACAGTAATATGGCATTCATTTCATGTATTGATAGATACAGAATAAATTATTGTTAGCAAATAGTTAGTGTATAAATGTAGTGATTTGTTTTATACCAAAGCTTGCTCTAGCAGACTGCCTTAAATATATTTTGCTAAAATTTATTTAACACAGACGGCTTGAGTAAAATGTAAAATAAAATAAAAATGAAAACATGTGTCTGACTTAGAGAACAAGCTGAAATGGATTGGACCATGGCTTTGTCGTCTGAACAACGTGGACTAGAGCTTCTGGAAATCTCTTCAGCTGTCGTCTCTAGCAGAGACTCAAGTCGCTTTTACCGGAAGTTTATTTTTCTCATGGGCGGAGACACGAAGGGGTTGCGATAATGAAGGAAATGAACAGTTGTTCTATTGTTTCTATTCCAAAGTCCACAATTTATTCGGGGGAGTTAGATCTAAAAGTCAAATGACTTTCATTTAAAAATTATTATTTTCTCTTGGAAATCTTTCTGTAGTGTTTTGGGTTTGGTCAACCGGCTCTAACAAACAAAAACAAACAGAAAAAAATGGGGAAAAAGGACATTTAAAATTAAAGAATATGAAATTTCAAAATAATTTACTCATTTAAATGTCAAAGGTCAAGGTCTAAACGGCCAACCTTTATGTCACGGCCAACCTTTATGTCACGGCCAACCTTTATGTCACGGCCAACCTTTATGTCACGGCCAACCTTTATGTCACGGCCAACCTTTATGTCACGGCCAACCTTTATGTCACGGCCAACCTTTATGTCACGGCCAACCTTTATGTCACTGCCAACCTTTATGTCACTGCCAACCTTTATGTCACGGCCAACCTTTATGTCACGGCCAACCTTTATGTCACGGCCAACCTTTATGTCACGGCCAACCTTTATGTCACGGCCAACCTTTATGTCACGGCCAACCTTTATGTCACGGCCAACCTTTATGTCACGGCCAACCTTTATGTCACGGCCAACCTTTATGTCACGGCCAACCTTTATGTCACGGCCAACCTTTATGTCACGGCCAACCTTTATGTCACGGCCAACCTTTATGTCACGGCCAACCTTTATGTCACGGCCAACCTTTATGTCACGGCCAACCTTTATGTCACGGCCAACCTTTATGTCACGGCCAACCTTTATGTCACGGCCAACCTTTATGTCACGGCCAACCTTTATGTCACGGCCAACCTTTATGTCACGGCCAACCTTTATGTCACGGCCAACCTTTATGTCACGGCTAACTCTTGTGTCTCACTCATTTAACTCTGACTGGATGTCATCAAAATAACTTTTTAGTCCCAAAATTTACTTTCTACTGTCCTTGACAAACCAACACTATGGTCCAAAACTCTCCTGTCCTTGACAAACCAACACGATGGTCCAAAACTCTCATGTCCTTGACAAACCAACACGATGGTCCAAAACTCTCCTGTCCTTGACAAACTAACACAATGGTCCAAAACTCTCCTGTCCTTGACAAACTAACACGATGGTCCAAAACTCTCCTGTCCTTGACAAACTAACACAATGGTCCAAAACTCTCCTGTCCTTGACAAACTAACACAATGGTCCAAAACTCTCCTGTCCTTGACAAACTAACACAATGGTCCAAAACTCTCCTGTCCTTGACAAACTAACACAATGGTCCAAAACTCTCCTGTCCTTGACAAACCAACACGATGGTCCAAAACTCTCCTGTCCCCGACAAACTAACACGATGGTCCAAAACTCTCCTGTCCTTGACAAACCAACACTATGGTCCAAAACTCTCCTGTCCTTGACAAACCAACACTATAGTCCAAAACTCTCCTGTCCTTGACAAACCAACACGATGGTCCAAAAATCTCCTGTCCTTGACAAACCAACACGATGGTCCAAAACTCTCATGTCCTTGACAAACTAACACGATGGTCCAAAACTCTCCTGTCCTTGACAAACCAACACGATGGTCCAAAACTCTCATCTCCTTGACAAACTAACACGATGGTCCAAAACTCTCCTGTCCTTGACAAACCAACACGATGGTCCAAAACACATCTTCCCTGGTCAAGCCAATAACACTGATGTAGTCATGTTGTCAGAGATGAGAATCCCTTTCATTTCAAACCACAGCTACAATTGGTCTGAGTCCAGACAAACACAGCTTATTATTTGTGATAATTATTTCACTTTATATTTTATAACGTGTCCGGGGAAATTTGAGAACTGGACACTTTATAAAATAAGAGAACTGGACACTTTACAAAATAAGAGAATTGGGCATTTTTATAAAATTAGAGAACTGGACGCTTTATAAAATTAGAGAACTAGACACTTAATAAAATTAGAGAACTGGACACTTTATAAAATTAGAGAACTTGACACTGTATACAATTAGAGAACTGGACACTTTATACAATTAGAGAACTGGACACTTTATACAATTAGAGAACTGGACACTTTATGCAATTAGAGAACTGGACACTTTATTAAATTAGAGAACTGGAACTTTATACAATTAGAGAACTGGACACTTTATAAAATTAGAGAACTGGACACTTTATACAATTATAGAACTGGACACTTTATAAAATTAGAGAACTGGACACTATATAAACAATCTGCAGAGAGAGACTTTATTTTTCCCCTTTTGTTATCAGCAGGAACAAACTTCTTAAGGGGAGAGCAGTCAAGATTAAAGGCTGGGATAAACAATTATTCCTATTGGTCAACTAAGGCAGCCATTTTAGTTGCCCAGCGCTTATCAAGGCAGGCCTAATCTTTCAAATAAAGATTTCAAATAAAATAAATGCATTAAATTTTAAATAATATATTAAATAACTTTAAACCTTGCATCTGCCGTTTGAAACCGAGCTGAGAAGCATTGGATTTATTTAGTTAGCACAATTTAGTGCATACGTGGTCTTTACGTGATTCTGCTGTGGTTCAGTCAAGAAACACGTAAATCTTAATGACACGAACCTACATCCCACACCCCATTCCCCCCAATCCAATACTTAAGTACTGAAGCCCCCCCCCCACAATCCAATACTTAAGTACTGAAGCCCCTCCCCCAAATCCAATACTTAAGTACTGAAATCCCCCCCCCCTATGAAGCCCCTCAATGAAGCCCCTCCCAGTGGAACGATGCTATGGATTCCTGAGTTAACTTTCATTTTTAACTAAAAATTTTCAGTGCATAAAATCGTCTTGTGTCATTTCACATTACGGTGTCCAGTTTTTGACTGTGTCCAATTTTTTGTAGTGTCCAGTTATTTATAATGTCCAGTTTTTGAAGGTGTCCAGTTTTTGACAGTGTCCAGTTTTTTACTGTGTCCAATTTTTTGTAGTGTCCAGTTATTTATAATGTCCAGTTTTTGACGGTGGCAAGATTTTGACAGTATTCCGATGTTTAAAACCTAAAGTTCTTCCTTTGTGACAATTATACAGTCGAAGCCATTTCAAGGTAAATAAATGTACATCTCCTTTTTGTACCTTGACTTATTTCTCACATTTTATTTATTAACTTTATTTCACATATTTATTACCTTTCTTTGTAAATTATTTTTTTAAATATATTATCTTGCGATGTTAACTAATGTAAGCTGATGTAAGCTGATGTAAGAGCTCTTGCAACGTCATATTTCAGTTAATTTTACTGAAATGTGGGAATAAATAAAGCCCCCAGGTTCTGTAAGCACTTCCGGTCTTACATTAAGACTAATAAACGCCAATCTACTATTGATTCCTTGAAGCCATATTCTTTAAGAGACTTAATTTTCATAGGGAAACCAGCGTTGGGTCCCGCCTACCTTAACGACAGCCCTACCCTGCCATTAGTGCCGACATCGCCCTTGGCAGATCCGTCATTATGTCAACCATCGCAGTCTCAGAGAAACAAACCTTCTAAATCATACCATCTGTATACCTGTCTGTTTAATTTGCCTTTCTCTCTCTGTCTCTCTCTGTATCTCTCTCTCCCACTCTCTCTCTTTCCCTCTTTCTATCTCTTTCTCTCCCACTCTCTCTCATTCACTCTCTCTCTCTCTCTCTCTCTCATGCTCTCTATATATCTCTCTGTCTCTCACTCTATCTCCTCACGCACACTCTTCCTTTCTCTCTCATTTTCCTTTTATTTCTCTCCCTCTGTATCTTTCTCTTTCTCACTCTCTATGTCTCTGATTCTCTTTCTATCTCTCTCACTCTTCATTTTTCTCCGCCTCTCTCTATTTCTTTTCCATATTCTCTCTCTCTTGCTCTTTGTCTCTTTATTTCTCACTCTGACACTCTCCCCTTCTCTCTGTCTCTCTTTCTCCACCCTCGATCACTCCATCTCTCTATGTCTCTCTCTCCAATGACCCATCCATCCAGCACATTCAATCATACATTACATCTCGTATGTAGGAGTTTACTCCAGCTACCTTAAATCATGTAAGTAACAGTAATCCCATTGAAACATCAAAATCTCAATTAAAGACAAACATCAAAATCTCAATTAAAGACAAAGATAAAATCAGACAGCGGAACATGCGTCTTTTTAAAAATCCCTTATCTTAACTTCAACGTCTTGTCGTCATCTCTCTGTCTGTCGTGGAAAGACAAAAGTAAAAAATGATCCACTTCCCGTAATGCTATCGAGCTGAAATTTTGCACATAGACATTTGTCGCTTAACAATGCATTCTATCAAAATTTCAGATCAATCGAATGTACCGTAATTAAATTAATGAATTTTTAGTTTATCTCTATGTATCTGTGTAACATTTAAATGTAATATCGAACACACTTTTTAATATTTTCCTGTCGCGTGGTGCGGTGCGTGATATATTGAACATATTTTTTATAATATATTCCCGATCTGTAAATGTCTATGCTAGTCTGTCGCGCGGTGCGTATTAAATTGAACATAAACAATACTTTTAGTTATGTCTCATATATAAGGGGTTTATAGTCAAAAACTTTGTTTTTACGGGTTGTTAAATTGTTGACTCTCTCTCTCTCTACTACAGAGGGGGGGGGGTGTCGCTTGGGGTTACAGTTCACGGACTGCCGGCTGTGGTGACGTCATGAACGTTATTCCTGTTAGGGGCTCCCAAAGACACAACTCCAACATCAGGCGTAATACAGGATTATAATTAATTTACAGGTCGGTTCAACGTCATTTTGACCATGTGGTTCAAAGGAGTCATTTACAGACAGGCCATTTACAGACAGGTCATTTACAGGCGGGACATTTACAGGCAGGTCATTTACAGGCAGGTCATTTACAGGCAGGTTACTTACAGACGGGTCATTTACAGGCAGGTCATTTACAGACGGGTCATTTACAGACAGGTCATTTACAGGCGGGTCACTTACAGGCGGGTCATTTACAGGCAGGTCATTTACAGACAGGTCATTTACAGACAGGTCATTTATAGACGGGTCATTTACAGGCGGGTCATTTACAGACGGGTCATTTACAGGCGGGTCATTTACAGACGGGTCATTTACAGACGGGTCATTTACAGGCCGGTTATTTACAGACGGGTCATTTACAGACAGGTCATTTACAGACGGGTCATTTACAGGCAGGTCATTTACAGACGGGTCATTTACAAGCAGGTCATTTACAGACGGGTCATTTGCAGACAGGTCATTTACAGACAGGTCATTTACAGGCGGTTCATTTACAGACGGGTCATTTACAGGCGGGTCATTTACAGACGGGTCATTTACAGGCAGGTCATTTACAGACAGGTCATTTACAGGCAGGTCATTTACAGGCAGGACATTTACAGACAGGTCATTTACAGGCAATTCATTTACAGATGTGTCATTATCAGGCAGGTCATTTACAGGCAGGTCATTCAAAGGCAGGTCATTTGCAGATAGGTCATTTGCAGACATGTCATTTACAGACAGGCCTCTTACAGGCAGGTCATTTACAGGCAGGTCATTTACAGGCAGGTCATTTACAGACGGGTCATTTACAGGCAGGTCATTTACAGACGGGTCATTTACAGGCAGGTCATTTACAGACATGTCATTTACAGACAGGCCATTTACAGAAAGGTTATTTACAGGCAGGTCATTTACAGGCAGGTCATTTACAGACGGGTCATTTACAGACGGGTCATTTACAGACGGGTCATTTACAGACGGGTCATTTACAGACAGGTCATTTACAGACAGGTCATTTACAGGCAGGTCATTTACAGACAGGTCATTTACAGACGGGTCATTTACAGGCAGGTCATTTACAGACAGGTCATTTACAGACAGGTCATTTACAGGCAGGTCATTTACAGGCAGGTTACTTACAGACGGGTCATTTACAGGCAGGTCATTTACAGCCGGGTCATTTACAGACAGGTCATTTACAGGCGGGTCACTTACAGGCGGGTCATTTACAGGCAGGTCATTTACAGACAGGTCATTTACAGACAGGTCATTTATAGACGGGTCATTTACAGGCGGGTCATTTACAGACGGGTCATTTACAGGCGGGTCATTTACAGACGGGTCATTTACAGACGGGTCATTTACAGGCCGGTTATTTACAGACGGGTCATTTACAGACAGGTCATTTACAGACGGGTCATTTACAGGCAGGTCATTTACAGACGGGTCATTTACAAGCAGGTCATTTACAGACGGGTCATTTACAGACAGGTCATTTACAGACAGGTCATTTACAGGCGGTTCATTTACAGACGGGTCATTTACAGGCGGGTCATTTACAGACGGGTCATTTACAGGCAGGTCATTTACAGACAGGTCATTTACAGGCAGGTCATTTACAGGCAGGACATTTACAGACAGGTCATTTACAGGCAATTCATTTACAGATGTGTCATTATCAGGCAGGTCATTTACAGGCAGGTCATTCAAAGGCAGGTCATTTGCAGATAGGTCATTTGCAGACATGTCATTTACAGACAGGCCTCTTACAGGCAGGTCATTTACAGGCAGGTCATTTACAGGCAGGTCATTTACAGACGGGTCATTTACAGGCAGGTCATTTACAGACGGGTCATTTACAGGCAGGTCATTTACAGACATGTCATTTACAGACAGGCCATTTACAGAAAGGTTATTTACAGGCAGGTCATTTACAGGCAGGTCATTTACAGACGGGTCATTTACAGACGGGTCATTTACAGACGGGTCATTTACAGACGGGTCATTTACAGACAGGTCATTTACAGACAGGTCATTTACAGGCAGGTCATTTACAGACAGGTCATTTACAGACGGGTCATTTACAGGCAGGTCATTTACAGACAGGTCATTTACAGACAGGTCATTTACAGGCAGGTCATTTACAGCTATGTCATTTACAGACAGGTCATTTACAGACAGGCCATTTACAGGCAGGTCATTTACAGGCAGGTCATTTACAGATAGGTCATTTACAGACAGGCCATTTACAGACAGGTCATTTACAGTCAGGTCATTTACAGACAGGTCATTTACAGACATGTCATTTACAGGCATGTCATTTACAGACAGGTCATTTACAGGCAAGTCATTTACAGACGGGTCATTTACAGACAGGTCATTTACAGACGGGTCATTTACAGGCAAGTCATTTACAGGAAGGTCATTTACAGGCAGGTCATTTACAGGCAGGTCATTTACAATTATTATAAAAATAACAATAATTTGATGATTTATATAGCGCTGTATTCCAGCAAGCAACTGGGCTCACATCGTTTTACATAAATGTATTTATGCTTAATACACATATGATAATCAATGCATGCAATGTAAACATACATATCGTAACTAAAACATATAACTACAACATATAACTACAACATATAACTACAACATATAACTACAACATATAACTACAACATATAACTACAACATATAACTACAACATATAACTACAACATATAACTACAACATATAACTACAACATATAACTACAACATATAACTACAACATATAACTATAACATATAACGACATTAGTGTCCATAAGCTACGTTTATCATTTAGAGAATGTTTGATTGTTATTAAATAAATTTTGGAGATATCTCTTTTTAGTTCAGCCTTGAACTTGAAGGCCTTAGTAGTAGGAATACTTGAGAGTGTAATGGTAGAGAATTCCAGTGTTTGGGGCACAGAAAGAGAAATACCTTTCGTCAAATGTTTTAGTGCGTATCTTAGGAACAGAGATGATGCGCGTGTCTTCAGAATAACTGTCGAGTGGGTGAGTAGACCGAGAGAAGTTCAGTAAGATAGGAAGGGCATGAGTAATAAAAGTAATTGTTACAGAGAACGGACATTTTGAAATCGATTCGGGCTCGTACATGGAGCTAATGACGTGAGGAAAGTAGCGGACTGGTAGGCCATGTTTCTTTGAATTTAGAAATATTCTGGCATATGAGTTTTAAAGTTTCTGATGTTTTATTATTATTATATTGTTTCGTATAATTTTCTGCAGTACCTTTCCCCAATGTGTACACTAATGAAGTTGTGAGGCAAGTGCCAGGAATAATGTTACCAGAAACAGTATGCAGTTATCGTATCTGAACTTTGACATCAAATATCAAATAAACTTCAATAATGAGAGTTCAGTCCCGTGTTGAACCAAATATTCATTGACGGGAGTGTCCCACAGTCCCACACATTGACGAGAGTGTCCCACACATTGACGAGAGTGTCCCACACATTGACGAGAGTGTCCCACACATTGACGAGAGTGTCCCACACATTGACGAGAGTGTCCCACACATTGACGGGAGTGTCCCACACATGATGAGATTGAGCAGGAGGATTGTGACATTCCTCTCAGGTTAAGATCAGTCTAACAGATGCTCTCCCCAACCTTTAAAGGTGGCTTTTAAGTCGCCTTCTGGACTGAGGCTGGCATTAGTTGAAATGACGGACAATTGGGGACTTTGCCCTCATTTAATCCACGTGCTAAAAATGTCAGCAGCGTTTTAGCGAGTAGAGGTCAGTACTAAAGGTCAAGGTAGCGGCAGTCCAGAGTGTCCGTCCCACGAAATGTAGTACATGTACCATCACATCAGCCACATGAACTGGTTGGTTATCTCACTACTAGCTTGTAATGGTACCATCATTTTATCGGATCGTTAAATTTCATTCATCATTTATTAGACAACTTACCGAGGCCTTCGTTGTTTCGTTACCTTTATAGATTAACACAGTCGTTAACTTTATAGATTAACACAGTCGTTAACTTTGTGAGTACGTTTTGTTTAATCTCATTAGCTCCGGCCCATTAAGTATCTGCAGACAAAAGTATCAAGTCAAGGTCAAGTCAAGGGTATAGTCGAATGTTTTTTTTTAATTCTTCAATAGAAAGAAAGAGCTGACTTCAATTGTTTGTCTACATTGATTGATCATATTTCAAATATTTAGTAATTATTTTGAATATGTTGATAACTTTGTCAATGACCTCATTGTTTCACATCAGCTTTATTTGTGTGACCTCATTGTTTCACATCAGCTTTATTTGTGTGACCTCATTGTGTCACACCAGCTTTATTTGTTTGACCTAATTGTTTCACATCAGCTTTATTTGTTTGACCTAATTGTTTCACACCAGCTTTATTTGTATGACCTCATTGTTTCACATCAGCTTCATTTGTATGACCTCATTGTTTCACATCAGCTTTATTTGTATGACCTCATTGTTTCACACCAGCTTTATTTGTATGACCTCATTGTTTCACACAAGCTTTATTTGTGTGACCTCATTGTTTCACACCAGCTATATTTGTATGACCTCATTGTTTCACACCAGCTTTATTTGTTTGACCTAATTGTTTCACATCAGCTTTATTTATGTGACCTCATTTTTTCACATCAGCTTTATTTTTGTATATTCATCTTTTTCGGCCTTGTTATCAACCGTGATTCCATTTATTCTTTAAATGTCCTTTGACCTTTTAAGGCGAAGTTTCTCTTGAAACTACAATATCTCCTCCGTTCGGTTCCTTACCCTAGGACCAGTTCGTTCTACGCTATGAAATATTGTCTTTAACTTCTCAGTATAAATTAATTTTTGAAGACTGAAACAATATTTCTGGCGAGAAGTTCAATATGTTTAGAGTTTAAATATATCTCCCGCTAGTATTATAATCTCCCACTAGTAGTATTATTATAATCTCCCACTAGTAGTATTATTATATTCTCCCACTAGTAGTATTATTATAATCTCCCGATAGTAGTACTATTATAATCTCCCACTAGTATTATTATATTCTCCCACTAGTAGTATTATTATAATCTCCCGGTAATAGTATTATTATAATCTTCCACTAGTAGTATTATTATAATCTCCCGGTAGTAGTACTATTATATTCTCCCACTAGTAGTATTATTATAATCTCCCGGTAGTAGTACTATTATAATCTCCCACTAGTAGTATTGTTATAATCTCCCACTAGTAGTATTATTATAACCTCCCACTAGTATTATTATTATAATCTCCCACTAGTAGTACTTTTATAATCTCCCGGTAGTAGTACTATTATATTCTCCCACTAGTAGTATTATTATAATCTCCCGGTAGTAGTACTATTATAATCTACCACTAGTATTATAACCATGAAACTTGTTGCAAGTACATCTTCTGATTTCAGCCGATGGATGTTTGCACCATCGTGTGTCACGTGACTGCAATTGTTTATAAAAGTTATTCAACTAGATTTTTTGTCTAAGGGAACTTAGCATATTCTATTTTTTTCCCAATCCGACAGCACAATCCAAATTGTCTGATCACCTAATGCAGATGGAATGAACAATCAAATGACAAGCATCTAAACACGTGTGACGGAATCAACATTTATTATGCCAACATTTTTACATTCACAATAACATTTGAGATTGCCTTTTTATGTTGCCATTGTGCCACGATTTATTTTATACCATAATGTTATGAATAACTGTCAAAGTAGCGAATTTTGTTGCTTTGAAAATTTTCATAGCAAGAAACAGTAAGTGAAAAAATAAAACTGTAAAATATGTGAATGTTTGGCACGTGGAAAGATTCTAACAAGTTTGCAATCAATATAGGGGAGACAATCTCCGAAACGATCTACTCTTTCTTTGTCTGAATGAAAGGGGCGTAAGACAGGTCAGGAGCAATTATCTGCATGGTGGACAGGAGTGTGGCATGTTGGTGGGGGAGGGAGGGGGCATGCGGGTGGCATATTGGTGGTGGAGGGCATAGGGGGCGGGTAATCGTTGTGAGTCAGGGGGCAGATATATGAGTCGTCCGAAATGCTCAGAGTTCTCTCGCTTTCTGCAACGGCTTTGAGTAATCTCCCATTCATCATAAGGCTTGTGTGTGAGTGTTTCCACCATGACCAACAGTTGACCACATGAACTGACCCCTTCAGATGTTAGCCGCTTGTCCAAAAGGGCATGCCGGGAGTGGATCAGATCATATCCGGTCCGACATTCGAGGCCCTGGCAAATAGATCTAACTAAATGGGAGATGACTCTAATGTGTTTTTGAACTCCCCTTGCTAACACTCAGCACCTCCAAGAATAACACGATGAATCATTGCTTTGCATTAATGTTTACAATTAAGATGTGTGAGAAGATTGGAGGGGGGGGGGTGGCGAAACAAAAATAAGTGGATATACAGGCTTAGTGTTCCTGGGCCGACAACAATTGACTAGATGCTGTGTTACTATAGCACTGTATCTGGTCTATGTTGATATAGCACTGTATCTGGTCTATGTTAATATAGCACTGTATCTGGTCTGTGTTACTATAGCACTGTATCTGGTCTATGTTGATATAGCACTGTATCTGGTCTGTGTTACTATAGCACTGTATCTGGTCTATGTTGATATAGCACTGTATCTGGTCTGTGTTACTATAGCACTGTATCTGGTCTATGTTGATATATCACTGTATCTGGTCTGTGTTACTATAGCACTGTATCTGGTCTATGTTGATATAGCACTGTATCTGGTCTATATTGATATAGCACTGTATCTGGTCTATGTTGATATACAAACTGTATCTGGTCTGTTTTACTATAGCAATGTGTCTGGTCTATGTTGATATAGCACTGTATCTGGTCTATGTCGATATAGCACTGTATCTGGTCTATGTTGATATAGCACTGTATCTGGTCTGTGTTACTATAGCAATGTGTCTGGTCTATGTTGATATAGCACTGTATCTGGTCTATGTTGATATAGCACTGTATCTGGTCTATGTTGATATAGCACTGTATCTGGTCTATGTTGATATAGCACTGTATCTGGTCTATGTCGATATAGCACTGTATCTGGTCTGTGTTACTATAGCAATGTGTCTGGTCTATGTTGATATAGCACTGTATCTGGTCTATGTTGATATAGCACTGTATCTGGTCTGTGTTACTATAGCACTGTATCTGGTCTATGTTGATATAGCACTGTATCTGGTCTGTGTTACTATAGCAATGTGTCTGGTCTATGTTGATATAGCACTGTATCTGGTCTATGTTGATATAGCACTGTATCTGGTCTATGTTGATATAGCACTGTATCTGGTCTGTGTTACTATAGCAATGTGTCTGGTCTATGTTGATATAGCACTGTATCTGGTCTATGTTGATATAGCACTGTATCTGGTCTGTGTTACTATAGCACTGTATCTGGTCTATGTTGATATAGCACTGTATCTGGTCTGTGTTACTATAGCAATGTGTCTGGTCTATGTTGATAAAGAACTGTATCTGGTCTGTGCTACTATAGCACTGTATCTGGTCTATGTTGATATAGCATTGTATCTGGTCTGTGTTACTATAGCAATTTGTCTGGTCTATGTTGATAAAGCTCTGTATCTGGTCTGTGTTGATATGGCACTGTATCTGGTCTATGTTGATATACCACTGTGTCTGGTCTATGTTGATATAACACTGTATCTGGTCTGTGTTACTATAGCAATGTGACTGGTCTATGTTGATATAGCACTGTATCTGGTCTGTGTTGATATAGCACTGCATCTGGGATGTGCTACTATAGCAATGTGTCTGGTCTATGTTGATATAGCACTGTATCTGGTCTATGTTGATATAGCACTTTATCTGGTCTGTGTTACTATAGCAATGTGTCTGGTCTATGTTGATATAGCACTGTATCTAGTCTATGTTTATATAGCACTGTATCTGGTCTGTGTTACTACAGCAATGTGTCTGGTCTATGTTGATATAGCACAGTATCTGGTCTGTGTTACTATAGCACTGTATCTGGTCATTGTTGATATAGCACTGTATCTGGTCTGTGTTACTATAGCAATGTGTCTGGTCTATGTTGATATAGCACTGTATCTGGTCTATGTTGATATAGCACTGTATCTGGTGTATGTTGATAAAGCACTGTATCAATTCTATGTTGATATAGCACTGTATCTGGTCTATGTTGATATAGCACTGTATCTGGTCTGTGTTACTATAGCAATGTGTCTGGTCTATGTTGATATAGCACTGTATCTGGTCTATGTTGATAAAGCACTGTATCTGGTCTACGTTGATATAGCACTGTATCTGAACTATGTTGATGTAGCACTGTGTCTGGTCTATGTTGATATAGCACTGTGTCTGGTCTATATTGATATAGCACTGTATCTGGTTTGTGTTACTATAGCACTGTATCTGGTCTATTTTGATATAGCACTGTATCTGGTCTATGTTGGTATAGCACTGCGTCTGGTCTATGTTGATATAGCACTGTGTCTGGTCTGTGTTACTATCCATTCATTCCAATATTTGATAATATTTCATGACCTCTTATTATCTCATGTAAAGACATATATTTACTGATTCATATATTGACAGGTTCATATATTGACTGATTCATATGTTGATAATGTTGATTCATATGTTGTTTGATTAGTTGACTAGTTCATATTTTACTATAATTTGAAAATAAAATATTTTATGAGTTTCGGAAAAATGAGCCTCTCACTGATGTCTGCCACCTCACACGACGTCAGCCACCTCATACGACGTAAGTCATCTCAAACGACGTCAGCCACCTCATATGACGTCAGCCACCTCACACGAAATCAGACATCTCACATGACTTTAGCCACCTCACACGAAACACAGACATCTCACATGACGTCAGCCACCTCATACGACGTAAGTCACCTCACACGACGTCAGCCACCTCACATGACGTCAGCCACCTAACATGACGTCAGTCACTTCACATGACGTCAGCCAGCTCACACGACGTCAGCCACCTCACATGACGTCAGCCACTTCAAATGACGTCAGCCAGCTCACACGACGTCAGACATCTCACATGACGTCAGCCACCTCACACGAAACACAGACATCTCACATGACGACAGCCACCTCATACGACGTAAGTCACCTCACACGACGTCATCCACCTCACACGACGTCAGCCACCTCACACGACGTCAGACACCTCACACAACGTCAGCCACCTACAATGAAGTCAGCCACCTGACACGACGTCAGCAACCTCACACAACGTCAGACACCTCACATGATTCAGACACCTCACACGACGTCAGCCACCTCACATGACGTCAGCCAACTCACATAACGTCAGCCACCTCACATGACGTCAGCCACCTCACATGATTTAGACACCTCACACGACGTCAGCCACCTCACATGACGTCAGCCACCTCATACGACGTAAGTAACCTCACACGACGACATCAGCCACCTCACATGACGTCAGCCACCTCACATGACGTCAGCCACCTCACACGACGTCAGCCAGCTCACACGACGTCAGCCACCTCACATGACGTCAGCCACTTGAATGACGTCAGCCAGCTCACACGACGTCAGACATCTCACATGACGTCAGCCACCTCACACGAAACACAGACATCTCACATGACGTCAGCCACCTCATACGACGTAAGTCACCTCACACGACGTCAGCCACCTCACATGACGTCAGCCACCTGACACGACGTCAGCCACCTCACACAACGTCAGACACCTAACATGATTCAGACACCTCACACGACGTCAGCCACCTCACATGACGTCAGACACCTCACACAACGTCAGCCACCTCACATGACGTCAGCCACCTCACATGACGTCAACCACCTCACACGACGTCAGCCACCTCACATGACGTCAGCCACCTCATACGACGTCAGCCACCTCACACGACGTCAACCACCTCACATGACGTCACTTACTGCCGTGACGGTGGTATTCCTTAAGTAAAAGCTACCCTCATCCTTTATTATATCCACAGGCAAACACAAACACAAACAATGGCTCTTACGGGCCCATGGCTCTCACTAGCCTATGGCTCTCACTAGCCCATGGCTCTCACTACCCCATGGTTCTTTTTTTGTTTTCAAGCCGGTCTGTAGGAATATCAAGTTCTCTGCCGCGTGTTTGAGCTGCTATGAAGTACCCTATAGGGTTCTGGGCGAGCATGCTCTGAATGTTACGGCTGGCAAGCTGTTTAATAATTCACTGAGATCGCGTTATCTCATCCCTGCTCATCCCCCACCAAAAGATTTACTCAGGGGACAGAACAATGAGATAAGGCAGTGACTGGCGGAGGATGATTATCGTTATTTGTATGATAGGAGTGAGCAAAGCCTTGATTCGCCACAACGATAATAATGATGATGATGATGATGACGATGTTGTTGCTAATGGAGGATTCACAGCGCTCTGCCTCGGCGCCGCCACACCCGCCTGTTACCCTTAGCGTAAATCGTAAAACAAGGAGTAATAGCGGGCTACCGGGAGTATTAGCGGGCGGTCAATGGCTACCGGGAGTATTAGCGGGCGGTAAATGGCTATCGGGAGTGATAGCAGTAAATGGCTACCGGGAGTGATAGCAGTAAATGGCTACCGGGAGTGATAGCAGTAAATGGCTACCGGGAGTGATAGCAGTAAATGGCTACCGGGAGTGATAGCAGTAAATGGCTACCGGGAGTGATAGCAGTAAATGGCTATCGGGAGTGATAGCAGTAAATGGCTATCAGGAGTGATAGCAGTAAATGGCTACCGGGAGTGATAGCAGTAAATGGCTGCCGGGAGTGATAGCAGTAAATGGCTACCGGGAGTGATAGTGGCAGTAAGTGGTAACTGGCTGAACCAAAGCTAAACAACATGATCCATGGTCCGTCGCTTTGTCAATATTTCGGGGATCCTAAATGAATCATTATCACCTCTGACCTTAAGCTCCCTATAAATAATTTAACGCTTTCACGCTACTGTTCTATCAGATACAATTCATGATTTCTCATTATGTCCCATGTCATTCAAAAACACAGACTGTTCTATCACATACAATTCATGATTTCTCCTTATGTTCTATGTCATTCAAAAACACAGACTGTTCTATCACATACAATTCATGATTTCTCCTTATGTCCCATGTCATTCAAAAACACAGACTGTTCTATCACATACAATTCATGATTTCTCCTTATGTTCTATGTCATTCAAAAACACAGACTGTTCTATCACATACAATTCATGATTTCTCCTTATGTCCCATGTCATTCAAAAACACAGACTGTTCTATCACATACAATTCATGATTTCTCCTTATGTCCCATGTCATTCAAAAACACAGACTGTTCTATCACATACAATTCATGATTTCTCCTTATGTTCCATTTTATTCAGACATAGAGACTATTCTATCACATACAATTCATGACTTCTCCTTACGATCAACTTAATTCACGGCATCGACAAGTTGTGTAAATTATGTCCAATGGAATACAAACACGCGTAGTTCACTTTCATTTACGTCTGTAAAATATATGAGAAAAATTTGATTTTTACTTATAATCTTCGCTGATTGCACGTATCTGTCCTATGTTTATATAGCAGTGTATCTGGTCTATTTTGATATAGCACTGTATCTGGTCTATGTTGATATAGCACTGTGTCTGGTCTATGTTGATATAGCAGTATATCTGGTCTATGTTGATATAGCACTGTGTCTGGTCTATGTTAATATAGCACTGTGTCTGGTCTATGTTAATATAGCACTGTGTCTGGTCTATGTTGATATAGCACTGTGTCTGGTCTATGTTGATATAGCACTGTGTCTGGTCTATGTTAATATAGCACTGTGTCTGGTCTATGTTTATATAGCACTGTGTCTGGTCTATGTTAATATAGCAATTTATCTGGTCTATGTTAATATAGCACTGTATCTGGTCTATGTTGATGTAGCACTGTATCTGGTCTATGTTAATATAGCACTGTATCTGGTCTATGTTAATATATCACTTTATCTGGTCTATGTTGATGTAGCACTGTATCTAGTCTATGTTAAAGATAAACACACCCACCTTTATGTGGCTACCATAGTTTTATAACCACCCAATGTGTGAAGCTATTAAAAGTTATTCTACTAGCAAAGAAAAACAAGAATTAAATACTAGAATGAGTATTTAAACGCAATTTCCAACAAGGAATGTCCGTCTTTTTAAATCCTTTATATTAACTCGTGGTGTCTGCGGCCGACCGACCGACCGACCGACCGACCGACCGACCGACCGACGTTGTCGCCAAAACTTTTGATCGATTTTTAACCCACTTGCTCGCAAGATAGCGAGCTGAAATTTTGCAGGCAGTTTCGTACCAATGATAAAAACAATGTATCAAAATTTCTGATCGATCGCATGTACCGTAATTAAATTATTGATTTTTTAGATTATTTTATTTATTCCTATGTATCATGCTATTTTTTGAGATAGAGCGTCGCGGTGCGTATTATATTGAACAACCTTTCTGTCGCGCAATAAGGTGCGTATTTTATTGACAGCTCTTTTTATAAACATATTCCTGATCGGTGCGTGTTTTACGACACAACTGCAATTTTGTATTTCTGGATGGTCTGGCGCTGCGTATTATAATGAACATTCTTTTAGTTACTTCTCGTACATAAAGGATTTATAGTCAAAAACTTGGTTTTTTACGGGTTTTTCTTATTAAATCCTTTATATTAACTCGTGGTGTCTGCGCCGACCGACCGACCGCCCTTGCTTGTCGCCAAAACTTTTGATCGATTTTTAACCCACTTGCTCGTAAGCTAGCGAGCTGAAATTTTGCAGGCAGTTTCGTACCAATAATAAAAACAATGTATCAAAATTTCAGATCGATCGCATGGTCCGTAATTAAATTATTGATTTTTAATATTATTTTATTTTTTCCTATGTATCGAGCTATTTTTTGAGATAGAGCGTCGCGGTGCGTATTATATAGAACAACCTTTCTGTCGCGCAATAAGGTGCGTATTTTATTGACAACTCTTTTTATAAACATATTCCTGATCGGTGCGCATTATATTAAACATGTTTTACGACACAACTGCAATTTTGTATTTCTGGATGGTCTGGCGCTGCGTATTATAATTAACATTCTTTTAGTTACGTCTCGCACATGAAGGATTTATAGTGAAAAACTTGGTTTTTTACGTTTTTTTTAATATTAAATCCTTTATATTAACTCGTGGTGTCTGCGGCCGCCCTACCGACCGACCTTGCTTGTCGCCAAAACTTTTGATCGATTTTTAACCCACTTGCTCGTAAGCTAGCGAGCTGAAATTTTGCAGGCAGTTTTGTACCGATGATAAAAACAATGTATCAAAATTTCAGATCGATCGCATGTACCGTAAATAAATAATTGATTTTTTAGATTATTTTATTTATTCCTATGTATCATGCTATTTTTTGAGATAGAACGTCGCGGTGCGTATTATATTGAACAACCTTTCTGTCGCGCAATAAGGTGCGTATTTTATTGACAACTCTTTTTATAAACATATTCCTGATCGGTGCGCATTATATTAAACATGTTTTACGACACAACTGCGATTTTGTATTTCTGGATGGTCTGGCGCTGCGTATTATAATGAACATTCTTGTAGTTACTTCTCGTACATAAAGGATTTATAGTCAAAAACTTGGTTTTTTACGGGTTTTTCTTATTAAATCCTTTATTTTAACTCGTGGTGTCTGCGGCCGACCGACCGACCGACCGACCGACGTTGTCGCCAAAACTTTTGATCGATTTTTAACCCACTTGCTCGCAAGATAGCGAGCTGAAATATTGCAGGCAGTTTCGTACCGATGATAAAAACAATGTATCAAAATTTCAGATCGATCGCATGTACCGTAATTAAATTATTGATTTTTTATTTTATTTTATTTATTCCTATGTATCATGCTATTTTTTGAGATAGAGCGTCGCGGTGCGTATTATATTGAACAACCTTTCTGTCGCGCAATAAGGTGCGTATTTTATTGACAGCTCTTTTTATAAACATATTCCTGATCGGTGCGCATTATATTAAACATGTTTTACGACACAACTGCAATTTTGTATTTCTGGATGGTCTGGCGCTGCGTATTATAATGAACATTCTTTTAATTACTTCTCGTACATAAAGGATTTATAGTCAAAAACTTGTTTTTTTACGGGTTTTTCTTATTTATTAAGTGAAATCATTCTAGATTACATTAAAAGTCGATTCAAATAAGTAATTCTGAAACCAAACCCAAAGTTGACGTCATATCCCCTCACGCTACATCACACCAAGAATGTGTCAATATAATGCGCACCACGCAACAATCTAACATAAGAATTCACAAAGCGGGAAAATCCCATTAACTATCATTCTAGATTCTAGATGACATTAAAAGTCATTTCAAATCAATAATTTTGAAACTAAACAAATCAATTGCTTTTAAATAAATAATAATAAATAATAATAAATTGATTATTTATATAGCGCTGTATCCCAGTAAGGAACTGGGCTCACAGCGCTTTACATGAAAGAAATAACATACCTATAAATATTAAATTAACTTTCATATCATAACAAACACAAAAATTACAGTACATTATGCATAAGCTACGTTAATCATTTACAAGAAATGTTGTTTCATTAATTTTGAAAATAAATGTTGAAAAGACGTGTCTTAAGTGCAGTCTTGAAGGACTTGGTTGTTTGAATACTACATATGTGTAATGGTAGAGAATTCCATTGTTTGGCTGCACAAAAAGAGAACGACCTTTCACCAAACGTTTTGGTGCGTGTCGTAGGAACAGAGAGAACGCGTGTGTCTGCAGAAGATCGTAGCTGGCGAGTGGGTGAGTAGACCGACAAAAGTTCAGTAAGATACGATGGGCATGAGTCCGAAAAGAAGTTGTGACAGAGAACGGCCAGTTTTTAATCAATACGGGCTTGTATAGGCAGCCAATGAAGTGAGTGAAGAAGTGGAGTAACATGGTCATGTTTTTTTGCCTTGAGCACCAACCAGTCTGGCAGCTGAATTTTGAACTTTCTGTAGTTTTTCAATGCATTGTTTTGGCGCACCTGACAGAAGAGAATTGCAGTAATCCATACGAGCTAGTACAAGAGCACAGACTAGAGTTTTTGTTGCACTAACTGTTAAGTAGTGACGGATTGAGCTGATCTGACGAATGGCAGTGTAGACAGAGCGACAGATGTGATTGATAAAGTTGTTAATAGACATGTTGTCAGAAATAATGTAGCCAAGCTTCCTAGTCGATGTTTTGAACAGAATATCCGAACTGGCTACCTGAATTGACTTCGGAAGAGACAAAGTACTGCGTGATTTATTGTTGCAAAATAGAAGTGCTTCAGTCTTGTCATCATTCAAAATGCTTCTAAAATTACGGGAGTCGAACGACAAAAAATTCCTTCTCCAACATTGTTCTAAATATTATTAGCTATTGTTTGACATTAGTTTCAACCCAATAGAATTTATGGTTGGTGAGAAATGGACAAAATACTGATATTTTTTCGTGTTTTTGTGGATTTTCCAGGAAATCCAGTAAACCTTTTCGGTATTTTTAAAAAAAATTGTTAAATGACGATTTGAGTTTGAGGGCAGGGCAGAAACTTAGGATAGCAGAGCAAGGTGAATGTCAAGGACGACATTGGCAAGGAATATTGGTAGGAAGATAAAGTCAAACACAACTAAAGGTCGTTTTACAACATTGGAGAGAGATGTTGGTAAATTAAACCTCAACAAAATGTCCTGTTCAAAGTAGTTGGTGTCAAACGTCTTCTGTAACAATTTCTATTCACATGCAATACGTCATCATGTAACACAAACCGTAAACTCTTGTTGTTCCCATTTGACCGACATTTAATTGTCGAGTTCCACATACACCATTTGCATTCAATTATAGCTATCTAGAACTATCTCTTACTCACCTCTTCATGTATCTTCAATGCCTCTAACATAGCTATCTAGAACTAACTGTCATTCATATCTTCCATGCCTCTAACATAGCTATCTAGAACTAACTGTCATTCATATCTTCCATGCCTCTAACATAGCTATCTAGAACTAACTGTCATTCATATCTTCCATGCCTCTAACATAGCTATCTAGAACTAACTGTCATTCATATCTTCCATGCCTCTAACATAGCTATCTAGAACTAACTGTCATTCATATCTTCCATGCCTCTAACATAGCTATCTAGAACTAACTGTCATTCATATCTTCCATGCCTCTAACATAGCTATCTAGAACTAACTGTCATTCATATCTTCAATGCCTCTAACATAGCTATCTAGAACTAACTGTCATTCATATCTTCCATGCCTCTAACAGCTATCTAGAACTAACTGTCATTCATATCTTCCATGCCTCTAACATAGCTATCTAGAACTAACTGTCATTCATATCTTCCATGTCTCTAACATAGCTATCTAGAACTAACTGTCATTCATATCTTCAAGATACCTCAATGCTTCCTATTATGCCTATTTATAATTATCTCAGACACCTTTAATTATAAACATCGACTGAATAATCCAAAATATTTATAGTAATCTACAGCATCCCTAAAATAAATGTATCATATTGATCTTGACTATCCCATATACTTTAACTTACCTCAACTATCGGATGTACATACAAGCATACACATCTAGACATGAATCAAACAGGTTGAACATCAAGGTGCGGTCAGTCTTAAGTTGGACATTCCTTTACACGGACACAATTCTTGGGGAGTAATCAACGACGTCATTAAATCCCCACATTCCCCAGAAAAAATGAGCATCCTTCTCGTTAGTCCTGTCTCTCTCATTCCTTAACTGACCAGTCTCCCCTGATAGGTTCCCTCCCTACTCCTCCCTCCCTACTCCTCCCTCCCTTCTCATCCCTCCCTGCTCCTCCTTCACTACTCCTCCCCACCCCTCCATCCCTACTCATCCCTACCTATTCCTCCCTCCCTACTCCTCCCACCCTACTCCTCCCTCCCTATTCCTCCCTCCCTACTCCTCCATCACTACTCCTCCATCCCTCCCTACTCTTCCCTCCTTACTCATCCCTCCCTACCCCTCCCTCCCTACTCCTCCCTCCCTACTCCTCCCTCCCTACTCCTCCCTCCCTACTCATCCCTCCCTACTCCTCCCTCCCTACTCCTCCCTCCCTACTCCTCTCTCCCTGCTGATCCCTCCCTACTCCTCCCTTCCTACTCCTCCCTCCCTACTCATCCCTCCCTACTCCTCCCTACCTACTCCTTCCTCCCTACTCCTCAAAATGCACTCCGCACTGAACAGCCCGCCCCACGCCTGTAGTTCACGTGTCAAATCAATTCAGTGACAGACTAATGACAGACTGGTACTAGTGGTGTTATCCATGACAGTTTCATTCGTCACATTGTGACCAATTAAAGCGAACTGCCACGAGCCTGGTTGTTATCGATAGACCCCCACCCATCCCCCCCAACGCTGGAATTGCTGACAACAAGAAACATTGAGGATCAAACCCAAGCCACTGCTCCAGCTGGGCCAGACGTTACAAGACTGCTCCAGCTGGGCCAGACGTTACAAGACTGCTCCAGCTGTGCCAGACGTTACAAGACTGCTCCAGCTGGGCCAGACGTTACAAGACTGCTCCAGCTGTGCCAGACGTTACAAGACTGCGGCAGCTGTGCCAGACGTTACAAGACTGCTCCAGCTGTGCCAGACGTTACAAGACTGCGGCAGCTGTGCCAGACGTTACAAGACTGCTGCAGCTGTGCCAGACGTTACAAGACTGCTCCAGATGTGCCAGACGTTACAAGACTGCTCCAGCTGAGCCAGACGTTACAAGACTGCTCCAGCTGTGCCAGACGTTACAAGACTGCTCCAGCTGTGCCCGACGTTACATGACTGCTACAGCTGGGCCAGACGTTACAAGACTGCTCCAGATGTGCCAGACGTTACAAGACTGCTCCAGCTTGGCCAGATGTTACAAGACTGCTCCAGCTGGGCCAGACGTTACAAGACTGCTCCAGCTGGGCCAGACGTTACAAGACTGCTTCAGCTGTGCCAGACGTTACAAGACTGCTCCAGCTGGGCCAGACGTTACAAGACTGCTTCAGCTGTGCCAGACGTTACAAGACTGCTGCAGCTGTGCCAGACGTTACAAGACTGCTCCAGCTGGGCCAGACGTTACAAGACAGCTCCAGCTGGGCCAGACGTTACAAGACTGCTCCAGCTGTGCCATAAGTGACAAGACTGTTCCAGCTGGGCCAGATGTAAAAGAGTATATCAAACCTTATGCACTGCTCCTGCTGGGCCAGATGTTACAAGAGTATATCAAACATAATGCAATGCTCCACCCACCTGGGCCAGACGTTACAAGAGTTAATCAAAACATTGTCCCAAACGATCGTTTCAGCGCGTTTATATACGTTTCCCCATCTTACAGAAATAATCATAGTTTGGGAATCTAAGCCAGGAGCTGGGCTCTCAACGATTTACATAAACATAGTGACACATAAAATACACATACATACATTTTCTTTCATATCATAATTAAACACACCTTATAATGACACGATTGGCTTGAACCCACACCGTATAATGACACGATGGGCTCGACTTGTACTTACACCTTATAATGACACGATGGGCTCGACTTGTACTTACACCTTGCGACTAATCACCTTCTGAACGGAGTACGACACAAAACAAGGGAGGAAAGAACTGTAAGACATAAACGGAGTATAAGAACTCTGAATTCCTTATCCAAAAGCGGCTGTTTGCAGATTATCGTTTAAAGTTCCCTGTAGCGGCTGTTTGCAGATTATCGTTTAAAGTTCCCTGTAGCGGCTGTTTGCAGATTATCGTTTAAAGTTCCCTGTAGCGGCTGTTTGCAGAATATCATTTAAAGTGAAATGTGGCGGCTGTTTGCAGATTATCGTTTAAAGTTCCCTGTGTGCTCAATTAAAAATTAATCAAACGATTTTAGTGACGGGCGATATTTCTCACTGTCAAATTTTCCTTGTTGCCGTGCCCTTAAATTATGACGCTCAGTGATGTCCCTTTGGTTCAAAACATAATCCAGTAATATAGAGCACGTTTACAGACTCCTGAGAATATAAGATGCTGTATAATGTGTTTACAGACTCTTGAGAATATAAGATTATGTATAATGTGTTTACGGACTCTTGAGAATATAAGATGCTGTATAATGTGTTTACAGACTCTTGAGAATATAAGATGATGTATAATGTGTTTACAGACTCTTGAGAATATAAGATGATGTATAATGTGTTTACAGACTCTTGAGAATATAAGATGATGTATAATGTGTTTACAGACTCTTGAGAATATAAGATGATGTAAAATGTAAAATGTGTTTGCAAAGGCGGGTTGACAAGTGGTGATATCAGTGATGGATTGAAAGGGGGAAATGTCAAAGAAATCCTTGAAGATATGGAAGCACAAGTCTTTTGTTGAGCATATGGCAGCACAATTCTGTTGGAAATATGGGAGCACAATTCTGTTGTTGGCCATACATTAAGGGCCAGCCGGCCCTACAACAATTTCAGAGGAACATTAGAAGATGCAAATTGGGACCAGTAATTATTACCGTTTTAATTACAATAGTTTCTTTTTGTTCGGTTTTAATAATGTAATCATGTTTAATAATGTCATAACGTTTTATAACGTTAGTAAAATGTGAAGATGAAAAATAGAACACGTTTTGCCGTTGTTTTCACCAATATTAAGAGTTAGTTTCGACCATAAAAAACGGTAAGAATATTCTAAGGCTTAGTCTTAAAATAAACAAGACAATTTTTTTTTAATTTTCCCCTCACTATTGTGAATAGATCTTTTAATAAGGAAACGACCCGTCGACCGTGAAATAACTTGGACCATATCTTTGACCCGGTCAAGTTGAACTTTTTCTGACGAGTTTTCAATTGTGGCTACTATGTTCATTCTGTGGCTACTATGTTCATTCTGTGGCTACTATGTTCATTCTGTGGCTACTATGTTCATTCTGTGGCTACTATGTTCATTCTGTGGCTACTATGTTCATTCTGTGGCTACTATGTTCATTCTGTGGCTACTATGTTCATTCTGTGGCTACTATGTTCATTCTGTGGCTACTATGTTCATTCTGTGGCTACTATGTTCATTCTGTGGCTACTATGTTCATTCTGTGGCTACTATGTTCATTCTGTGGCTACTATGTTCATTCTGTGGCTACTATGTTCATTCTGTGGCTACTATGTTCATTCTGTGGCTACTATGTTCATTCCAGTTTACTCCTGATTCAGTTCATAAAACCTAACAATGAACATTAGAATTTATGACAAACTGTCAATGAATATTAAGGACGAATAGTCAATATTTTTTTTTAAAACACATTTTTTATCAATTACATGAAAGGTATCTCTATCAAAGATAAGCATAAACTAATTACATTATATATAATATTTTATTATCAAGTACAAAAAAGCAAATCAGAAATTATTTCTACTAAAAGAATAAATCATTATTAATCAATGAAGCAACTCATTATAACTTAAGCACGTCATTTCTCTGGGTCCCGTACTCTCATTAGAAATATTCTTAACATAAAAACTGGGTTCGATCCTGCAGCTATTTGTAATAAATAAATTAGAGAACATTTGACGGATCGATACTCTTTTTAAAATATCTTCTCGATAGCAAATTAGTTTCTTTGTGAATTTGTTTGCAATTTTTCATGTGTGTCGAGGCAGCGAGATGGGAATATTCGGATCTATTTGTCAGTTAAAATTTGGATTTTTTTATATTCATTTATTTTTCATTTCACTGTCCCCAGCAAGGGTTCTTAAATAGGATTTGTCGACACACTAAATATTAATAATATATCTAAAGGAATAAGCAAATAGAAAGGAGGTAAATTTTTAAATAATGGATGAAATTATTACCTACTAGTGTATTACCCGTCGAAAATGACGGAAGTTTTCAAAATGGATATAGTTCAGTTTTTTGTAATTGTCCCTTTTGCCTGAAAGCCACATAGTAAATAATCAGAAAATGTACAGACCGAGAGAGAAAAATTAAATCTCTTTTCCATATTGAACAATTTTATGCGGACGTTTGAAAATAGCGTTTTTCTGTTTTTGTTTTTTTGTGCAGTATTTTTTTCAGCGTTTTTTTTTAGCGGTGCACTTTCTAAAATCTAGCGTTACGAACGGACATAACAGTATATATTTTGATTATATATACGAATATATGTGTTATGAGAAAACCTCCAAGCTTAGGCTTCGCGTTATATAAGTTTGCATGAATAATAATGATATAATCAGGATAGTAGTAAATGCATAGTGAATTACACATAGCATAAGATGATACTACAGCAAAGAAGTTTGAAGTTCGAAGTATTAACAAATATTTCTGAGGAGTCAGCCGGACGTTAACTTGCGGCATTGAATAGTGCGCACCAATTATGAGTGCACCAATAATACAGCACAGTGCCTTAAAAAATTATGTAAGCACATCTGTGATTTAAAGCAGTTTAAGCTTCATTGATGATTATGACTTGTCAGTTTATCCGCCCATTTGTCCATTCATTATTACCACAACATTACCAAAACATGTAAAAAAATAAAATGTAATTTTTACACAAAGAACTATTCATTTTGCATGAAACGTAGTAAGCAAAGTTTGTCACAGGATAACAGAAAAGATTAAATTATCAACTGTTAATCATATTTACAATTTCATATAAACGTGTTAGTAATTCACATAAACGTTTTTATTATTGTCAAGTCAGCACCTGTTCAAGATCTATTATGACTTGTCAGTTTATGCGCCCATTGGTCCATACATTATTACCTTTACATTATCAAAAGCATGTAAATAAAAAAAGTGTAATGATTTACAAATATTCATTGAATAACAATGAACTATTTATTTTGCATGAAACCTTTGAAGTAAAGTTAATCACTGGATAAAAGAAAATATTACATTATCTTCAGGTAATCGTATATAAAATTTAATATGCACGTTTTAGGAATTCTAATAAACGTTTTCATTATTGTCAAGTCAGCACCCCTTCCTGTTCTATATTAAAAGCCAAAAAAGATTTAAATTCCTAATTAGTCTAAGACGCATTAAAATATTACATTTAAATAACAATAAAAAAAACTATTGTGGGGAGGAGTCCGATTTTTAAATATGTTATTTTTGTAAACATGCAAATATGCAATCTCAAAGTGTATAAAAGAAAAACAAACGCTAAACTGAAGCATAAGTTGGCAAATTTCATTTGCAGTAATAAATAATGGCTTTGTAGTTCAAAACGCATCGAAACTTGACAACTAAACGACAACCAATTGTAAATTTCATGAGCAGAAAAACGAATGTTATATATTAATATAGAAAATTAAATTTATAATTAAGTACGTAATATTGCCATGGACACATACACAAAAAACGGAAATTTAATACAAAAAATAATAATATTTATCAAATAAAACATGGCTCTTTATACTTCGTTCCCTTCACAAATTAATAAAAGCTCGAATAATGACGTCACGTCACAATATTTTATGGCTAGAACACATTTTGTTAATCTCGAACGCAACATATTTACTCCTATAATTTCAATTTTTTAAAATCTGGAGTTACCTCGCATAGCGTCACGGACAGACGTGACATTTCAAATTATATTGTTTTATTAGATTTTAATGCCCCCGATTACAAATAATTAAGAAGATAACGGCTTTGTAATGAACCGTTAACACACACACGTACACACAGACAAACTTAAACACTCAACAAATATATATGTACGCCCCTGGCCAATTAAACGTGTCTGTATCCCACATACATACACACACACACACGTACAAACACACACACCCAACAAATATATATTTATTTATTTATATATTTATTTATTTATTTATTTATATACATACTATTGTACACTCCTGGCCAAATTTGTCAACAAAAAACGGATGCTTTACAACTTTGCACACGAGTTTGTTGTTTTGCACAGGGGCCAACAAACTTAGAGGGAAACATTGAATTCGTATACACACGCACTTACATAACAGAGACATACAATGAAAATATGTGACCTAAAAGGGTTAGTGTCCCTTGTCAGACCAGCTGGGTATCTGACATTAGCTGGGGTCAAGTAAAGTTGGCTGGACAATGTGTTAGCAACACGATCGACTTACGTCACGTGACCACATACATTTAAATCGTTGCTTTGCTTGCGTCATAGGGCTATGGTCTCAAAAGGGAACTCAAGTTTATTTAAGTGGGTAGGATTTTTTATTTATGTTTTATTTTTTGTTAAAAAATACTTTTTTCCATTCAAACTGAGTGGTTAAATTTACCAGAGCCGAGCTAGAACGACCTAAGGCGGGATGTACCAAGAACGACCTAAGGCGGGATGTACCAAGAACGATCTAAGGCGGGATGTACCAAGAACGACCTATGGCGGGATGTACCAAGAACGACCTATGGCGGGATGTACCAAGAACGACCTATGGCGGGATGTACCAAGAACGACCTATGGCGGGATGTACCAAGAACGACCTAAGGCGGGATGTACCAAGAACGATCTAAGGCGGGATGTACCAAGAACGACCTATGGCGGGATGTACCAAGAACGACCTATGGCGGGATGTACCAAGAACGACCTATGGCGGGATGTACCAAGAACGACCTATGGCGGGATGTACCAAGAACGACCTATGGCGGGATGTACCAAGAACGACCTATGGCGAGATGTACCAAGAACGACCTATGGCGGGATGTACCAAGAACGACCTAAGGCGGGATGTACCAAGAACGACCTATGGCGGGATGTACCAAGAACGACCTATGGCGGGATGTACCAAGAACGACCTATGGCAGGATGTACCAAGAACGACCTATGGCGGGATGTACCAAGAACGACCTATGGCGGGATGTACCAAGAACGACCTATGGCGGGATGTACCAAGAACGACCTATGGCGGGATGTACCAAGAACGACCTGCGGCGGAATGTACCAAGATGACCTAAGGCGGGATGTACCAAGAACGACCTATGGCGGGATGTACCAAAAACGACCTATGGCAGGATGTACCAAGAACGACCTATGGCGGGATATACCAAGAACGACCTATGGCGGGATGTACCAAGAACGACCTATGGCGGGATGTACCAAGAACGACCTATGGCGGGATGTACCAAGAACGACCTATGGCGGGATGTACCAAGAACGACCTATGGCGGGATGTACCAAGAACGACCTATGGCGGGATGTACCAAGAACGACCTATGGCGGGATGTACCAAGAACGACCTGAGGCGGGATGTACCAAGAACGACCTAAGGCGGGATGTACCAAGAACGACCTATGGCGGGATGTACCAAGAACGACCTAAGGTGGGATGTACCAAGAACGACCTATGGCGGGATGTACCAAGAACGACCTAAGGCGGGATGTACCAAGAACGACCTAATGCGGGATGTACCAAGAACGACCTATGGCGGGATGTACCAAGAACGACCTGCGGCGGAATGTACCAAGAACGACCTATGGCGGGATGTACCAAGAACGACCTATGGCGGGATGTACCAAGAATGACTATGGCAGGATGTACCAAGAACGACCTAAGGCGGGATGTAACAAGAACGACCTAAGGCGGGATGTACCAAGAACGACCTATGGCGGGATGTACCAAGAACGACCTAGGGCGGGATGTACCAAGAACGACCTATGGCGGGATGTACCAAGAACGACCTATGGCGGGATGTACCAAGAACGACCTATGGCGGGATGTACCAAGAACGACCTGCGGCGGGATGTACCAAGAACGACCTATGGCGGGATGTACCAAGAACGACCTGCGGCGGAATGTACCAAGAACGACCTATGGCGGGATGTACCAAGAACGACCTATGGCGGGATGTACCAAGAATGACTATGGCAGGATGTACCAAGAACGACTAAGGCGGGATGTACCAAGAACGACCTAAGGCGGATTGTAACAAGAACGACCTAAGGCGGGAAGTACCAAGAACGACCTATGGCGGGATGTACCAAGAACGACCTGCGGCGGAATGTACCAAGAACGACCTATGGCGGGATGTACCAAGAACGACCTATGGCGGGATGTACCAAGAATGACTATGGCAGGATGTATCAAGAACGACTAAGGCGGGATGTACCAAGAACGACCTAAGGCGGGATGTACCAAGAACGACCTAAGGCGGGATGTACCAAGAACGACCTATGACGGGATGTACCAAGAACGACCTATGGCGGGATGTACCAAGAACGACCTGCGGCGGGATGTACCAAGAACGACCTATGGCGGGATGTACCAAGAACGACCTATGGCGGGATGTACCAAGAACTACCTAAGGCGGGATGTACCAAGAACGACCTATGGCGGGATGTACCAAGAACGACCTAAGGCGGGATGTACCAGGAACGACATATGGCGGGATGTACCAAGAACGACCTGCGGCGGGATGTACCAAGAACGACCTATGGCGGGATGTACCAAGAACGACCTATGGCGGGATGTACCAAGAACGACCTATGGCGGGATGTACCAAGAACGACCTAAGGCGGGATGTACCAAGAACGACCTATGGCGGGATGTACCAAGAACGACTATGGCGGGATGAACCAGGAACGACCTAAGGCGGGATGTACCAAGAACGACTATGGCAGGATGTACCAAGAACGACTAAGGCGGGATGTACCAAGAACGACTAAGGCGGGATGTACCAAGAACGACCTATGGCGGGATGTACCAAGAACGACCTATGGCGGGATGTACCAAGAACGACCTGCGGCGGAATGTACCAAGAACGACCTATGGCGGGATGTACCAAGAACGACCTATGGCGGGATGTACCAAGAATGACTATGGCAGGATGTATCAAGAACGACTAAGGCGGGATGTACCAAGAACGACCTAAGGCGGGATGTACCAAGAACGACCTAAGGCGGGATGTACCAAGAACGACCTATGACGGGATGTACCAAGAACGACCTATGGCGGGATGTACCAAGAACGACCTGCGGCGGGATGTACCAAGAACGACCTATGGCGGGATGTACCAAGAACGACCTATGGCGGGATGTACCAAGAACTACCTAAGGCGGGATGTACCAAGAACGACCTATGGCGGGATGTACCAAGAACGACCTAAGGCGGGATGTACCAAGAACGACATATGGCGGGATGTACCAAGAACGACCTGCGGCGGGATGTACCAAGAACGACCTATGGCGGGATGTACCAAGAACGACCTATGGCGGGATGTACCAAGAACGACCTATGGCGGGATGTACCAAGAACGACCTAAGGCGGGATGTACCAAGAACGACCTATGGCGGGATGTACCAAGAACGACTATGGCGGGATGAACCAGGAACGACCTAAGGCGGGATGTACCAAGAACGACCTATGGCGGGATGTACCAAGAACGACTATGGCAGGATGTACCAAGAACGACTAAGGCGGGATGTACCAAGAACGACTAAGGCGGGATGTACCAAGAACGACCTATGGCGGGATGTACCAAGAACGACCTATGGCGGGATGTACCAAGAACGACTATGGCAGGATGTACCAAGAACGACTAAGGCGGGATGTACCAAGAACGACCTAAGGCGGGATGTACCAAGAACGACTATGGCAGGATGTACCAAGAACGACTAAGGCGGGATGTACCAAGAACGACCTATGGTGGGATGTACCAAGAACGACCTAAGGCGGGATGTACCAAGAACGACTAAGGCGGGATGTACCAAGAATGACTAAGGCGGGATGTACCAAGAACGACCTAAGGCGGGATGTACCAAGAACGACTAAGGCGGGATGTACCAAGAACGACCTAAGGCGGGATGTGCCACAAAACTAACTGTGCAATGCCCAACACAAATCTACATCCTCAGGCCGGATACATGATGGACACAAGATGGACGCCGGTTGCCGTGTGCGGGATGACAAATTTTAATCTTCTGGCCAAATGTTCGGAAATGATTTGAGATGCGGACAGGCCAGTCAAAGAATACTTATATGTCGACGCCTTTGTTACGAGGCAAGGCGCAGGAATTGTCGTTGTGTCAATAGACCTTAATAGCTGGACAGTCCAATGAGAATGTCACATAGAAATATATCTGGTTTTTTATATAACTTTCCGCTTAAAATAGCTAAGGCTTGAAAATATATATTGAAGAAATGAGTGAGTGAATAAAATAACATCATTGCTACTAGTTTTTAATTTTTTAGTATTTGAATTGAAATTTATGATTATTTTAAAGCCAATTGGTTATTGTATTGAGTAAGATTGAGTATTCTTGTATAGATCTATATAATGTGCACGTTTTTAGTTTTTGAAAATTATAGTTTCATTTTGCTTTTCTCCAATTAAATATTTTTTAATGGAGGCTGAATTTTAGTTTTCATTTGTCTCAAAAAAATCTGCATTCAATTGCTTTAAAATTGTGTACACTTATTTAAATATGTTCTGAAAACGAATTAACAAATCAATTTTGATTCAAAATGATCAGGAAGAGAAAAAAAATCTCAAAGTGGGATATTTCAATGAAAATGCTAAGCAGCCGAGGAGAACAAAATAGGTCACTAAAATGATTTGAAAAAAAAGAGACGAGCTTCCTTTATTTTTAGCTCAAGAATCCTTGTAATAACGTTTGATTTGTTTATGGCAAGTCGAAAACAAAAGGTCAGAGAGAGGCCAGTACCTTTTGTGACTTTTATTAAAAAATTCTTCCTAATGCACCATGATTTGTCATCCTGGACCCCCCCCCCACACACACACACACTTTTTTCTCCGCAGGGTTAGATTTGTTTGCAAATTATTTAATTTTTGCCTCTTATTGAGTTTATCTACAGTAAGCATGTGAAAATGTTAATGCTTTACAAAAATGAAAATTACGGTAATTGACCCCTTTAAGAGGTGCCATAAATTTCCTTTAGAACTTGAAAACGAAAAGTTTTTAATTAAAAGTCGTACACACGTTTTATACCATTATTGTGTGTTCAATATGTTTAAATTAACATCAACAAAATATAGCACACATTCTTCAAAATAAACTCATGAACGTAAAAGTTGTTTAATAAAAGATACGAGTAGATATGTAGATAAACTCATGAACGTAAAAGGTGTTTAATAAAAGATACGAGTAGATATGTAGATAAACTCATGAACGTAAAAGGTGTTTAATAAAAGATACGAGTAGATATGTAAATAAACTCATGAACGTAAAAGGTGTTTAATAAAAGATACGAGTAGATATGTAGATAAACTCATGAACGTAAAAGGTGTTTAATAAAAGATACGAGTAGATATGTAGATGTAGGTATATTTAGAAGGAAGTATCTTATCAGCTATTTGTTAATTCTTCGTTTAATTTAAGACAGCTTATTGGACTTGAACAAGAAAAAACAGTTTCGTAACTTTAGTATGCTAACAATTTTGAGAACTTATTGATTCGACTGTATTTATGTTTCAAAACATTGTTCCGCTAAAATGTAATCTCAAAATTTAACATTACTCAATTAGTTATGAGGTTTTCCGCTTTTAGAAATGACAAGCCCTATATTCGTAAGACTGCATTGTGATATTTAGATGTCGATACACAGAAATACCGCAGATTTTAATTGAAGTTTTAAATCCCTTACATTAACTTCGAAATCGTGTCTGTCTGTCGTCATCTCTGTCGTTCGCGGGCGGGCGTAAAAACAAAAGTCAAAAGTGACCCACTTTCCGTGATGCCATCGAGCTGAAATTTGGCACATAGACCCGTGTCACCTAACAATGCATCGTATCAAAATTTCAGATCGATCGAACGTACCGTAATTAAATTAATGCAATTTATTTTATCTCTATATAACATATGTGTTTCAAATTCACGGTTTGTTATTGTGTTTCTTTCACGTGCCATTTTATTTCGCGCGCTGACGCCACCCGTCGATGTCCACACCTATTCCCGTCCCTTCCCCCGGTTTTAAAGCCAGGGAACATCACTCGGCGTCAGTCTGTAAATGTGTTTCGCGTTTGAACATAATCAATACTTTTAGTTAAGTCTCATGTATAAGGGATTTATAGTCAAAAACTTTGTTTTTACGGGGTTGTTTTATTTCGTCTGTCATTTAACGTATGAATAGCGATAGGCCAAATGTGTTGTCGGGATACACTGTGAATAGCATTAGGCCAAATGTGTTGTCGGGATACACTGTGAATAGCAATATGCCAAAAGTGTTGTTGGGATACACAGTGAATAGCATTAGGCCAAATGTGTTGTCGGGATACAAGTTGTGAATAGCAATAGGCTAAATGTGTTGTCAGGATACACTGTGAGTAGCAATAGGCCAAATGTATTGACAAGATACAAGTTGTGAATAGCAATAGGCCAAATGTGTTGACAAGATACAAGTTGTGAATAGCAATAGGCCAAATGTGTTGACAAGATACACGTTTTGAATAGCAATATGCCAAATGTGTTGACAAGATACAAATTGTGAATAGCAATAGGCCAAATGTGTTGACAAGATACAAGGTGTGAATAGCAATAGGCTAAATGTCTGGTGATACAAGTTTGTAATTGAAATGTGTTAATTTTCTTCCAGTGAGCTTCAAGCGTCATATCCATGGTACCCGTCTGTCATATCCATGTCACCCGTCTGTCATATCCATGTCACCTGTCTGTCACAGGACGACTAGATGATCACAAATAGTTGGCTCAGTGCCCAAGGCTTCAACTAAACTCAACAAAATGTTCTGTCTGCATCACCAAGAAATTATTGAATGTATTAAGATATATAAGTGTTTAAAATGCCAAGTTCATAGTCTCATGAGTGGCTGGATTGGTGTATGTGTGTTGTGTAGGAATGAGAGAGAGAGAGAGGGGGGAGAGAGAGAGGGGGGGAAGAGAGAGAGGGGGGGAAGAGAGAGAGAGAGATAAAGTAAGAGGGTGAGTGGGTGTATGTGCGTTGTGTAGGAATGAGAGAGAGAGAGAGAGAGAGAGAGAGAGAGAGAGAGAGAGAGAGAGAGAGAGAGAGAGAGAGAGAGAGAGAGAGAGAGAGAGAGAGAGGAGAGATAAAGTAAGAGGATGAGTTATATTCGTGGATGAATTAGTCACAAGGTGGGCGGATGAAGAAACAAAAGTAGTGTTGACATCCACGTGTCACTGGAGTTCATTCCAGCCATCGATGGCCAGATCCCCGTGTTTTATAGCAAGGGTGGTTCAGTCAGTTTCAGTCTGTAAATGTTTGTTGCGCGGTGCATATTATATTGCACATAATCAATAATTTTCGTTATGTCTCATATATACGGGATTTATAGTCAAAAACCTTGTTTTTACGGGTTTGTTAATTAAATCCCTTATATTAACTTCACCGTCATCTCTGTCTGTCTTGGTCGAGCGGGCGGAAAAACAAAAGTAAAAGATGACCCACTTCCCGTGATGACCCATTTCCCGTGATGTTAACGAGCTGAAATTTTGCACATAGACTCATGTCCCCAAATAATGCATTGTATAAAAATTTCAGATCAATCGAATGTGACGTAATTAAATTAATGCGTTTTTAGTTTATCTCTATGTAACTCTATGTAGCCGTCTTCTTTTGTTGATATCCACGTGTCACTGGAGTTCACTACAGCCATCCATGACCACATTCCCATGTTTTACAGCAAGAGGAGTTAAGTCACGTTCAGTCTGCAAATGTTTGTCGCGCTGCGTTTTATATTGAACATAATCAATACTTGTAATTATGTCTCATATATAAGGGATTTATAGTCAAAGACTTTGTCGTTACGGGTTATTTAATTATGATTGAATTGTATAACATTTGTTTAACAAACATACTAATATATCCATACATCCACATACTAAATTAGACGAAGCAAAATATTTTCACACGCACGTATGTAGCATAAGACCAATATATTTACCGTGCTAATTATACTTGGGTCATATTCTAACGGGTTTCATATTTGCTGATTGTTTTGAGAACTATTTTGACAGCACTTAAGTATGTTAAGATCAACTATAGAAATATGGTGGGATCTGTATTGTATGTACAGATCAACCATGGAACCAAAACAGTATGTGTATTGTATGTATAGGAAAACCTTGGAACCATGTCCGTATATGTACTGTATGTATAGGACAACCATGGAACCTTGTCCGTATATGTACTATATGTATGGGACTACCATGGAACCATGTCAGTATATGTACTGTGTGTATAGGACAAACATGGAACCAAGTCAACATATGTATTCTATGCATCGTACAACAAAGGAACCATGCTGGCATGTGTATTGTATGTATAGAACCATAGTGAAACTATTTTAGTATTATAAGAGTTGAAGTGTGTTAGAATATAACACGACCTATTGAGACCACATAGATATATATGAGATACTCACAAGGTAAGTAGACCAGGATGACCTATTGAGACTACACATATATATCTGAGATACTCACAAGGTAAGTAGACCAGGATGACCTATTGAGACCACACATATATATCTGAGATACTCACAAGGTAAGTAGACCAGGATGACCTATTGAGACCACACATATATATCTGAGATACTCACAAGGTAAGTAGACCAGGATGACCTATTGAGACTACACATATATATCTGAGATACTCACAAGGTAAGTAGACCAGGATGACCTATTGAGACTACACATATATATCTGAGATACTCACAAGGTAAGTAGACCAGGATGACCTATTGAGACTACACATATATATCTGAGATACTCACAAGGTAAGTAGACCAGGATGACCTATTGAGACTACACATATATATCTGAGATACTCACAAGGTAAGTAGACCAGGATGACCATCACAAGTCTGTTAGACATCTGCTCTCCTGACGTCATAGTCACAGCCGTGAAGACTGCATCCAGTTCCAGCAATGGAACAAGTGAGAACCTGGCAGTCAGTAGTCCTTGAAATCACGTGAGTCCAAACCAACACAACAACACACACAAGAACAGCGGAGATCTAGTTGTGTCTTGTTTCAGTTATATCACAGAACATGAAACTGAGCCAGAGGTTTATAAGATCCTTAATTTGTTACGATTGTGGTTTTAAAAATAGAGGAGATAATTCAATCCCGTCTGTCTGAGCTCTGAACAGCTGCTCTTTGCATTTCTGGATTGAATCAAGTTTTTCATGAAGCGCCTCATTGGCAATTTATTTCCTAACATCCCGCGAATGGCATGACATTCTGTCTCAAGTCCAATACAATTATGATAAGTATTTTTTACTATTGTGTTTCAACAAGCACATACCCCGTTGCTAAGAATATAAAGTATACAAACGGTACATTGACCCCGTTGCTAAGAATATAAAGTATACAAACGGTACATTGACTCCGTTGCTAAGAATATAAAGTATACAAATGGTACGATATTTTATTGTGTTACACGATGATGACACACGTTTCCAAAGTATACTTTCACTGTGAATTGTTGCAATGTTTATTGTTGCACTGTTTATTGTTGCCCTGTTTATTGTTAAAATGTTTATTGTTGCTCTAATAATGATAGTGAATGCATTGAAAATTGCATTTGACAAATATTCGACTTAAATACACAAGCGTTTGATCATAAAAAACAACTTATGGTAAATTATTTGAAAGAGTTACTTGCCCTTGATGTATTCAAGAATTGTGTGAAGTCGTTAGTTCTATTTTAAACACAACATTTCATCGATCCATTTATATTTATTAAGTTCTTAATTATTTATTTTTCTTATATTAATATCAAAATTAATAAGACGGTTTGAGATCTTATCTTATCTCATCTTATCTATACAGACGCTCCTTCTATGCAGAAGATAATTGCGTCCACAGACTATGACAGATGATCTGTTGGCAAGTGATGCAGCGTTCACAGGCCACGGCTTTCTGGGTTCCACACATTACCCAGCCGCTTAACTAGTGTTAGGTACCCATTCGGAGATGGGTGACTCAGGGAAGCCCTAGGCCCGGGAACAAATCCTTGCATTCACATGGATTCGAACCCATGACCATCGGTACGCCAGTCGAGCGCGCTGTCACTCGACCACCACGTCACCGAGATGGGAAAGACATCTTAAAATTCCGACTTCTATAAATGAAGTTTATCAGATTAGAGCATCGAGAAGTAACTAGTTTCCTGCATCGAGAAGTAACTAGTTTCCTGCATCGAGAAGTAACTAGTTTCCTGCATCGAGAAGTAACTAGTTTCCTGCATCGAGAAGTAACTAGTTTCCTGCATCGAGAAGTAACTAGTTTCCTGCATCGAGAAGTAACTAGTAATCTGCATCGAGAAGTAACTAGTAACCTGCATCGAGAAGTAACTATTAACCTGCATCGAGAAGTAACTATTAACCTGCATCGAGAAGTAACTATTAACCTGCATCGAGAAGTAACTAGTAATCTGCATCGAGAAGTAACTAGTAATCTGCATCGAGAAGTAACTATTAACCTGCATCGAGAAGTAACTATTAACCTGCATCGAGAAGTAACTATTAACCTGCATCGAGAAGTAACTAGTAATCTGCATCGAGAAGTAACTATTAACCTGCATCGAGAAGTAACTATTAACCTGCATCGAGAAGTAACTAGTAATCTGCATCGAGAAGTAACTAGTAATCTGCATCGAGAAGTAACTATTAACCTGCATCGAGAAGTAACTATTAACCTGCATCGAGAAGTAACTAGTAATCTGCATCGAGAAGTAACTATTAACCTGCATCGAGAAGTAACTATTAACCTGCATCGAGAAGTAACTAGTAATCTGCATCGAGAAGTAACTAGTAATCTGCATCGAGAAGTAACTATTAACCTGCATCGAGAAGTAACTAGTAATCTGCATCGAGAAGTAACTATTAACCTGCATCGAGAAGTAACTATTAACCTGCATCGAGAAGTAACTAGTATCCTGCATCGAGAAGTAACTAGTATCCTGCATCGAGAAGTAACTAGTATCCTGCATCTGGCAGATTTTCTTCGCACCACAACTACTTGATTCAAAGATTTAAAGAAACTTGCTAGTTTAAAGGCGTCTGTAAAATGATAATTTTTAATGTTCACTATAATGATGAGTCTAGGTGCAGTGTGTTTCTATTCATACATTTCACATATTGAAATATTTATTATTTATATGACTGAAATTTTATCAACATACGTTTAAGGTTAAATTTTATCAACATACGTTTAGGGAAAAAACAACTGAAACATTTAAATCATTAAATACGAATAGAAATATTTGGTTTTTTTTTAATACATCACTAATGAAATTTTCGTTGCGAGTCGTGAACCATACTGCTTCATTGCGGCTCTCAACGGTATTTTTATTTTTTTTAAATTTAAATTGCCCTCAGATACAAAAGTCCAGGCCACACCTGGTATAGGTGTGCTGTACTCCGATGGAAGCTGACTCGACACATCCGGAAATATTTTAAAATTTCATTTATTGAAACAAATTAATTGTCATTTATGAAATATTTCAGTTTTTTTCGCTAGCTTTCAACTTTGATGTAAGAGCCATCAAACAGCTTCACGTATATCCTTGTAAGAGCCATCAAACAGCTTCACGTATATCCTTGTAAGAGCCATCAAACAGCTTCACGTATATCCTTGTAAGAGCCATCAAACAGCTTCACGTATATCCTTGTAAGAGCCATCAAACAGCTTCACGTATATCCTTGGTGTCTTAAACAAAGGCCATGGGAAGTCCGACAACTACACTCATGGCTGTCATACAACCACAAATGGCTGCCATACAACCACAAATGGCTGCCATACAACAACAAATGGCTGCCATACAACAACAAATGGCTGCCATACAACCACAAATGGCTGCCATACAACAACAAATGGCTGCCATACAACAACAAATGGCTGCCATACAACCACAATTGGCTGTCATACAGCAACAAATGGCTGCCATACAACCACAAATAGCTGCCATACAACCACAAATGGCTGCCAGACAACCACAAATGACTGTAAGACAACCCCAACGGGCTGTCAGACAACCACAAAGGGCTGTCAGACAACCACAACTGGCTGTCAGAAAACCCAAACGGGCTGTAAGACAACCCCAACCGGCTGTCAGACAACCACAACGGGCTGTCAGAAAACCCAAACGGGCTGTAAGACAACCACAACGGGCTGTCAGACAACCACAACGGGCTGTCAGACAACCACAACCGGCTGTCAGAAAACCCAAACGGGCTGTCAGACAACCACAACCGGCTGTCAGAAAACCCAAACGGGCTGTCAGACAACCACAACCGGCTGTCAGAAAACCCAAACGGGCTGTAAGACAACCACAACGGGCTGTCAGACAACCCCAACGGGCTGTAAGACAACCCCAACCGGCTGTCAGACAACCACAACGGGCTGTCAGAAAACCCAAACGGGCTGTAAGACAACCACAACGGGCTGTCAGACAACCATAACGGGCTGTCAGAAAACGCAAACGGGCTGTAAGACAACCCCAACCGGCTGTAAGACAACCCCAACCGGCTGTCAGACAACCACAACGGCTGTCAGAAAACCCAAACGGGCTGTAAGACAACCACAACGGGCTGTCAGACAACCATAACGGGCTGTCAGAAAACCCAAACGGGCTGTAAGACAACCCCAACCGGCTGTAAGACAACCTCAACCGGCTGTCAGACAACCACACTGAGTTGTTGCACAGCTACCAAACTTGCTGTCATGCTATAGTGATGTTATACAAACAGATAATAAGGATGTCAAACAACTCTAATTTTAGACGTCCGACAACCAGCCAATAATGTTAGGTAAAAAGCTAAAGAATGTAGCTGTTCTGTTTCTATCCCAAGTCTGATAAACAACCAGAGAAAAGCACAACTTCTATTAAACTTTTGAAATATTGTAATATCCTTTTAATGAATGAATAGTGTAAATGTCTTCCGATCACTTCAAAAACTCCGTATTATAATTAAAATGAATAGTGTCAATATACATAATTCCTGTCGTCTGTATGTATGTATGTATGGTTGTAATGTAACTAATTTTAGAAAGCAGCGCACCAAATTACTGCACCAAAAATAACACTTTTCAAACGTTCCGCATAAAATTGTTCAATATGATAATAAATGAATCAAATAAAAATAAATAATATAAATGAAAGTTCTGTATTACGTTATTTTTTAATCTGATGTGTATTTATTTTGAAAGCTTCCGTCATTTTTGACGGGTGATAAAATTCTAGTAGTTTACTATAATTGTCATCGTCAATTGTAAGGAATTAAAACGATTTCTCGGGTGATATAGTAAAAAAAACAACAAAAAAACTTTGCATATTAAAATTATTTTCTATGTACCCAATGTTATATATTTTGCAAATGTTATATATTTTGTATGAGACAAACGTAATGAATTTTGTTATACTAGTTTTGCAATGATTTGTTAAGTCTTTTTTGCATTTATCATTTCATTTCTTCCATGCTCAAAATGGCAAAGCGGGTGATGACTCAATAAACAAGGGCATTGTGATAATGTGTGCGCATCTGAGTTTGTGAACATCAGAGTTATTGGCCTTTTAGACGTTACTCGTCTGTATGGGAGTCAGTTTATAAACTGCGGAAATTAAGGGAAAATGATATTCAAAATATTTGTTTTAACGTAAATAATCTCTTGATGTTTGCATCAATCATAGAACTTCAACCAATAAAATATGTAAAAAATTGTTAAAACTCTGATTAAAAATGAAACGTTTCGAACTTATAGATTTAATAACCTCACAGAATTGTTAACATGTAACAGTGTCAACGATAAAATCTCTAAGCACTTTTAAAATACTTTTACCGCTAATATTTATGTTTTTTTTAAATCTACAAATTAAATTTATATTAAAATGTACAAAGGATATTTAGATTTGTTTCCTTTCATTTTTTTTTAAAAAGTTGTTCTTTTTAGATTTCACTATTAAGTTGTCATATTTCTAAATTGTATATTTTTTTAATGTGATCGAAGTAAATTATATCCGTATTAACTTTTGAAGTTATTAGCAATATATTTTATCAAAACAAAACTAAGTGCACAGAAATCATTCCTCTTACACATCAGCGAGTAGTTAAACAACGTTCATGTCTCGCTGCACAAAGTAACCAATAAACAGTGAATAAATGGCCAACAATAAGTAACACGTGTAGAGCGCCTGTTTTGACACATTCAAATATCCTCGACTAAATGAAAAGCAAGCAAAAAACACGGAGGAACCGATGCGAGAAGTTCCAGACCAGCAATAAACGGCGCCCCCTACAGAGCGCTGAAATGAGCGGCACCCATCTCACGACGGCCAGTCGCAGCCAATCAGTTTTCACGATTCTGTCCACTGCAAGGCCTGCTGTTAGTGTTAGTACAGCTTATAGGAGCTGTTGTATTGTGGTTGGAATAGTGTGTGTGTGGCGTCCACTGCAAGGCGTGCTGTTAGTGTTAGTACAGCTTATAGGAGCTGTTGTATTGTGGTTGGAATAGTGTGTGTGTGTGGCGTCCACTGCAAGGCCTGCTGTTAGTGTTAGTACAGCTTATAGGAGCTGTTGTATTGTGGTTGGAATAGTGTGTGTGTGTGGCGTGGATGATTCTGTCCACTTCAAGGCCTGCTGTTAGTAAAGCTTATAGGAGCTGTTGTATTGTGGTTGGAATAGTGTGTGTGGTGTGGATGATTCTGTCCACGGCAAGGCCTGCTGTTAGTACAGCTTATAGGAGCTGTTGTACAGTGGTTGGACTAGTGTGTGTGTGGCGTGGATGATTCTGTCCACTTCAAGGCCTGCTGTTAGTACAGCTTATAGGAGCTGTTGTATTGTGGTTGGAATAGTGTGTGAGTGTTGCGTGGATGATTCTGTCCACTGCAAGGCCTGCTGTTAGTGTTAGTACAGCTTATAAGAGCTGTTGTGAATGACGATGTCCATAATCCTGATATCGATATCAACACATAGAGTTTTCCCGACTTTAGATTGATATTTGGCTATTCAATTCTTCTTCTAGGCGGAAAGTAAAATACAAGAATTCAATTATTAAAGTTCCATTTATTAATATCGTTTCAAACAGCAAATAAAATATACGAATTATTTTAGTCAAGTTTTATTTATTCGTATCCCTTAAAACATGCATACATTAAAAAAAAATTAAATTGTTCATTTATAATTAATCCAATAGGCACAAATCTAATACGACGACACACAGAAATATCGACACACATAAATATCAACACACAGAAATATCGACACACAGAAATATCAACTCACAGAAATATCGACACACGGAAAATATCGACACATCGAAATATCGACACACAGAAATATCGACAGATCCGTTCGTTAAATCAGCAATCTGCTTACACACACAACTTTATCAAAACATCATCATTTTAAGAACACACAATTTCTTAAGTTCAACTTTCAAATATGCTGACACATGCTTTAGTTTTGACTTTGCAAAAGTGAAAGTACAATCCAAAAACTAAAGGTATTCTCCTGGGTCATACAATTAGCAAAAAATATATATAATTATTAAATTATTATTGAAATTACATTTATTTCTGTGTTTTATAGTAATATTCTTACATATTTTATCACATACAATGGTTGTACTCAGGGCCGGATTTCTGACTAGGCCTACAAGGCCCTGGCCTAGGGCCCCAGCCAGCTTAGGGGCCCATGTGGTGGAATCTTTACATAAGCTCGAAAGCCTGGCTTGCATTATCAAAAAGCTTCAAGATGGTTTGAGGGCCCAAAATGTGAAGTGCCTAGGGGTACTGGGTCTCTTAAGTCCGAGCCTGGTTGTACTTTAGGGCATGTAATAGAAAAGAATATGTCATTAGACGTATATAACGTCATAGGGCTTTAGTTTTTTATATGTTACTGAATCCTGTTTCTGTTTTTCACGAAAGAGTTCAACTAGCCTCGTTGTAATCCTAGCAATCCTATTGGCTCAAACACATTTCCGAAACGAAGATGTTTACTTGTTGACCGCATTACACGATTTTTTCTTCTTAATTTAAGCCTAATAAATGAAATTATCGCTCCGTGATGAGTCGATGTGGGTGGTCGTTCTTAGCTGTCAAGTTCATTTGGTTGTTTTTGGAATTGTGAATCTGTCTTGTGATTTCATGGTTCCATTTGTTCATTAAGTAACAATCGAAACATTTCACGTGATAATCATTTCAATGGCAAGATTTGTCACATGAATTCAATATATAAACGCTACTTTGCTAACGAAATTATTGTTCTTCTTTTTTCATTTGAAACAATCTTTTGGTATTGAGCTACACTGTAGACGCTCAACATATTTATGTATTTTAACATAGTGTATCACGAACAGGAGATTACAGTGATCTTATCTCAGTAAATCTTGTGGTACCGTAGGTCTGACAAAAAAAACACGAAAAATGGAGTATGACAAATTTAAAATGGTCAATTTTTCTAATGTTGTTAATGGCAGTTGTTATTTGAGTTTTGATTAAATATGTTATAATAAGTTATAATATGTTATAATAAGTTATAATATGTTATAATATGTTATAATAAGTTAAAATAAGTTATAATATGTTATAATAAGTTATAATAAGTTATAATATGTTATAATATGTTATAATATGTTATAATATGTTATAATATGTTATAATAAGTTATAATAAGTTATAATATGTTATAATATGTTATAATAAGTTATAATAAGTTATAATATGTTATAAGTTATAATATGTTATAATATGTTATAATAAGTTATAATATGTTATAATAAGTTATAATAAGTTATAATATGTTATAATATGTTATAATATGTTATAATATGTTATAATATGTTATAATAAGTTATAATAAGTTATAATATGTTATAATATGTTATAATAAGTTATAATAAGTTATAATATGTTATAAGTTATAATATGTTATAATATGTTATAATAAGTTATAATAAGTTATAATATGTTATAATAAGTTATAATATGTTATAATATGTTATAATAAGTTATAATAAGTTATAATGTTATAATATGTTATAATAAGTTATAATATGTTATAATATGTTATAATATGTTATAATATGTTATAATATGTTAAATATCAACACTGAAAACTGATGAATTAATTGATTCCGTTATTCTTTAGCCTAGGTGAAGAACTTTTTGTTTTAACACTAAACAAATCCAGCCCTGAAACCAAGATTAACAACTGATATAATCCAGCACTTAAAGGAACATTAAATTCAACTCCTGTAGGGTAAGAAATGTTGAATTATAAATAGATGTCTATGGCATGAAAGATATGTACGGGGGTTCGGGAGGGGGGCGTACATTGAAGGTAGCCAGTATCGTTCCTCACAAAAAGCTTTACTGGAATGCAATTTTGCTTAATAACATTAGTAGGTGGAGTCTGCACTCACTTCCCCCACTTTGGTGGGATATTTCTAACTGTACTTTGGTGGGATATTTCTAACTGTTGTTTGTGGGATATTTCTAACTGTAGTTGGGTGGGATATTTCTAACTGTAGTTGGGTGGGATATTTCTAAATGTAGTTTGGTGGGATATTTCTAACTGTAGTTTGGTGGGATATTTCTAACTGTAGTTTGGTGGGATATGTCTAGCTGTAGTTTGGTGGGATATTTCTAACCGTAGTTTGGTGGGATATTTCTAAGCGTAGTTTGGTGGGATATTTCTAACTGTAGTTGGGTGGGATATTTCTAGCTGTAGTTTGGTGGGATATTTCTAACTGTAGTTGGGTGGGATATTTCTAGCTGTAGTTTGGTGGGATATTTCTAACTGTAGTTGGGCGGGATATTTCTAACTGTAGTTTGGTGGGATATTTCTAACTGTAGTTTGGTGGGATATTTCTAACTGTAGTTGGGTGGGATATTTCTAACTGTAGTTGGGCGGGATATTTATAACTGTAGTTGGGTGGGATATTTCTAGCTGTAGTTTGGTGGGATATTTCTAACTGTAGTTTGTCGGGATATTTCTAACTGTAGTTTGGTGGGATATTTCTAACTGTAGTTTGGTGGGATATTTCTAACTGTAGTTTGGTGGGATATTTCTAGCTGGCTGCAGTTTGATAGTTACATTTTTAACACTTTTATGTAGAAATAAGTTTGTGTTTATATTGATTTCAAGACTAGATTGTAAATAATATTGAGTTTAAAATATTTTATAAAGAAATAATATTGCGTCACTCACCAACAGGCCCAAAGCCGTAGCCTGTGAACGCTGCGTCACTCACCAACAGGCCCATAGCCGTGGCCTGTGAATGCTGCGTCACTCACCAACAGGCCCATAACCGTAGCCTGTGAACGATGCGTCACTCACCAACAGGCCCATAGCCGTAGCCTGTGAACGATGCGTCACTCACCAACAGGCCCATAGCCATGGCCTATGAACGTTGCGTCACTCACCAACAGGCCCATAGCCATGGCCTGTGAATGTTGCGTCACTCACCAACAGGCCCATAACCGTAGCTTGTGAACGATGCGTCACTTACCAACAGGCCCATAGCCGTAGCCTGTGAACGATGCGTCACTCACCAACATGCCCATAGCTAGGCCTGTGAACGTTGCGTCACTCACCAACAGGCCCATAGCCATGGCCTGTGAACGTTGCGTCACTCACCAACAGGTCCATAACCTTAGCCTGTGAACGATGCGTCACTCACCAACAGGCCCATAGCCATGGCCTGTGAACGTTGCGTCACTCACCAACAGGCACATATCCGTAGCCTGTGAACGCCGCGTCACTCACCAACAGGCCCATAGCCATGGCCTGTGAACGCTGCGTCACTCACCAACAGGCCCATAACCTTAGCATGTGAACGTTGCGTCACTCACCAACAGGCACATATCCGTAGCCTGTGAACGCCGCGTCACTCACCAACAGGCCCATAGCCATGGCCTGTGAACGTTGCGTCACTCACCAACAGGCCCATAACCTTAGCCTGTGAACGTTGCGTCACTCACCAACAGGCCCATAGCCGTGACCTGTGAACGTTGCGTCACTCACCAACAGGCCCATAACCTTAGCCTGTGAACGTTGCGTCACTCACCAACAGGCCCATAAGAACGCAATGATCTTCTGCTGGGAAGGAGCGTCTGTAATGGAAAAGAAAGTTATGTCAATTTGATTTTTTTTATTTGCCCTGTCTGTCACATAATAATAATAACTAGACGCCCCGCGGCTTAGCATACGCCGCAGACTTGCTCATGGAGAGTTCTTTTACCCTTTTAATGCACTTTTTTAGGGCGCCTACTTCGCCGACCTTTTTCAAAAGCCCAACTAACTTGTCCTTGTTTGATCAATACGAAATATTAAACTTTCTGAAATGCACACAAATTATTTTATAATAGAGGTTTTAGGGCGCCAATGGCACCCCCTTTGTTTTTTATGATATAATTAACCATCAACAAATCCTCTTTTTACATTGATCCCTTTTTACACAATTAAAATATCAGCGAAAACAATGACGTCATATAATTTTTTTTTACAGCGCACATTTAATTTGCACACCTTTTGATGCATTGATGCAGTAATTTGGTGCGCTGCTTTCTAAAATAAGTGTCTGTTGAACAGGCAGGTTCTTGTTGCCTCGCAGGGTCCGACCACGAAAAGAATTATATATATAGATAATTTGATGATTTATATAGCGCTGTACCCCAATAAGAAACTTTGGCTCGCGGCGGTTTACATAAAAATAATAAGATACAGACAAGTACTAAAGCATTCAATAAACGTTCATATCCCATTAAAGTGACACTGCAGTACAAATAAGTTACGTTTATCGTTAGAAGAAATGTTGTTCGCAAGAGTGTTTAAATGTGTAATAGTATAAGTCAGAGACATTAAGTTATTATCTTTTTCTAAGAAATTCGCTTTATCACAACAAATGAATATAGTTGAGGATTATTGAGTAACTTTAAAATATAAGACTCCATAAGGATTACTGAGAAACTTTCCGACTTAAGACCAAATAGCGTTCAAGTCCCATAGGGGAAATAATCGAAAGCAAAGGGAAATAACGAGGACTCTGTGTGGACATCGTAGTCCAAAACGTGGGCGCTGTGTGGACATCGTAGTCCAAAACGTGGGCGATGTGTGGACATCGTAGTTCAAAACAAGGGCGATGTGTGGACATCGTAGTCCAAAACGTGGGCGATGTGTGGACATCGTAGTCCAAAACAAGGGCGATGTGTGGACATCGTAGTCCAAAACAAGGGCGATGTGTGGACATCGTAGTCCAAAACGTGGGCGCTGTGTGGACATCGTAGTCCAAAACGTGGGCGCTGTGTGGACATCGTAGTCCAAAACGAGGGCGATGTGTGGACATCGTAGTTCAAAACTTTCAGAGCAGTTGTGACTATTTGGAGGTTTAAATATAGAGTACAAGTTGAAGTCCTGGAGAGAACAAGTTGAAGTCCCGGAGAGTACAAGTTGAAGTCCCGGAGAGAACAAGTTGAAGTCCTGGAGAGTACAAGTTGAAGTCCCGGAGAGAACAAGTTGAAGTCCCGGAGAGTACAAGTTGAAGTCCCGGAGAGTACAAGTTGAAGTCCCGGAGAGAACAAGTTGAAGTCCCGGAGAGTACAAGTTGAAGTCCCGGAGAGTACAAGTTGAAGTCCCGGAAAAAGCAGCACCATATGTTTAAAACTCAAAATAGTGAAGAAAAAATAATATTTTAAAAATAGGGCACTTAAGACATCACAGTTAACCTTCTAAGGGAAAACTGTAGAAACAGGCCACCTAAATCATAATATATTTCAGGGTAATGGTCTCATAAAATGTCTTTGAAATTATAATGATATTACTTATAATATAAATTATAATGATATTACTTATAATATAAATTATAATGATATTACTTATAATATAAATTAAAATAATATTACTTTTAATATAAATTATAATAATATTACTTATAATATAAATTATAATACTTTTACTTATAATATAAATTATAATAATATTACTTATAATATAAATTATAATAATATTACTTATAATATAAATTTTAATAATATTACTTAGAATATAAATTAAATTAGTTCGTTGATTCCATGATAATTTCTCAGTTATGATTACTCCAAAGTATTTTGCATTTTTAGTTTGGATTAGTTGTTTTCCATGTCAGGGTTGTCCTCTACGTTGGCCCGGGACATGAGTAAGGTTGCGAAAGTGACTGCGACCCGAAACTAACAAACCTGGCGAACGACGCCAAAGAAAACGTCTATAAAGGATCCTTGCTTATGGCAATGGACGCACGAAATCACGTATGAGTGGCGTAGTGAAATGGATTCGACTCACAAGTCTAATTGCCAAGAGCAAAGGTAAGGTTTATGTTTACATACACTTATCGGGAAAAGGTAAGAAAAGAGATCTCATTTCATTCTTTCATCATGGCTGAAATACCTGATAACTGTCTAAGCGACAGAACTACGCACTCTCCCCTTTTCTATGTGTTGGTGACTGGGATGAGGACGACACGAGGTATAAATGCTACTGTAGTCCCAGAGAGGCTAGTTGTCAAGGTCATACTGTAGTCCCAGAGAGGCTAGTTGTCAAGGTCATACTGTAGTCCCAGAGAGGCTAGTTGTCAAGATTCAACTCCCCATAAACCTCTCTATATTTCAACTAAACTGCTTTTGTTTAGAAGTAAAGTAAGCGAAATAACCAAGTTGCTCCACAATCAGTTGGTGGACGTTGCTCTTTAGCAAGAAACTCTGCTGAAAAAGAACCCATTGCACATAACGGGTTATTCGGTATATCGCTGTGTGTGTAACAACTGCTGAGGTCTGGTGACTCTGATGAAAAACAACCTCACGGCTGAACTTGTGGAGAGAAAATACTTTAAGGCAGAGATACGCTGACACTAAGAATAACTGGAGCTGGTAAAACTTGTATCATTTCGAACATATACAATACACCGATAAACACGTTGTGCCTTCCTATCTACAGCCCAACGATGTTCAAGAACTACAAAACACTATGTATCGAATTTTCACTTTTGTTCTTTTCCTGGGTTGAATTATAATTGAATGGTATTTCAATGGTATTTCAATGGTATTTCAATGGTATTTCAATGCTCACACACAAGTGACGGGCTATCCTGATAAGAACACATCCGGCAATGCTCACACACAAGTGACGGGCTATCACGATAAGAACACATCCGGCAATGCTCACACACAAGTGACGGGCTATCCTGATAAGAACACATCCGGCAATGCTCACACACAAGTGACGGGCTATCCTGATAAGAACACATCCGGCAATGCTCACACACAAGTGACGGGCTATCCTGATAAGAACACATCCGGCAATGCTCACACACAAGTGACGGGCTATCCTGATAAAAACACATCCGGGCGTTATTTTGGAGGAGGTCGAACTCGCTACCAACTTAATAAGGCTACAGGACAAGAATAGTGCCCCGAAACTATTGTATACCGGAAACAGCGCTCTATCACGCCAAGATCTAACCATAGTCTCTGCGGTGTTGGAGTTTGAGTCGCAAACACCAGAGTTTAGTGACTCAAATGCGAACAGAGCACCTCCCAACTAACTCATATTTCAACAGGCTAGACCATAATAGGGACTCGAACTGCCGTCATTGCGGCCTAGTCTCTGAGACAGTGTTACACCTGTTGAAGTCGTGTCCCGTGCTATTCATAGCCGGGGAGGTTAGGGAGGCAAAAGAGTCCCACGTGAAGACAGTGTTCTATGGCACTGCGCAGCAGATGAAGCAGGTTGCCCAGGTATTAGCCAAGGCCTCAAGAGACTAGTCTCAAGTCAAAAGAATATGTAGAAGAAGAAGAAGTTGTTATCCATGAATTAAATTGTTTGAATTTATTTTATTCTTTTTCTTTGATACTCTTAAAGGTTTACACTTTTCTCCAATTTGTCTTCCATTTTATTAATTCATTAATTAATTAATTTAATCCAATTTTTTAAATTTAAACAAGTGGATATCAATGGGAAGTTAGCCTGTGTATTTCAAGGGGGAAAAGACAAATAATTTCTTGATATTCGTCTATTAAAAATGAATGAATTATTGATGTAATTATTGATGTAATTATTGATGTAATTATTGATGTAATTATTGATGTGATTATTGATGTAATTATTGATGTAATTATTTAGAACGATTCTTATTACGTGTAGCTTTTTATTTGTAACTTTAGATTTGAAAAATCTCTGATCTGTCACATGAATACGTGAGTATTTTAATGCTATATAATAGTATTAGTTAGAAACCAAGCGAAAGTTATTGACATTCTACAAGTAAGATTTAAATCTGCTAGGATCCCATCTCATAATCACATATAAACAAATAAATAATAATAATAATAAATTGATTATTTATATAGCGCTGTATCCCAGTAAGGAACTGGGCTCACAGCGCTTTACATAAAAGAAATAACATACCTATAAGTATCAAATTAACTTTCATACCATAATAAACACAAAAATTACAGTACATTATACATAAGATACGTTAATCATTTACAAGAAATGTAGTTTCATTAATTTTGAAAATATAGACGCTTTTAAAATGTATTTATTATAGGGCCCGAAAATGAATGTTGTAAATCAAAAGTATAAAACAAAGGACGTACCCTGGCAACAAACTCTAGCAGACTGTAGTAAAGGAGTGCCCAAAAAGACTAGAGTCGCGAAACGACAGAATTTGGAAGGGCAGCAAGCGTAAGGTTAAAATTCAAGAGGACTCTTCAAAAGGGGAGGGAACTCAGGTCATCACAATCCAACCTTCCCTGTGGCAAGCTATAGCCTTACAATAGAACATAGTTGATAATTGCTGGACATGTAAAGACTATTATTAAAATATACCAAGACATTATTGAACAATTTTTGGTTCCGACTTAAAGAGACCGCTCACCTACTTGTTAACACCAAACACCAGACTGTGCCTACCTACTTGTTTATACTAAACACCAGACTATGCCTACCTACGTGTTTATACTAAACACCAGACTATGCCTACCTACTTGTTTATACCAAAAACCAAACTGTGCCTACCTACTTGTTTATACCAAACACCAGACTGTGCCTACCTACTTGTTTATACCAAACACCAGACTGTGCCTACCTACTTGTTTATACCAAAAACCAAACGGTGCCTACCTACTTGTTTATACCAAAAACCAAACGGTGCCTACCTACTTGTTTATACTAAACACCAGACTGTGCCTACCTACTTGTTTATACTAAACACCAGACTGTGCCTACCTACTTGTTTATACCAAACACCAGACTGTGCCTACCTACTTGTTTATACTAAACACCAGACTATGCCTACCTACGTGTTTATACTAAACACCAGACTATGCCTACCTACTTGTTTATACCAAAAACCAAACTGTGCCTACCTACTTGTTTATACCAAACACCAGACTGTGCCTACCTACTTGTTTATACCAAACACCAGACTGTGCCTACCTACTTGTTTATACCAAAAACCAAACGGTGCCTACCTACTTGTTTATACCAAAAACCAAACGGTGCCTACCTACTTGTTTATACTAAACACCAGACTGTGCCTACCTACTTGTTTATACTAAACACCAGACTGTGCCTACCTACTTGTTTATACCAAACACCAGACTGTGCCTACCTACTTGTTTATACCAAACACCAGACTGTGCCTACCTACTTGTTTATACCAAACACCAGACTGTGCCTACCTACTTGTTTATACCAAACACCAGACTGTGCCTACCTACTTGTTTATACCAAACACCAGACTGTGCCTACCTACTTGTTTATACCAAACACCAGACTTTGCCTAACTACTTGTTTATACCAAAAACCAAACGGTGCCTACCTACTTGTTTATACCAAAAACCAAACGGTGCCTACCTACTTGTTTATACTAAACACCAGACTGTGCCTACCTACTTGTTTATACTAAACACCAGACTGTGCCTACCTACTTGTTTATACCAAACACCAGACTGTGCCTACCTACTTGTTTATACCAAACACCAGACTGTGCCTACCTACTTGTTTATACCAAACACCAGACTGTGCCTACCTACTTGTTTATACCAAATACCAGACTGTGCCTACCTACTTGTTTATACCAAACACCAGACTGTGCCTACCTACTTGTTTATACCAAACACCAGACTGTGCCTACCTACTTGTGTATACCAAAAACCAAACGGTGCCTACCTACTTGTTTATACTAAACACCAGACTGTGCCTACCTACTTGTTTATACTAAACACCAGACTGTGCCTACCTACTTGTTTATACTAAACACCAGACTGTGCCTACCGACTTGTTTATACCAAAAACCAAACTGTGCCTACCTACTTGTTTATACCAAACACCAGACTGTGCCTACCGACTTGTTTATACTAAACACCAGACTGTGCCTACCGACTTTTTTATACTAAACATCTGACTGTGCCTACCGACTTGTTTATACTAAACACCAGACTGTGCCTACCTACTTGGTTATACTAAACACCTGGCTGTGTCTACCGACTTTTTTATACTAAACACCAGACTGTGTCTACCGACTTGTTTATACTAAACACAAGACTGTGCCTACCTACTACCGACTTGTTTATACTAAACACCAGACTGTGCCTACCTACTTGTTTATACTAAACACCTGACTGTGCCTACCTACTTGTTTATACTAAACACCAGACTGTGCCTACCGACTTGTTTATACTAAACACCAGACTGTGCCTACCTACTTGTTTATACTAAACACCAGACTGTGCCTACCGACTTGTTTATACTAAACACCAGACTGTGCCTACCGACTTGTTTATACAACACACGATACTATGCCTACCGTCCTGTAGGGAATATATGAGCCGTGTACTCAGTGGTCTGTTTTTATGGTCTAGCTAAGGATTATAGTCACCCGAGCGGGCCGAGAATATTTCTGTCTTCATTCCGCGACAGAGACTCGTCACTTGGCCTAAAACGCTGCCGCCCATTTCAAGACAAACGCTCTATTCGGTTCTACGCCTCTGATCTTTTGAGTGAAAAAAAACACAAATAAATAAATAGCTTTGTTCTAAGACCTTTAGCAAGGACCGACGCTAGCAAGATTTGTCTTCACAAAGACTTTTGGTGCACATGGGATAGAGAGTACAGTCATTTATAATTCATGCTTCTCTTTGGGGTCGCTATGAGCAGTCTTTCAACGAATAAATAGCAAAATCTCATTGGAAAGCGTTGTTTGGATAATTCTCATAATTTCATATTGTGTTAATCGTAAAATAAAAATAATTAACTTTTGATTTAAGCACAATGCGAGCAGGGACATTTTATTATCAGGAATTTGATAAAGGACCTGCGAACTTTTCAGGGATCTACGAAATCAATTATGAAGATTGATAATTTTAGACATAAATTAGGTAATTTACCTGAAAATAAAGCTGGAATTGAATTTAGAAATTTAATAGTGTGCACAGAAATCTTTAATTTACTTAATCGACAAAAGAAGCTATAAATATGTGTGTGATCATGTCCATGTATCTTTGGTTTAGTTTTAATATAAATGTTTGGTTTAAATGTTTATGTTTTAAAAGTTGTTTTATGTAAAGCGAGTTCAGCCCACCAGCTTGGATGGGGTACCGTCCTTTATATTTGAGTTCTAATAGTTTTATTATTGTAACTGTGTAGCTCTAATCATGTAAGCAATATTCCCATTAAGCTGCGCGGTTGCGCGGCCGAGCAGATATCTGACCGACGCCGCGCAGCAGTTAAGAATTATCGTGCAGCTAATTTTGTATAATATTGCAAACAAAATAGATGATGTGCAACTTTGCACACGAGTTTTTTTACTTTGCACACTGACCAACGAACGTTTGAGAGAACATTGCATGTAATTAAGATGTTAAATTTATTGAATTTCGCATTAGAAAAGTGACATATATATCTGGCATATACATGTGACATATACATGTGATGTGTTCTCTATCACACTCAGGACTTCATGTAGTCATGTCTTTGTTCTCTGATGTGTTCTCTATCACCCTCAGGACTTCATGTAGTCATGTCTTTGATCTCTGTGTTCTCTATCACCCTCAGGACTTCATGTAGTCATGTCTTTGATCTCCACACAGACCACCCTCAATCAGATTCCTCAACAATTCAATCTCAACCCAAATGGGGCTGAAACCAAAACTACTAGAAAACTTAAACCTTAAGGTCAGTTTTTTCTTCTCCTTTCTGCTCTTTTTGTTTCTTTATTTAAAAGTTGGATTCCTTTTCTTTGAGCCACAATGGCGGCCACGTCTGCCGGTTCTCTTACAGATGACAGAGTAATAAAGTGGAGCGCTCCTTTTCTTGTCGTCTTCATCCATCACACGCTCCAATCCAGGCTCCAAGGGGAACAGACTTAGCGGGCAGCGTCTCTACTGACCAGGAGCTTGTTGTGACGTGGCCGTCCAGATATGTGGCAGTTTGATGGCCATCATCGCTTAGACAAGACAATATTTCAAGGCCAAAATTAGGGGTGGTGTGGGGGTCAGAGAGGAGGGGACTTTGTTTAAATATAAATTATTGATTTGTGAATTTTTTATGACAATTATAAAATATTCTAGATCACATTTCTAGATCTCAGTTCTAAATTGAAGTTCAGATATTGAATGTCGTGTTCAAAATTGACTTTTTTTAAATCTCCTAGCAGAAATCTTTATTTCGCTGCGTAGTTCCTACTCAAAGACAAAATTTGAGAAGTTCGTATCAAAGATGTGTCATATATACATTAAATTATTCTAAGCTTCATAGAAGTGATGAAAGTATTTTAGCTCTTTTAAAAAAAAATAGCAACCGTTAACTTTTTATAATCAGTGTCAGCTTATAAAATATGAGATAATAGAAACTGTTGAACTGGTCAGGGCAGTATACAAATTCGTTCTTAGAATTTTAAGGTTCATTTTGTTTTATGTCTTTTTGCCAACTTTTTGCCATGATTTCCTTTTATTCCACTACATCTACAGGATGATTTCGTCGCATAGCAGCATTTGGCCGTCTAGACGGCTAAGAAACAACTTCCTGACGTTGGCAGACAGAGTTTAAGAGACAGAAAAAGAAAAGTGTTAAAGTCGGCCCCCAAAGGGCCACTCGCATATTCTTCAGCTTTCGTGTTTACGGATTAGCTGCAAATGAAAATCGATTGAACAGAAAAATTTATTCTTTTAGGGCCTGTGATTTTAACAGCTCTAGTATCCGATGGTTATTGACAAAATCAAGGAAGGATGTGTAGGTATCAAATAGTTGGCACAAGTGACTGATAAGTAAACTGTAAATGAAATGATGTATTCCCAGGTTATTTACGGTAGGGTGTGTTGCTAAGTTATTTACGGTAACAAAAGTTTTACCAACTACAAGTCAATAATCTGATTCCAGTGTTTCCATTTTTTGTTTTAGAAGGTAAAAAACAGGTAGTATTTAGTTTTCGTCGTCTTGCCCTGGTTGGATTGGTAAGAGTTTTCGACTCAAGTGGACACGACTTTTATAAGAAGAGCTGTGGAAATCGGATGACGCTAGGGGGAGCTGATGCTGTTATCACCATGACATGAAAAGACATGACATGACATGAGGGTTATTTGATGGAGTCTTAAGACGATGAATTTTGAGGATTGGCAGCGTTGTTTAGTTTCTTGAATTTCTTGGATTTCAAGAAGCAGCTCTGTTACCATGAGCCCATTCCGTCTCTGTCACCATGAGCTCACTGCGTCTCTGTCACCATGAGCCCATTGCGTCTCTGTCACCATGAGCCCATTGCGTCTCTGTCACCATGAGCCCATTGCGTCTCTGTCACCATGAGCTCATTGCGTCTCTGTCACCATGAGCCCATTGCGTCTCTGTCACCATGAGCCCATTGCGTCTCTGTCACCATGAGCTCACTGCGTCTCTGTCACCATGAGCCCATTGCGTCTCTGTCACCATGAGCCCATTGCGTCTCTGTCACCATGAGCCCATTGCGTCTCTGTCACCATGAGCTCATTGCGTCTCTGTCACCATGAGCCCATTGCGTCTCTGTCACCATGAGCCCATTGCGTCTCTGTCACCATGAGCCCATTGCGTCTCTGTCACCATGAGCCCATTGCGTCTCTGTAACCCTCAGATGTATTTATAATTATACTAGGTTGCGCTGCGGTGCCATGGCGCCTACGGCGCCCACCTTTTTCAAAAGCCCCACTAACTTGTCCTTGTATGATAAATACGTAATATTAAACTTCCTGAAATGTACACAAAGTATTTTATAATAGGGGTTGCAGGGCGCTTACGGCGCCCACTTTTGGGGGGTCAAAAGCCCAAGTTACTTATCCTTGTATGATAAATACGAAATATTCCTGAAATGTACATAAAGTATGTACATAAATTTTTTTTACAGTGCTAATCACCACACGATTTTGTAACTGCACGTCCCGTCTGTCCTGTCAGTGACGCTACTAATTTTAGAAAGCAGCGCACCAAATTACTGCACTAAAAAATAACTCTTTGAGTCAGTCAGCACTGTTTACAACACAAACGCTGCGTAGTTTGGTTAATGTTAATCTGGAAACCAAAATGATTATGATTTTTAAGTCTATATTTTCAATTTTTTAAAAAGCAGAGTGATGTCCCTTAGCGTCACAGAATGATGATTGAGGGTAAATATATATATACTAGCGTACATCCGTCAAAAATGACGGAAGTTTTCAGCTGAAATCTATTTATTTTATAAAAAATGCACTTTTTTTAGGGCGCCTAGGCGCCGACCTTTATCAAAAGCCCAACTAACTTGTCCTTGTTTGATAAATACGAAATATTGAACTTTCTGAAATGTACACAAAGTATTTAATTTTTAAAATAGGGGTTGCAGGGCGACTACGGCGCCCCCTTTGTTTTTTTTATTTATAATTAACCATCATCAAATACTATTTTTAAATTGATCCCTTTTCCAAAATTAAAATATTAGCGAAAACGATGACGTCATATAATATTTTTTACAGCGCATATTTAATGTGCACACCTTTTGATGCTTTGGTACAGTAATTTGTCTTTCCCTGCTTTCTAAAATTAGTAGCGTCAGGACAGACTGATTGACTTGCGTGACAAATGCAAATTATATAGTTTTATATTAAATATAATATACACTTATGTGTATATATTTGATGTGTGATTCAATCAATCATCAATCCTAGTTTATAAAGTTTTGTTACTTTCCAAGGTTCTAATTAGTACTGTCATAACAGTATTACAGCACAATAAATGAATATGTTTGTGTAAAGATACTCACAAAATAAAGTTAAAAGTAATTAGTTAAAATAAATATCTAATTAATATAATAATTGAACAATTGATGTTATAATTAATTGTGGACTTTTTCTCTCCCTTAAAAATTATTTTCTATTAAATTCTTTTTTGAATGTATACTATTTAGGGCTACATTTACACCGATTTTGAACTATGTTCTCTGTCAACATGAAAATCTTCATTTTAGGCTTCTGTCCTTTCGTGTCTTTAAGTAAATAGTGATGAATAGAAAATTAAAAGACTGTAGAAAGTAGAAACCAACTTTTAATGCTGTAGCGATTATAGCACTAATATTTAACTGTTGAACTTGGTTTACACATAGCATTCTCTTGGATGTGCCTCACTTTAATGTATTGCCAGCCTAAACCTTAGACTTTAATGTATTGCCAGCCTAAACCTTACACTTTAATGTATTGCCAGCCTAAACCTTAGACTTTAATGTATTGCCAGCCTAAACCTTACACTTTAATGTATTGCCAGCATAAACCTTACACTTTAATGTATTGCCAGCCTAAACGTTACACTTTAATGTATTGCCAGCCTAAACCTTACACTTTAATGTATTGCCAGCCTAAACCTTACACTTTAATGTATTGCCAGCCTAAACCTTAGACTTTAATGTATTGCCAGCCTAAACCTTACACTTTAATGTATTGCCAGCCTAAACCTAACACTTTAACATTAACGATTCAGTTTTGTGTCATAAAGACTTGAATAGATTAATGAAATAACTGAACTCTTAATATAATAATATTGGCGCGCTCTATTTAATATGGAATATGTTGAACGATCAATAAAGGCATAGCTAATAAAATAAATATAATTAAATGAATCCTTGAGTTAATTGGATACAGTCACCAATATACGGGATAAAATCAGAAAGACTTATTCTGATGATTTCAACGGAGGAAACATTTGGATGAAGTGGTAGTTAGGCTATCTACTGGATCAAATAATAACTTCTTATAGATTATAATATTGATTTTTATAAAATATTTATAGGTTTGTTTCCGTATCCTAACAGAATAAAATGTTTATCAAAACGCAAAAATAGTTGCCATCATCTTAATTAATTATGATTCGAATGGTTTTCTTGATGTAATGTTTATATTATTTACAAATTTAAAACTCTTTATAATTTATAGTTTTACTTTCAAAGATGCGCGAAGTGGATTTTTGAGAAATCCCAAAGGCAGTCACGAAATTAATACTTTTGTTGTTAAATAACAATAATAATAATAATAATAATAATGATAGTTATTATTATTATTATTATTATTATTATTATTGTTATTATTATTATTATTGTATTTATTATTATAATTAATATTAGCAGAACTATCCACTGGGCACTAGGTCTATCTTTTTATAAGATGTAGAGAGTTATATATCGCCTCAGTAAATGGAAGGTACATTACATATTTAAAGTCCCACCCATTATCCGCCACGCCTAAAATGATCACGCCTAAGATGACCACGCCTGATTTGACCACAACTGAATTGACCACGCCTGAGAGATGACCACGCCTCAGATGACCACGCCTGAGATATGACCACGCGTGAGAGATGACCACGCCTCAGATGACCACGCCTGAGATGACCACGCCTGAGCTGACCACGCCTCAGATGACCACGCCGGAGATGACCACGCCGGAGATATGACCATGCCTGAGATGACCACGCCGGAGATATGACAACACCTCAGATGACCACGCCTGAGATATGACCACGCATGAGATGACCACGCCTGAGCTGACCAAGCCACCACTGGCCATGTTTGACACTACTGTGAACACACCGAGAAAAACCAATGTTTCTCATTCCACTTGTTCAAACGCGCCATGACCGGAAGGCAATCGGTGGTCCAAGTTTAACACCACTTTTTTGTTAGCGGGTCTTGGATTGGGCCACTCGATATGTTGCTCGTGCCGGAGGGGGTGATGCTTGATTTCCGAGTGCGTGCGTGCCAGAATGGCGAGGGCAGTTGTTGAGCAAAGTCCGAACGAGATTGGGACAAGATTGGCCAAGTTGTTCCAACGTGAGTTAGGAAAAGTTTGGACAATTTCAGAGGAGAGTGATTTAAAAATTTAGTGCCAAGTGGGTGGAACCTTTCGCCATCAGTCATGATTTTAAAAAAATGGGTCACTGTAATATGTGGAAACGAATATTCAATAAAAATTCTTATTAGGTAGAGTTAACTGCTGACGCATTGCGAGAAAATGTAGAGTTCATAAACTCTATGTTGGGGACAAACATAATAATTCACATCAATTTCATAAACTCTATGTTGGTGACAAACATAATAATTCACATCAATTTCATAAACTCTATGCTGGGGACAAACATAATAATTCACATCAATTTCATAAACTCTATGTTGGGGACAAACATAATAATTCACATCAATTTCATAAACTCTATGTTGGGGACAAACATAATAATTCACATCAATTTCATAAACTCTATGTTGGGGACAAACATAATAATTCACATCAATTTCATAAACTCTATGTTGGGGACAAACATAATAATTCACATCAATTTCATAAACTCTATGTTGGTGACAAACATAATAATTCACATCAATTTCATAAACTCTATGTTGGGGACAAACATAATAATTCACATCAATTTCATAAACTCTATGTTGGGGACAAACATAATAATTCACATCAATTTCATAAACTCTATGTTGGGGACAAACATAATAATTCACATCAATTTCATAAACTCTATGTTGGTGACAAACATAATAATTCACATCAATTTCATAAACTCTATGTTGGGGACAAACATAATAATTCACATCAATTTCATAAACTCTATGTTGGTGACAAACATAATAATTCACATCAATTTCATAAACTATATGCTGGGGACAAACATAATAATTCACATCAATTTCATAATCTCTATGTTGGGGAAAAACATAATAATTCACATCATTTTCATAAACTCTATGCTGGGGACAAACATAATAATTCACATCAATTAACCCTTAATATGGGATTCAAATATTCTTGCTTTTTAAATTTATACTCGTGGGGCCCCTTGAGGTATAGGACACAACAATCGTGGGGCCCCTAAGGTATAGGACAAAAAAATCGTGGGGCCCCCTGAGGTATAGGACATAACGATTGATAATAAGTAATATACTCAGTTTATTTCAGTTTTATAAAAATTGACTTTGACATTGAACTTCGAAAATGGAGCTCATTTTTAATAGAACAGTTTTTTTTAAAAAGAGTTTAAATTTTAAAATATATACTTTTTAAAATAAAATATGAAAAAATCTTACTGCACGTTTATAAATAATTGTTATCTCACCAATATTTTAAACTTTTCGATTTTAATGAAAAGATGATGACAATCGCATTCGTGTTCTAAATACAACAAATATAAATCATTTACGATGTTTTTTTTTCGTACTCAAATTGTAAGGCTTTGTGGCGGCTACAGAAGAGCACCTCCCCCCACCCCATGTGGCGATAGATGGTTCAATCAATGTTAGGCGCACCTCTAGGTCTTACGTAGGGCTGAAAGCCTGCCGTGTAACATAACAACAGATAGAGGGATCAATCAATGTTAGGCGCACCTCTAGGACTTACGTAGGGCTGAATACCCTGCCCTTACATAACAACAGAGATAGAGGGATCAATCAATGTTAGGCGCACCTCTAGGACTTACGTAGGGCTGAAACCCTGCCCTGTAACATTACAACAGATAGAGGGATCAATCAATGTTAGGCGCACCCCTAGGTCTTACGTAAGGCTGAAGACCCTTCCATGTAACACAACTAAAACATTGTTACGAATGCCAAATTACACTCGTAAAGCGGATGGATACTTTCGGACAAAGTCGTGTGTTTTTTTTTAATGGGGGCATGGAATGTTCTGAGTTTAAACAGAACACTGATGAAGTGAGAATGTACCGAGTAACGGTTGCTGCGCGTGCTGCACGTGCTGCGGCCTGCGGGTGATGTGATAAGACTTGAACATACTGAGCAGTGACTATCAACAACACGAATTCACTAATAACTTATAAGAACGCCTTAGGTGCGGGGTCCACAGTCAGTCAATGAAATCAGTGTCTTTTATCTTTAAACTAAAGCTATACTCTCTAATGATGATAGAAAAAATATTTCAATCACATTAATTTGTGAACATGACTCAACAGAGAATGCAGCTGATAATATGAGGGAAATCTTTTTAAAACACTCCAAAAATACATCTAGGTCTAGGTCATTAGAAATTTGAACGCGTACATCAGAAAATTTAATAGCTTGCATACCGACCAGTCAACTAATATAAAACAATCACGAGTGTAGGGACAAAACCCTTACAACGAGTGTAGGGACAAAACACTTACAACGAGTGTATGGACCAAACTCTCACAACGAGTGTAGGAACAAAACCCTCACAACGAGTGTAGGGACAAAACCCTCACGAGTGTAGGGACAAAACCCTCACGAGTGTAGGGACAAAACCCTCACAACGAGTGTAGGGACAAAACCCTCACAACGAATGTAGGAACAAAACCCTCACAACGAGTGTAGGGACAAAACCCTCACAACGAATGTAGGGACAAAACCCTCACAACGAGTGTAGGCACAAAACCCTCACAACGAGTGTAGGCACAAAACCTTCACAACGAGTGTAGGCACAAAACCCTCACAACGAGTGTAGGGATAAAACCCTCACAACGAGTGTAGGCACAAAACCCTCACAACGAGTGTAGGCACAATGGAGACAGCTTACATATTTTGACACTATTAAAGGGATACCAACTAGCAGAAGTGCATTATTCGAACAACGACCAAACTAACTAATCAACATTGATATTACCAGACGCATAACTTAACCAAATAAATCATATGCATATTGATCGGTGGTATAGCTCAGACGTACTAGATGTACATATTGATCGGTGGTATAGCTCAGACGTACTAGATGTACATATTGATCGGTGGTATAGCTCAGACGTACTAGATGTACATATTGATCGGTGGTATAGCTCAGACGTACTAGATGTACATATTGATCGGTGGTATAGCTCAGACGTACTAGATGTACATATTGATCGGTGGTATAGCTCAGACGTACTAGATGTACATATTGATCGGTGGTATAGCTCAGACGTACTAGATGTACATATTGATCGGTGGTATAGCTCAGACGTACTAGATGTACATATTGATCGGTGGTATAGCTCAGACGTACTAGATGTACAAAGACGTACTAGATGTACAAAGCTAAAGGAAAGTAGATGTAGACACGGAGCATACTTGTAAAAAATAAATATATATTTTAAAAAATAATTTTTAACATCCTCATAAAAATAAATTACCTTTAAAAAAATAAATATTTTTTGAAAACAAAAAAACATTATTCGTCAAAGCAAAAAGTATGAAATAGATAAAGAAAAAATAATAATGATTTTACCAACAAATGATCCAAACACAACTAAAACTATAAACCCTCTAACCCATCAGCCATGAATATTAATGAGCAATTGGGGAAAATTACGGCAATTAGGTTTATTTAAAAAAAAATAGAAGCTTTGGCAATATGATTTAAACAGACAGGGAATAGAGCAGGACGTATGACACAGAATGCTGAGAGCTCATATAAAAAAAATATTTTAAAGAAGAAAAAAAAGAGCTCGACTAATGACTAATAATTATTTTTTGCTGGGTTTTAGTCCAAAATTTCCACGTAATGTTCATTTTCCACGTAATGTTCATTTTCGGTTCAGGAAAAAATCTTTCAATCCTAATGTCAGACGGTTAAAGTTAAATCTATCGAGTTGTATTGAAATTATTACTCAACAATTTTATTTTTTAATTCTCTTGCTTTTACGGTATGAATTGTGAATCTATTTATAGATTGTGAATCTATATATAAATTTCACCAAAGCCAAAGCGAGTATGTGCAAATAGCATGACGAATGACCCTCGCTGGGATCAACTAATCACAGTTAACGGTAGGCAAGCGAAGATAGTGGAAGGGTGGGGCATATCTTGAGACCAGCAATGCTTTTTGCATTCATGTTCGTTGTTCCTTCATGGAGTACATGTATTTTGTAGTGTATTGGTTATTAAATCCGCCTGACATGCGGAAGATCATAGGTTCAAAACCCCAGCGGTAAAATTTTAAAAAAAAAGAAAAAAAAAGATTTTAAAAAATGTTTATGTTTATGCCCGTTCTTTCCCCCTTTCTTAGCGAACATAAACACCGAACATAAACACCGAACATAAACACCGCTTCGCATGTATTTCATGGAACAAAAGCTTCGTTCAATGTTATACCAATTCTTTCATCAGTAACTGTCTGTTTCTATCGCTCGCATATTTCTGGGAAAGATCATAAACGAAGTTGTTGCTTTCCAACTTGGCAACATGGCGACGAGCTCTCCGTTGTTCTCAGTGACGGAAACGTAGTCATACACTCTCCTCAACAATACGCTAAGTACATGAATACTTCAGGAGTATATGGTGGCGAGGCAGAAATTGTCGCTATGTCCGAAATACTTCCCAAATATGCTTCGCCGGTGCCCCCAACGTTCACTCGCGTTGTTCCCATTTGTTCGTGCTACTGTTTGTGTCTGTTCTCCCCCACCCCCTTTTCTTTCAAATATCTATGAGTAAGTCTGCGGCGTATGCTGCGCCGAGGGACGTGGTGGTCGAGTGGCAGCGCACTAGACTGTCGTACCGATGGTAACGGGTTCGAATCCGTGTGAAGGCAAGGGTTTGTTCGCGGGGCCTAGGGCGTCCCTGAGTCACCCCACTCCGAATGGGTACCTAACTACTGCTGAATGCTGCATCACTTGCCAACAGATCATCTGTCATGGTCTGTGGACGCAACTATCTTCTGCATAGAAGGAGCGTCTGTATAGATAAGATAAGATAAGAATATAGTTATTAATTACTAGCGTACACCCGTCAAAAATGACGGAAGTTTTCAGCTGAAATCTAATTATTTTATAAAAAAATGCACTTTTTTTAGGTTGCCTACGGCGCCGACCTTTTTCAAAAGCCCAACTAACTTGTCCTTGTTTGATAAATACGAAATATTAAACTTTCTGAAATGTACACAAATAGTATTTTATAATAGGGGTTGTAGGGAGACTACGGCGCCCACTTTGTGTTTTAATTTTATAATTAACCATCATCAAGTCCTCTTTTTACATTGATCCCTTTTCCAAAATTAAAATATGAGCGAAAACAATGACTTCATATATATTTTTTTCACAGCGCATATTTAATTTGCACACCTTTTGATGCTTTGGTGCAGTAATTTGGTTTTCCCTGCTTTCTAAAAATAGTAGCGTCAGGACAGACTGACTGACTTGCGTGACAATTGCAAATTATATAGTTTTATTATTATTCTTTGTCATCACGCCAACAGCTATTTTTTTTAATGTCTGACTTTTAAAAAAAAATTGAAATGAACTAAAACATTTTGGGCTAATATAAAGTTTTAAAGTACAGGAAATAAGTAAGTAGTTAAAAGTACCATGACCATGGAGGAAAAAAAATAATATAATAAAGGTAATATAAAAATTTTGACGTTTAAAATTGTGAAATTCACATTTATTTATTTTAATTTTTTTTTAAACTTCTTTATTTTGTTATAATGGTTACTTATTATTATTATTATTTTATAATTATTATTAATAGTTATCATTAAAAATGTCAAAATAGTTTGCTTTATTTTATGGTTAGCCTATAAAAATTATTATTGTACGCGTTTTTAAGTATTATTTTTATTTTTTAGTTTCTTATTATGAAGTGATTATTCGCACGGTTTTGGCCGTGGGGATAATGCCGAGTATTATCCGCACGGGTCTTCGTCGCATGCGTCTACTAGGGGCTGGCCACGACAAGAAGAAAAAAACGCGCCGGGTGTAGACAAAATAAAATGCGATATTACTCGATTTCGGCTAAAATGTGTAATTAATATGATAATACAAATTAAAATTTCATGATTACTGAAGTTTTAAAATAGCACTGCCATAAAAAATTATGGGAATCCAACTAATGATAATTCTTATAATACTAGTTTGTGCTGCGTCGCCCCCCTTTTTTAAGCCCTTTTTCAAAAGCCCAACTAACTTGTCCTTGTATGATAAATACGTAATATTAAACTTTCTTAAATGTACACAAAGTATTTTATGATAGGTTTTCTTTTTGATTGTTTGTTGTTGTTTTAAAGCCCAAGTAACTTATCCTCGTATGATAAATACGAAATATTCCTGAAATGTACACAAAGTATGTATATAATTATTTTTTTTATAGTGCTAATCACCACACGATTTTTAAAGTAATTTTAGAAAGCAGCGCACCAAATTACTGCACCAAAAAATAACTATTTGAGTCAGTCAGAACTGTTTACAACACAAATGCTGACGTCATAGGTTCGTGCGTTGTTTGGTTAATGTTAATCTGGAAACCAAAAGGATTATGATTTTCAAGTCTATATTTTCAATTAGTGTTAGGCCACAGTGAGTGAGTCAGTCATACATAATTGAGCTTAAATATATATATGATTAAATTAACGAACTTAAATTCTTAAATCGTCAGTTACTCCAGGTGAGTGGTTAGTCTTATCTTTGTTCCATTTAGCATAATGCTATGCGGATCGAATCCCAGGGTGGTCTTCCTTTTTTTTGAGGTGGCAGGGGGGTTAGTTGCTATTCTTTTATTAACAACCACAGTGAGGATGTTTGCAAACACTCAAGCAGGCTCTTTCCCAGAAACATTTTATTATTCCCCCACCCATGCCTGTCTTATCTATTCTGTTAGTCACTGTTACAGACTCTCACTTTTAAATTTTTATGCTATACTATACCTTTATATTATATCGTCTTTCGATTTTGCATGCTTTAAATTAAATTAACTTAATTGATTTATGATGATAACATGTACAATGATAGTTTTTGGGAGAATAATAATTAGCCTCTTTTAATTAGCCTACAGAGCCTCGTCCAATTATGAATGAAAGTTAATAAATGTACTTTATAATATATAGAATAAAAATACAAAGTTTGAGTGCACTGGAACTGTTAATAATAGTTTTATATCAACTAAATCCATAGTATTACTAATTAATTTTAATGATTAACTAACGATATGCAGATCCGCTCAGATTATTGCTAAAATGGATAAAAAAATATAAGATTCCAGTCACTCGAAAGATGGTTAAAATGACAATTTAATTTATTTTTATACCCTCAAAACAAAATATGTCAATAAGCAATGATACATTAATAATAAGCAGTTAGTAATAAGAATGTGGATATCGTTTGGCATCATTATCACGGTCAAAATCGTGCGGCAGTGCGAATAACGCTAGGCATTATCCGCACGGTTTACCGTGCGGATAATGTTGGACATTATTCGCACTGCCGAAACCATGCGAATAACGCTTACTTTCTTATTAAGAGTTATCTAACCTTCTTGCATTATCCAGTGGACGAAGATCTGTAAAGTTATATACAAAAAAGTATAACAAATTTGATTTGTTTACATTTTCCATTTACATGTATCTTCAAATAATAACTGTTACCTAAGAAAATGAGCTGCAATGAGGATTTTTTTTCTCAATTTACACCATTGACAAGAGACGGAAGACCTGTAAGAGACGATGATGGCTTACTGGTGTTTGTGAGAAGAACAGGTACTCTACACTAGACTTAGACTAGAGTATAGTTATAGTTAACGAGTTAGAGCTAAATTTAATTAAGCTAACTAATAACTTATATCTGGGCTGAATCCTGCAAGTCAAGTCGTTCCCAAAAGGCTTATTTATATAGCAATTAGTTATGCGTTCTCTTCCTTTGTTGTTTAGTTTTAGAATTTGAATTTGTTGATTTAGGTTTGGGGTTAGTACTATTAGTAGGTTTAGTTATAATTTTTAAATTGTGAAGTTAGGGTCAGGTTAGGTTTAGTTTTAATAGTGAATCGTTGAATTTTCCAATTTCTTTGTAATGTGGCATAGCAACAAAGATGGCGGCCATGTAATGTGGGAACGTCAAGTCGGACTTTACCTATATTAGTATAGGCACTCCAACACTCGCGTCGTGAGCCGTAAAAAGACGCGGGCTGGACAGCGGCGATCGCTGTGATCAGCTCGCGCTGGTCGTTTTCGGTAGATGTCGGTTCTTTTCGTTTTTTTGCGTCATTTCAAGAAATAAATTAACTTCCTTCCTTTAATTCAAATCCGCGGTGAATGCTGGTCATGGGGGTATAAATACAGTCGAAATCCGACCACGCTGAGCTGATCATTTGGCAGGAGAACGTGGGGTAAGTAATTTCGCTGTTGTTTTCTGTTCTTTTTAGATCATTGTGGAACTTATGAGTTATATTACGAAATACTTGATATATTGATAAAAATTAATCACCTATTTAAAAGACTATAAACGTCAGCATATTTTAATGAGAGCTTGCGAAAAATGACAAAGTTTGTTGGCTAGCCGACGCGTGGCCATTTTGTCTATTAGTTTTACCGGAAGTACTTTGTCTCTAATGTAAATAATGAATATTACTAGTGAATATTTAAACAAATTTTCTCCATAAATATCTATTAAAATTATCATAAATATCATTCTAACAGCTATTATTGTTTTTAGTGCTATGAATTTATTAGAAACATGAAGAAAAATATAATAGTAATAGTAATGGGCTTAAAAATACTTAGTTACTACACAAGTTTCGTAACTTTCAGAGTAGATGTGGACTCTCTGGTAAGAATTTGAATTCAATCATTATTACTAATACTAATAATCAGCGCAGTATATTTTATTAATTTTTATTTTTCAGAATTACCTATTTGCATTCCTTGTGATTGTGTGTCGATTCGGTAATTATTTATAAAAAGACAATGGCTGATGTCAAGAAAACGGTTAAGGATTTCGACATTTTTGTGGCAAGTTTTGCCAAGGATGCTGAAACAAAGCAATACAGGAATGGCTTTGCGTTATACCTGTATTACAGCAATGGAAAGAATAAGCCAAAGACTGTTAAGTTACTTGATGAATATCTAAAGCAATCTGGCCTTAATTACGCGTCGAATGTAAATGTTATCAGAGGAAATCTATGCAGTCTTTTGCAGAGGATTACAGTTTTAAAGAAATCTTATGACAAAAGCTGGCATTACATAGAAGATCTACTGTTTAAACCATTGCCTGTACCAGTTACTAGTCCAAAAAAGAGATCTCTGTTGCCACCTGAGACAACTTCAAGCAATGTTGATGAGAGTGTAATTAAATCACCTCCCCTAAAAAAGTTAAAAACTGATTGCGAAAAATGCCCTTTGCTCAGAGAGGCAAGTAATTCGAAGTGTAGAAATATAGCAGAAAGGCTGAGAGAAACAAATGCAAAAGTGAAAATGCTTTCTCAACGCTTTGACCAGAGAGTTATAAACCAGTCATTCAAAAGGAAAGCTGAGATTATAAGCAAATTAAGACAAAAAAATAAAAAGCTTCAACAGGATATAAAGGGAAACACACCTAAAGGCTGTAACTTAAAGGAATGTTCTGCCAAAGTTTCTAAGTTGGAGCGTGAAAAGAAGATTTTAAAGCGCCATATCTCCAACCTCAAAAGAGAAAATATGGCTTTGAAGAAATCATTAAAATTAAATGTTGCTGACATAAAATCTGTTACCCTACATAATGACAGCACTGTTGAGTCTAACAGTAATAGTGACACCACCATTCCTACCGCAACCGATTTGCGCCTGTCACCAAGTCCTAAAAAGATGCACAGGAAGACCTACGCAGCGCCAATACGGAAATGCATTTACAACTGCCTTTTAAATCAGGTTCCCATTGAAAGAGCAGGGGCAATTATAGCATTTGCCGTGAAAGAGTTGACAGGAAAGAACCTGTCCGACATACCAGCGCCATCAACAACAGCGAACATGGCATTAGAAATCGGAATATTGTCGGACATACAGGTAGCTGAGGTAATGTACCAGTCGGAGAACCTCACCTTTTCTTGGGACTCCACGCCAATAGATGGGCAGCACTATAATGCTTGCCACATCTCAACAGGTACCGAAAACCTGACCATTGAAGTGGCTGGGGTTCCTGGAGGAAAAACAGAGGACTACCTGAATCAGATTGTCAACTCTCTGCAAGATCTGGCAACACTGTTTTCTATTTACCATAAAGAGGACCAACATGTAGTTCTACATAAAATACTGCAGTCTTTCAGTTCCACTCTCAGTGACAGGGCCAAGGTCAATAGCTGCGTGTCTGTGCAGTTAGGGGATATACTGAATAAGAAGCTAGTTCAGTTAAAGTGCAATCTACACCCCCTAGAAGGATTGGCTTCGGAGGCACGCAAGCATTTAAAAATCCTTGATGTTGCATGGAATGTGACTGGCCTGTCATATGGGAATGATGGAAGTGCTGCGAATTTGATTCGGGGAATATCTAAGCTCAGGTACATTTCATCAATATCTGTTAACACATATCTGATTTTTTATTTCTGAGACATAGTTATTCAATTCATAAAATAATTAGTTTCAGAGGTGAATGAAAGCACATGAAGAACTTTAGATTTTTATTTTTACCTCTCACAGATATAAGATGTCATCTGGAGATCCTGCAGGGCTAACAGCATTCCTGGAGAAGGAAAATTTGAAACCCGGAATCCTTCCTCGCTATGTTGGCAATAGACTGCATATTTTATTTCACCTGGCTGGAGTCATTTTTAAAATGAAAGAATCGCTAGCCCAGTACTTGAAAAAATACTGCACATCGACGAAATTAAGGATAGCCCTTTTGAGTGACATCTGGAACACGGACATCCTTATTCAACTTCGAGTCTTGGGTAAATTTACAATACACTTTTTTAAATTATAAAGTAGAAAAGAAAAGTACATGTCAATGATATGACGCTATTTCTATTTCTTTTTTTTAATTCTTGGGGAATTTTTTTGTTCTTAGGTCTTTTTGGAAAACTTTTGACAGGACCCTGGATGACTCAGTTCTACAAAAACCCAAGGGGCTTAAAGCATTTGGAGATGGTGAGTATAATTACTTTTGTCTGCATAAGGTTTGAACTTAAATATCTTGAACTTTGTCTTTAAAAAAAAATATAGCCACTTGTTTATGACATTGCTTTATTTTGTTAAATGTTAAATGAACAGATACCACACATGAGGACATGCATAGCCAGCCTGGAGGAGATCAACAAACACCCTGGACTGATGCTGACGAGAGAGGAGGACGTGTTCAATCTACCTATTGACGAGGATGATGTGCTGCTTGAGCTGAGGAGCCAGAACTACTAACCGTGTCCACGATTTTTTGAGACAGTTTCTATTCTGTCTTTAGGATTTGTATCAGTCTTAAACAGACAGCTTCAGGATTATCTTGTTGGGGAACTGGCTACTCCATCAGCAGAATTAATGGCCCTGACCTCATCAGCCCCTGTTCATAATGTACATAGTGAGAGGGTTTTAGGGATGGTTGATGCACAATTTAAAAGAGCCCCCTAATGCTTCAACTGGGTTTATTGATTCTAAGGTTAAGGGAATGGTGAATAAACACTTTGGATTGGTTAATGGCTAAACCTATTGTAGAGCAAGAGGGCCTCATTAAGTTTGCTATTGGAGAAGCCAGTAAATCTAGGATTATTTTAAAGGGTCGGGATAACCATATGAAGGGTGTTAAGATAGCACGTCAGATAGCGGTGGGACAGAAGAGGGAACAGGGAGAGAGGAATAAGTTAGAGAAGAGAGTAAGACCTTTATTAGAAATTGATGGAGGGTTGAATGATGTAATTTTTGATGGACTATGTCAGAACGTTAAGGAAAAGCTGTCCATGCTACTCTCTGGTAGAACGGACTGCTTTCCCATGAAGATTAGGCATACATGGGATGTTGATGGGGAGGAAGAAGAGTTTTTTGGAGATTTAGTTGGGTTCGTCAGGAAATCGGGAAAATTATTTTGTAAGTTAGTATTTTCTGACATAGATCATGAAGAAATTACATTATCTCATTTAGTTTCTGATGTTATCATGGGTGACTTTCATTTTATTTAATTTAATTTTGTTTCTTTCTTTCATTTTCAGATTGACAAGGACACCATATACTGCTGTACTGTTACTGTGGATGGCCATCCTGCCTTGGACACAAGTGCTCAATTTTTAAAATGTTTTTATTTGCAAGTTACAGTAATTTTATTTTGTTTATTGTAAAAGTATTTTATAATTATGTGCATAGTTATATATCTGCATTTGAATTTAATGTTTATTTGATTTTCACTGAACTTATCTTTTTTAACTACACATTTTATAGGAATTGCATTCTTGGTGTTTAAGTTACAATTTTAAATGTAAATTGTCTCGACCGTGCGCGGTTTTCTGCTCACAAATATTTTTAATAACTGTTAAAATTTCTTGAATTGCATTTTCTTTTTTATATGCATTGTTTTCAACTAAATATTATATGACTTTTCTGAAAATTTCATTGCAATCTTTAAGTTACACATTTTAATTTAAAATGTGTTGGCCGTGTTTAGCTTTTTGTGCACTTGTAATTTTAAAAATATGCATACATTTTTTGATTTGCATTATAAGTGTTATTTATATACATTTATTTTTTAATGTATATTATCTGTTAGTACTGAAAATTTCATAGCAAAAGCATTAATAGTCTAAAAGTTATACATTTAAATGTAAATTGACGGCCGAGTTCAATTTGCAATCCATGTTATTTTTTTAAAATATGCATAAATTATCTGATCTGCATGTAATCTATTCTTTTATTAGCATTAATTTCAGCTGTGCATTATATGCTTGTACTGAAAATTCTACAGTTATGACATTGTTACTTTGAAAGTTATGCTATTTTGTAGTAAAACTGAATTTGTTGACATTTGTCACTAATGACCCCTTGCACTTATATGGCCATGTTTTATAAAATATATTTCATTAATTCACAACTACTGTGGTGTTTTTTATTTAAGTATGTGTTATTAATGTATCCCTCAAATTGCATGGCTCTATCTTCATTAATTACAAAGTTATGAATAAAATAGTGTGCGAAGCGCTAAATTTCGATCACAGTTTTTAGAATTAATTACAAAGGTAAATAAGGAGGAAAATTAATTCACTTAAAAATTCATAACTTTTCTCCTAGAAGAGATAGAACAATGATCCAGGTGTCATTGGAAAACTGAAAGTGAGCTCTGTCCTATGATATGCTGTTTGTGTGTGTTAGATGTATTTGAAATTTTGAGTTGGAGTGCCTACCTATATCTGGTGTTAATATTTAGATAGGGTGAGGGCTTGAAAAATAAAGTTCATTTATGCCAAAGCAAAATTTTGGTTTTCATTTCTAAAGAAAATTTGGTAAATTATCCTTACGCTGATCAGGCCGCCATTTTTGTTAATATGCATGCGTCTGAAGCACTACAACTAGTCTAAACCTAACCCTAACCTTAATTAGCCTAATTTCATTAATACCTTCCATTTTTGAAAAATTAACTTTAAAATTTTTAAAAACTAAACCAATCTTAATCTAGCACAAATCGGCGGTGTATACAGTTTCCAACCTAGCTATAGTACTGTCCTCGACGCGGCTGCCATCTTTGATCCATCAAACACTAAAAACCGAAAATTTTGATTATAATATCATGAATTATTTTGAAGTTTCAATAATAGCAAATAATAGTTATTAATAACAATGAATCTAGACTAGTGAATACTAGTGACTACTGCACAGCCACACGAGGAAATGCAAACCAGACCAACGGTGATGCACCATCGTCTTGCAAGACAGAAGGATGGCAATAGACTAGTGAATAGTAAAAATAAAAACAGGGCATTAATTGAGACTGAGATGAGATAGCCGTTTTTGTGTTAACTTTTAAGTTAGGAAGGGTTTACATGTCCTGTGACTAGACACAAAGCTGAGGGCTATCTTTCTGGCACGTTTTCACGAGAAAACTGCGCCAAATTACGCAAAAAAAGTGCCATGTAAATGTAATATATTCTTCGTCCATTCTTATCACTGCACTTGTTTAGTAACTAAGTAGGTTAGAGCACTCGTGAGTGAATAGATGACTGAGGGTTTTAATTCTTCTGAAGCCTCCAACTGGTAATGTATGCATATAAAAGGGTATGGTGATGAAGATCAAAGTTTTTTTGTTTTTAATTTGAAAGTTAATCATTTTTGGACTACCTAATTTAAGTGTTTTAGTTGTAAATTTCAATATTTGACATGTTGTATTTACTTTATTCAAAATTCTTAATGTGAGTACCCAAGCAGTAAATTTTTCAGTAAAAGTTAAAAGAAGAAATATCTGCAAACTAAGAACACAAACAAATATTGGATATTTCAAACGATAAAGAGTAGGCCTACTCTTTTTATAGAAATTTTATTCAAGCAGAACCAGTTTAAATCTAGGGGAAAAAGTTGGGGGTTGACTTACGAGCAGGTCATAAACATATTTCTTCATGGATATTGAAAATCAGTGTTGTTATTGTAGATCATCAAGGTCCTTTTTTCTACATTCTACAAGATTCAACTGCTCTACCAGAAGCTATAATATATTATTAAACATCTGCATTTACCTTATTTAATCATTTTATTTATTTTTTTTTAACGTTTTAATAAATTGTTTTACAAATTTTGTTTTCTACAACCAATTTTAATGTACGCGCTTTCGCCAATATTTACCAAAGAATTTTTATTTTTAAATACCGGTAACTCTTGCCTAACAAAGAGCACAAAGACAAAGATAGGCAGTACAAAGTAAACAATCATAATGACCGATTTAGCTTGTAGTTTTAACAAAAATGTGTACCATTTTGTTTAAGCTGTCCTTTTATTTTGGGGGGTCGGCTTGCGAGCGGGTTATACACTTTTAATACTTATCTCTTCAAAAGTGGGAGGTCTGCTTATGAACGAACGAGGTATAGAACGAGTATATACGGTACTTTAAATTTCATACAAAACAGCGCTAATTTATATTATTATTTTTAATATGGACTAACTTAAACAATTTTTTGCATTTATGACAATTAAACTGACAGTTTGACAGTATTTTATAATAACTCCCCCAAAAAAGAGTTATCCAGTTATTTCTGAAACTAGAATAAAGGACTGCATTCACTTTGGACAGAAAAGAAACCTATGTGAGATCTTAAAATGAAATCTATAAATTAAATTTGAAAGAGCAGTGCCATGTGAATGTTAAGAAATGATAGCAAACCATTCATTTCTGCATTCATCATATTATTACCAAGACCTAATTAGATTTCATACAACAATTAATTCTCTGCACTCAAACTTAAAATGAGTTCATTAATATTCAGTATAAAATATTTGGCAGTCAAATTTGCATCTTTAATATTTGATATGCAAATGAATATGAGCACAACATGAACATAATTCTCTGAAATATATCAAGTAAAGTCAAGCCAAGCATATTAAACTGTTAGTACAGATACAGTTAATAATTGAAATTTAAAGTCTATTTCAATTCTTTATACTTTTTCAATCAATTTTAAGTTAGTTATTTGTAGCAATGGTCATTCATTACATGCTCTTAGGCCTTGGAGACTTAACTTAACATTATGTAAATCAGTCAAATATGCTGTCTATTTTATGTATTCATTACAGTCGGTCTCTTGGGCCATGGGGACTTTATTTATCATTATGTACGTCAGTTAAAGATGGTGTCTGTTTGATGTCAGTCTCTTGGGCCATGGGGACTTTATTTATCATTATGTACGTCAGTTAAAGATGGTGTCTGTTTGACGTATGCATTCATTTAAGTATATCTCATTTTTAATCCATAAATAAAAATGTTTTAATTTCCTGCCTCTCTTTTCATTTCCTATTTAGTTTAAAAGAATACAAAAAATTATATAAATAAGCAAATTTTAAGAAGAATTTATTAAAATACAGTAGGACCTCTATAAAGTCGAACTCAAAGAGACCCGAAAAAATTACGACTTATGGAGCTTTTGAGTTAGGGAAAATGGCGTAATAGGCACAGATTAATTAATGTAAATGTTGATATTGAGATGGGGGAAACAGCCATCCCGGTGAGAAGGCTTGAGAGGAAAGAGAGGCGGTGTCTGATGTTTCATATGAAAGGAAGCCAACTAGGCTTTGACATACCGACACCACTGAGAAAGCTCCCCCCCCCACTTTACTCCCTCCACAGTGGGATGAGGGGAGTAAGATTTTTTTTAAAAAAAGAGTCACAGCAGGCAGCAATGGGACGGGGATTAGTTACCTTTCTTCCAGCCACTCCTTTTTCTTATCTAGGTCATTTTTGGTCACAAAATAGACGTTTACGTGGCTCTGCAGACAACGTGTTCTGAAATGTTGCCCCAGAACAATAACCCAAACACCTTGGAAAATTCGACTAAGGCAGGTTGGAAGCCACAAAATCTTCAAGTTAAGGAGATCTAACATACATTAGTCTTATGGAATTTGGCTGGGACCTAACAATTAATTTGATATAAGGAGGTTTTCAACTTAGAGAAGTTCCACTTCGCGAGGTCCGACGGTATTGACTTAGAGAAGTCTCCACCTAGCGAGGTCCGACGGTATTAAAAATATAAACTCCAATTTGGATTTTTAAAACGTAATATCCTTTATAACATATCAGACATAATTTGATGTTTTAATATGTGATGCAGATGGAAAATATGTAAGCTTTCATGACAGTCAGATTCAAATGGAGGGTCTGGATAGTTACATGAGGAATGATGTAATAACAAAAGCAAGAAGTGCCATTGAATCCTCCTCTGGTGACCAATATGGCCTCCAAGCAAGAAGTGCCATTGAATCCTCCTCTGGTGACCAATATGGCCTCCAAGCAAGAAGTACCATCGAATCCTCCTCTAGTGACCAATATGGCCTCCAAGCAAGAAGTGCCATTGAATCCTCCTCTGGTGACCAATATGGCCTCCAAGCAAGAAGTGCCATTGAATCCTCCTCTGGTGACCAATATGGCCTCCATGACACAAACTCAGATCATGCAATCAACTCAACCAATAATATTATGTTGCATCCTCAACTTCATCATCAGAATTGTCAAGTAAGTAATCAATGCTGTTCAAAAAACAATAGCTCTATAAATAGATTATTTCCCGTATGAACATACAGCAGTAGTTCTATTTCAATTATTATTTGAGAGATATACACGCCCCTGTCGTCTGCATATCTTATAGTATAAAATTTTGCATGCTCTCTATTATAATTCATTAAAATTAATTTTAGTTGAATAACAAGGGTGTTTTTTTTTGTTAAAGGTATTACAAACTAATGTGCAGTGATTTTGTTAAAGGTATTACAGACTAATGTTCAGTGTTTTTGTTAAAGGTATTACAGACTAATGTGCAGTGTTTTTGTTAAAGGTATTACAGACTAATGTTCAGTGTTCACCAATGCAAGTTTTAAGTCCACATGTTATGCACACTCAGCATAATGTTCTACAACTACAGGTATGTCTGATTTTAATGTGTTTTCAGGAAATTAAATAGACCTGAGGAATATCTTGATGGATTTATGCAAACAATGGTGTCGGTTTCAAAGGAAGTGGTCACTATCTGTTACAATACTTGAGGATATTTACCTCAGGGGGGATAATCTGGTTTCCTAAGCAGCAAAGTATCTCCCCTGGCACCCGGATATAGCATCAAGTGTGGATTATCTAACTTGGTTGTATGAGTGGCCATAGTTTCTTATCTAACTTGGTTGTATGAGTGGCCATATTTTCTTATCTAACTTGGTTGTATGAGTGGCCATGGTTGTATGAGTGGCCATAGTTTCTTATATAACTTGGTTGTATGAGTGGCCATAGTTTCTTATCTAACTTGGTTGTATGAGTGGCCATAGTTTCTTATATAACGTGGTTGTATGTGATGCCATAGTTTCTTATCTAACTTGGTTGTATGAGTGGCCATAGTTTCTTATCTAACTTGGTTGTATGAGTGGCCATAGTTTCTTATCTAACTTGGTTGTATGAGTGGCCATAGTTTCTTATATAATGTGGTTGTATGTGTGGCCATAGTTTCTTATCTAACTTGGTTGTATGAGTGGCCATGGTTGTATGTGTGACCAAAGTTGTATGTGTGGCCATAGTTGTATGAGTGGCCATAGTTGTATGAGTGGCCATGGTTGTATGAGTGGCCATGGTTGTATGAGTGGCCATAGTTGTATGAGTGGCCATGGTTGTATGAGTGCCATGGTTCTATGAGTGGCCATGGTTGTATGAGTGGCCATGGTTGTATGTGTGGCCATGGTTGTATGTATGGCCATGGTTGTATGTGTGGCCATGGTTGTATGAGTGGCCATGGTTGTATGAGTGCCATGGTTGTATGAGTAGCCATGGTTGTATGAGTGGCCATGGTTGTATGAGTGGCCATGGTTGTATGAGTGGCCATAGTTGTATGAGTGGCCATAGTTGTATGAGTGGCCATAGTTGTATGAGTTGCCATAGTTTTATGAGTGGCCATGGTTGTATGAGTGGTCATAGTTGTATGAGTGGTCATAGTTGTATGAGTGGCCATGTGGCCATAGTTTCTTCAACACTGAATTCAGTTACCTTTCTTTAAGATGAGAACTATTTTATCAATATTATGTGTGGGTAAATGGGTCAATTGTTATAATGGTCTAATTTACACAGCCACCAAGTCATCATCACAGTTCCATGCTGCAGCAAAGTCAGCAACAGCTGCAGCCACAACATCTGAAGAATCCATCAAAACTGTGTGCCACCACTACCTCATCACAAACACATCAGCAGCATTCAGGGCATCAGAGGGCAGATAGTGAACACAGTAAGTTTACTTTTATTTCATTCTATTCATCTGAGGGCAGACAGTTAACACAGTAAGGTTACTCTGAGGGCAGACAGTGAACACAGTAAGGTTGTTGTTAGTCTCCTTTATGGCTGGTACATCAACATCTTGTTGTTAACATGCAATATAAAATAGTTTGAGAGATAAACTCCTCCATGTATAGAACTCATTCACTATTTTACCAAACTGCATGTAGTTTTTCCTGTTTTGTTTTTGTCATAACCAGCTCATTTCTCCCGGTTGTTTTTATATTGTGATCACATAAATCTGATGCAAACGTAATAAAATATAATCGGCCTCTCACAGATTTAACAGAGCACACAATGAAGAAAACAGATGAGAGTGCTTCAACGATGCTCTCCCCTGATTACATGTCATGCACCATGGAGTCAACAATGGCGCCAACAAGTACAATCACAACAACTGTCTACACGAAGCCCAACATTATCAGCAGCCTTCGGGAGAGTGGGGTCAAATCTGAACAAGTTCAAAGTTACATTTTGGGAGAAAGTCAAGAGACTCTTCGTGGCTGCAACGCTCCACTGACATCAGTGGCTATGAAAACCACTCAACCATCACAGGGTAGGAAGAATATCAACAACAAAATATAATACAAACATTATTTATTTTATTTATCAAGTAAAACTCAACCATCACGAGGTAGGAAGAATATCAACAACAAAATATAATACAAACATTGTTTATTTTATTTATCAAGTAAAACTCAACCATCACGAGTTTGGGAGAATATTAAGCTTTCATTACAAAACATCAACAAAAAAAATGTAATAAAAACATAAATTATTTTATATTATTTCAATTCTACTTATTTTTTCACAACTAAAAAATTTGAAATAAATAAGGGAAAGTGTGGATTATATTTAGTAAAATTTATTTATACATTTTTTTTATTGTTGCATGTTTTATAATTTAATTTATTATTTAATTAATAACCTAAAAAATTATGACTGCAATGTTATTTTTACAAGTTGTTAGAACTTGTGCTATCTCCTAAAAATAATGTTAGTAAACTACATATTTTACCTTGTTTCTCTGACGTAGATGTTGTCTGGATGAACATAATGTTGTAAACTACATAATTACCTTGTTTCTCTGACGTAGATATTGTCTGGATGAAAATAATGTTGTAAACTACATATATTACCTTGTTTCTCTGACGTAGATGTTGTCAACTACATATATTACCTTGTTTCTCTGACGTAGATGTTGTCAACTACATATATTACCTTGTTTCTCTGACGTAGATGTTGTCAACTACATATATTACCTTGTTTCTCTGAGGTAGATGTTGTCAACTACATATATTACCTTGTTTCTCTGACGTAGATGTTGTCAACTACATATATTACCTTGTTTCTCTGACGTAGATGTTGTCAACTACATATATTACCTTGTTTCTCTGACGTAGATGTTGTCAACTACATATATTACCTTGTTTCTCTGACGTAGATATTGTCAACTACATATATTACCTTGTTTCTCTGATGTAGATGTTGTCAACTACATATATTACCTTGTTTCTCTGACGTAGATGTTGTCAACTACATATATTACCTTGTTTCTCTGACGTAGATGTTGTCAACTACATATTTTACCCTGTTTCTCTGACGTAGATGTTGTCAACTACATATATTACCTTGTTTCTCTAACGTAGATGTTGCCAACTACATATTTTACCCTGTTTCTCTGACGTAGATGTTGTCAACTACATATTTTACCCTGTTTCTCTGACGTAGATGTTGTCCACTACATATATTACCTTGTTTCTCTGAAGTAGATGTTGTCAACTACATATATTACCTTGTTTCTCTGACATAGATGTTGTCAACTACATATATTACCTTGTTTCTCTGAAGTAGATGTTGTCAACTACATATATTACCTTGTTTCTCTGACGTAGATGTTGTCAACTACATATTTTACCTTGTTTCTCTGACGTAGATGTTGTCCACTACATATATTACCTTGTTTCTCTGAAGTAGATGTTGTCAACTACATATATTACCTTGTTTCTCTCACGTAGATGTTGGCAACTACATATTTTACCTTGTTTCTCTGACGTAGATGTTGTCAACTACATATATTACCTTGTTTCTCTGACGTAGATGTTGTCAACTACATATATTACCTTGTTTCTCTGACGTAGATGTTGTCAACTACATATATTACCTTGTTTCTCTGACGTAGATGTTGTCAACTACATATATTACCTTGTTTCTCTGACGTAGATGTTGTCAACTACATATATTACCTTGTTTCTCTGACGTAGATGTTGTCAACTACATATATTACCTTGTTTCTCTGAAGTAGATGTTGTTAACTACATATATTACCTTGTTTCTCTGACGTAGATGTTGTCAACTACAGTGGGGCCCGCTTAAGTGGACGGCCTCGGGGTATGAAAAATGGCGCTGAGATAACCGATCACCGAGTTAAACGAAAACCAATATGGCGGCAAACTATTAACATGTGCTTGAAATTTCTTTATAATTATATACATGATGTGCGTTAATTAGTGATGAGACGATTAATGATTTAATCGGAATCGTATCGGAATATCGGGACCCTAATATTTCTTCACTCTTTCCTAAGGTTAAGACCGTTCAATTTTAAGGACCGTTTGAATATAATGTAATGGGGGTGAGACTGCAATCAATTTAAATATAACCCAGGGTTCCCACTCAGTCTTAATTCTCTTAAAATAATTTTCCCGGTCTTGAAAGTCGGGAAATAGTCAGGAAAAGTTAAAACTAGTCGGGAATTTATATATATATATATTTTGCAGAAGTAAAAGTAAAATGACTTTGATTACGTCGCTGTGGTCATGTTTCGATTCCATTTAATTTTTTTTTAAAAGTTACCAGTTTATAATTGTCTGCGCATGCGTTAAAGGTCAAATTTTTCACCTCGCCTCATGGCGCGTGTTTGCAATGCCCGTCGAAACGGCGAATTTTAAAAAAAATAAACATATCAATATATTATTTTAAGTTTAATGCTTTTGACGTGCAGGATATCTGTCACTATGAGACCGCACTCGAATTTCCTCCGTCAATCAAATGATACGTGTAACTTGTAATATAAATAGTAACAAATGCGACCTTGACCTTATCAGAATTCGACCTACAACAGTGATGACTTGTATATTATATATCTACTAGAATATTACGAAAATTATTTGATTTCAGCGTCACGCGTGTGTTAGTCACAGTCACGTATCTTACTGGTAACAAAGCAACAACAAACTTTTCAAAGAATAATAATAATTTTTTATTTAATTATATAAAAACCACCGTCGATTCTTGATACAAACCTTTATTTTCTTTTCTAAAGATATTCGTTTATCTTAAAAAATAAAATGATTAATGCATCAAAAAATGAGTTAAGTTTAATAATAATATAACATGCACAGCGAAATAATGACGGATTAAAGACCACTATCGCCATTTTCGAGTACCTCTGGTGAATACATACTCAATCTAACGGAATCAAATTGAAAGTAAAAACATCCGGTAATTTTTATTGAAATCTCGTAGAATCACACAATAGCCGGAAGTCTCGAAGAAATCGAGATGTCAACACTGTTTTGAAATAAAAATGCCAAAGTGCATTGCTAGGCGAACAGACGGGGATCGAGCTAACTGATGTTAAGTTGCAAATTTGGCACTCTTTTGTGCTCGAAATATTAGGGCTTGGCGACTTAAAAAATTTGAATTAACCGCTGAAAAAATGCAAAGACAAAGAGAGAATTTGGCAGTTCAAAAAAAAACATCGACTTAATAGAGCTGGCGAGTTAACCAGGGCTCGAGTTAAGTGGGCCCCACTGTACATATATTAACTAGGGCTGCGGAAATTAATGATTAATTTCTCGAATAATTGTTAAAAAATTTTTTATCTATTAAAATTATTTCAATCGATAAAAATTCTATTAAAATTAAAGAAAATATTTATAGATTTTAAAAAAATTTTATGAATAAATAATTAATTATTAATAATTAAAAATAATTTATATATTTTTTTACGTACAAACTTCTCCTGCGTAATATTATAATTTATTTTATTACTTTATGTGGACCGGCAGACGTCAATTAATAAATGGCTGACAGCATAAGCGCAGTTAAATTTAAACATATAACTAGAAAGTTTAGCAAAATTTTTGTTTTTAATCTAACTGCGGATGGCAAAGTCGAAGATAGTGAAAAAGTTTACTGTGTTCACTGCCATAAACAATTCTCTTTTAAAGGATCAAATACATATATTACCTTGTTTCTCTGATGTAGATGTTGTTTGGATGAACATATAGACACTTGATGTAGATGTTGTCAACTACATATATTACCCTGTTTCTCTGACGTAGATGTTGTTTGGATGAACATAAAGACACCTGAAGCAAGAATGAGAGATAAGGTGGCCACCCAGAAATTAATTGAGATTGTCACAAGACCAGATACTCAAGCCAAACTGGCCGCCAAGTCCACAAAGAAGAAGGTTTGTAACCACAGGAAAAATTACAGTTATAGATTCTAATTACTTTTAGAGATTCTAATTACTGTTATAGATTCTAAATACTGTTAGATATTCTAATTACTGTTAGATATTCTAATTACTGTTATAGATTCTAATTACTGTTAGAGATTCTAATTACTATTAGAGATTCTAATTACTGTTAGAGATTCTAAATAAAAAGTTAGAGATTCTAATTACTGTTAGAGATTCTGATTACTATTAGAGATTCTGATTACTATTAGAGATTCTAAATAACAAGTTAGAGATTCTAATATTTTTTTTAAGGTTTGTCATGTGTTTCTTATTACAATAATTTCCTTTACAATACTGCAATCTCTTTGTATCAGAGTTCCAGAAATACTCAAATAAACTTTGTGTATTTAATAGATTGTAAAGAGTCTTGGTGTTGCAGTAATGCAAATACAGTGTGGCCCGCTTAAGTCGACGGCCTCGGGGTATGAAAAATGGCGCCGAGACAACCGATCACCGAGTAAAACGAAAACCAATATGGCGGCAAAATATTAACATGCGCTTAAAATTTCTTTATAATTATATACATGATGTGCGTTAATTAGTGATGGGACGATTAATCAGAATTGTATCGGAATATCGGGACCCTATTTCTTCACTCTTTCCTAAGGTTGTTAAGACCGTTCGTTTTTAAGGACCGTTTAAGTTTAAATATAACCCTTTATTGCATTAGCGCAGTTTTTTTTCCCTAGTACATAACTACATGTAGAAGGAATGCATCTAGTCCTGCCCGACACACCTCGTGCGCGCCTATGTGCGCGCGCAGGGTCCGCTGGTGACTGGTGACTTTCCTTACAAGCTACACAAATACATAACCCACCCTGTTGGTCCCCTCAGCTTACAATGGACTGGGTATTCCTTCGGTTTTTAAACTTGAGTGCTAATCGGACTAACCAACAACAATGGTGTGGGAGATTGAGAGTGGGGGTGGTAAACTGTCTGTAGTCTGTTATATTGTATATTTTAAAATCTGGGGAGCCTTGTTTACAGTAAGCACCCTATGATTTTTCGTCCCATCACTAGCGATAATAAATGAGAATGTACATGCACATGATTTTCGAGGTTTTTTTTTACACAAAGGCGTTGCCATTATTTATTTATCATGACCTATATATGACTCATAACAAAGCGAACTCTTCTCTATAAAAGTGTACAAAAATAAATTAGGAACTCCTTTTGAACCTTCAACTTTGATACGTTTTAATTAATTCTAACCAATAGTTAAATGGCTTTTGCACACGGCCACTTCTTATGAATGAGACAATGAGAACAAAGCAGTAGTAATAGAGTCAAAATGAGGTTGAAGGATGAATGGTTGCCAATGACAACAAGTCTGCACACGGTACATTTTGTTATTCCATACGAAACGAAATGTTTTAGACATGCGATTCTGCGTGCATCTTTGCTATTGGAGCAATTACGTAATACTCGGCATCACTTACGCAGCCGATTGCTGAGTATCTTCGAGTATACGAAAATCGGCCGATGCTGAGTAGCCGAACCAATCAGTTCAGCCCTATCGATAAGAACATTTTCAAAAGCTGGCGATTTAAGTTAGTAACACAGCGCTGTGAGCAAGCTGGCTGTGACGTCACCAGCGAGGCAGAAATTGTATGCCTTCACTTGGTTATAAAAAATCACATCTAACATTTTCATAAGCTGACGAATGGTCATGGGGATTGAAATAACCAACACTAAGTGGCAAATTTGGCCCTCTTTATTGCTCGAGGTATTAGGGTTCGGCAACTTAAAATAATCGAATTAACCGATGAGAAAATGTAAAGACACAGAGAGAATTTGGCGGTTCAAAAAAAAAGCCGACTTAATAGAGCTGGCGAGTTAACCAGGGCTCGAATTAAGTGGGCCCCACTGTAATATTATAAGTTTGTTTATTCAAATTATTTTTAAATTATAAATTAAGTTGTTTTTTTATTTAAAATTCAAAGTATATAAATAATATTCATTAAAATGAGCTACTGAATAATAAATCTACACCTTTTTCCAACTTAAGCTATTTTCTGCAGTAGGCAGCCTTAACGAAAAAAATATCTCTTTAAATTGAATGCCTAAAAAATACAATTAATATTTTGTTTGCCTTTTTTCATGGCGATAGGCCTCATTTTAATTATTGATTAATGTCAGCTAAAAGTATTCAGTGTGTACATTAAATGTTGAACATTTGTTGGTGGCCAAACTGATGTTGACATTGTTAAATGTTAATTAAAGCAACTTTGAAAGATTGTTTCAATAATCAGGATTAGTCTGGCACTTGAATATTTACTGTCAGCGACACATCAGATATGTCTGGTACTTGAATATTTACTGTCCATAATACATCAGATATGTCTGGCACTTGAATATTTACCGTCAGTGATGTAATGTTGTCCTCATTATTTCTATCATTCAGGTTGTGTGGCAGGAGATAGGGGAGGAGATGGGACTGTTTGGATTTATATTTGAGAACCCTGGTGATAAGTGCTCTCAAAAGTGGCGAAACATCGAGCGAGGATACAAAGATTACGTAATGAGGAAGTCAATGTCAGACATGGGAACTAAACGAGAACCGGAGTTCTACCACCTTCTGAGCCAGGTGCTCAAGGACAAACATGTTTACGAAAGTGTTCCAGTGTCAGCAGAAGGTGAGGAAGATGGACCGACAAATCAGGATTTAATTGATGAGTTTGTAGACATGGATCCAGCTCCCAGGGAACTAGCTGGGTGTGAATCTGTCGCACCGAACATGGGTGAATGTCAAGGTCAGGTCAATCCGGTCACAAACTTGGGTCAAGGTCAGGACACAAACTCAGAATCTGAGCGTACAGGTCCAGAAATATGTGGGCCAGAGGACATGAATCTGTCAGAAACTCCGAGTTCATCAAGGAATGAACATTACGGCAGCTTTGCCCAGGTTCTAGCAGAACTGAATTTGCAGAGGTCTCACATGTCCAAAATGGAGTCTGTACTGCTCACCGTGCAACAGTTGTTAGAGGAACAGAAGCGAGACAGAGAGGCGATGCGCATGGAGTCAAGGGAAAGATTCGCAGAGCTGAAGTCTCTCATTGAAAATAACCAGAAGGAGAAAATGAAATTCATGTATGACTTTTTAAAGAGTTTTCAGTTTGGCAAGGGAGGTAAGAGAAAGCGTGTTGACACAGAAGGTCTGGAGAACTGTTCTGACAAATAAATTTGAGATTGGATTCATTTTATAAATTGTTTTGTTCATACTCTTCAGTGTCTTATTAACATTTAGTTCAACAATAAAATCTTACTTTTGTAATGAGTGGAAACATAGAACTGTTATCATTTGTCATTAAATACCTTGTCTTTTATTATTGTGACAGTGATAAAGGAGGTGGTTTAATTTTAAACAGCACTTCACCAATCCAATGCCCATAATTTTAAATTCACTTGTAGATGAAAGATTAAATAGAACAGAATGAAATGTGTTCAGTAGCTGACACTGACACTAGCTGACACTGACACTAGCTGACACTGACACTAGCTGACACTGACACTAGCTGACACTGACACTAGCTGACACTGACACTAGCTGACACTGACACTAGCTGACACTGACACTAGCTGACACTGACACTAGCTGACACTGACACTAGCTGACACTGACACTAGCTGACACTGACACTAGCTGACACTGACACTAGCTGACACTGACACTAGCTGACACTGACACTAGCTGACACTGACACTAGCTGACACTGACACTAGCTGATTCAATAAATTGATCTAAAGTCAACCATAGTAAAAAAAATTGAAAAGATTTCCATCTAAGACACATTTCAAATATTTAAATACTTTTACATTCAGGCTTTGTTCGTTCGTCCGTCGATACAACGAGGACCACTCTAGTCATCCAAGGGTTGTCTGTGCATGCGCAGATGGCTGATGAGGCCGATCCTTGCACGGAAGGTTCGGGAACAGAAGGGACAAGTGGGACATCTCCTGGAGGGTTGGCACCATGGGCGTTTCGGGCTTGCCTCTTCTGCGGCGGTGATCCGGTTTGCCTCGCATGACCTGGCACCTTCGTGGATGGAAGACCGCCAGGTGGATCGGCCCATTGCAGCTCGTTCCCACGTGTCTGGATTGATAGCAAACGCTTTCATTGAGGCTTTTAGTGTGTCTTTGAAGCGTTTCTTTTGCCCACCGTGGGACCGCTGGCCATGCTGGAGCTCACCATAGAAGATTCTCTTTGGCAGTCTCGTCTGGTATTCGGACAACGTGCCCTGCCCAGCGAAGCTGGGTCTGCATCAGGAGGGTGAAGATGCTGGGTAGACCTGCCTTGGTCACTACATTCAGGCTAACATTACCTGTACATTCAGGCTAACATTACCTGTACATTCAGGCTAACATTACCTGTACATTCAGGCTAACATTACCTGTACACTCAGGCTAACATTACCTGTACATTTAAGCTAACATTACCTGTACATTCAGGCTAACATTACCTGTACATTCAGGCTAACATTACCTGTACACTCAGGCTAACATTACCTGTACATTCAGGCTAACATTACCTGTACATTCAGGCTAACATTACCTGTACATTCAGGCTAACATTACCTGTACATTCAGGCTAACATTACCTGTACATGTGCTGGATTTTGCTTCAAAATTCTTCTTTGACTCATATGTTACTCTAAGGGCCATTTATCTTAAAGTTAATATAAATATTTAAAAAATGCCCCAAGAGTTAGTGACCTGCAATGACCTTTGTTCCTGGCTATAACTATTACAAAATATATTTCTTGTTTACTGTGACGGACTTCTTTTTCTGTTGGGGAAATTACTTTAAGACCGCACGGTCTCAACTCTCAACCAATGAAAAAATAGTGTTGGAGGAAGGATACAAATAATATCCTGGTACTGTCAAAGCGACTTTTCATGTTGTTCAATTGGGAGTAACTGGTCTCATCCGGGAACTTCTAGGCTATTTAACTCTGCTATTTAAAATTAGTGCAGTCTTATGATGGAGTAAATATCTGCTCCAATCTAGAGCATCACAATTGTCCACCCCTTCAGCAAACACTTTTATAGTCTCTTGACATCTCCGTCCCTTTACTTCATTCCCTCCCTTTGGTTACGACACTAATTATTTAACAAGGGTGACATTCATCAAGTCTTGTCTTATTTGGCATGTTACACATCTGTCGCTTGTATGGGACCCACCCCTCCCCCTCCTTCCCGACTCCCCCCTCCCTCCACCACAAGGGGGTGGATGGGGGTGTCGCTGGACGAGAATTAACTAGCACGACATAAGTCAGTACGCGGGTGAAGGGGGGGGTGGCACCATATAAATAGGAGCGGGGGGGGGGTAGCACCATATAAGTCGGTATGCGAGGGGAGTGGGCACCATATAAGTCAGTACGTGAGACAATGTTAACAACATGTCCCAAGGCAACAGCGGCGACAAATGAGTCTACCTGGTGATGTATGAGATTACTTGGTGGTAAGTCCAGGAACTCCCCAGTAGCTTGATTAAACTTGCTACCTGGGCTACTTTACGCTTGGGGCAGTACAGACTTAGGTGAGGGTAGCATTCGGGGAAAGGGCTAAAAATCATCAAGTTAAAACCTTAACGGGGGGGGGCATTAACATCCCTATGTACTTCATTGGGACAGGGACGACTATTCATGTTTTTAGCAGTGCTATCTATATGCTTTGTCATGGTCGCTACTTTTATTGGCTATAGTTTAGTTCTGATACTGGGATTTGGGGGGGGGGTAGTAACATTTAAGCGCCAGACGTGCTGGGAATTTTAAACTTTAATTTTTATGTAATATATTTTTTACGATGTCATCAGCCTTCACTCAAAGTAATTATCTTAAACATCAGAGAAGCTCATTGTATACAGAAGCTCATTGTATACAGAAGCTCATTGTATACAGAAGTTCATTGTATACAGAAGCTCATTGTATACAGAAGCTCATTGTATACAGAAGCTCATTGTATACAGAAGTTCATTGTATACAGAAGCTTATTGTATACAGAAGCTCATTGTATACAGAAGATGATTGTATACAGAAGCTCATTGTATACAGAAGCTCATTGTATACAGAAGCTCATTGTATACAGAAGATGATTGTATACAGAAGCTCATTGTATACAGAAGCTCATTGTATACAGAAGCTCATTGTATACAGAAGCTCATTGTATACAGAAGCTCATTGTATACAGAAGCTCATTGTATACAGAAGATGATTGTATACAGAAGCTCATTGTATACAGAAGATGATTGAATATACCGTTTATCTATGGTTTATGTCTAGTATTACATTTTATTAGAGTTTTGAATGTTGATAGATTGTTTTGAGTGTTGATAGATAGTTTTGAATGTTGATAGATTGTTTTGAATATTGATAGATTGTTTTGAATGTTGATGGATTGTTTTGAATGTTGATAGATAGTTGGTTGTTCAGGTAACTCATTTCAAACACGAACTCCAGAAGAGAAGAAGACGAAATTGTTTTATTTGTGTTTGTTTTTAAATGTTGTATTAGATAGATCATTAAAAGTGTGTTTCTCACTGTCTATCTGAGTGTTGTATTAGATAGATCAGTAAAATTGTATGTTTCTCACTGTCTATCTGAGTGTTGTATTAGATAGATCAGGAAAAGTGTATGTTTCTCACTGCCTATCTGAGTGTTGTATTAGATAGATCAGGAAAAGTGTATGTTTCTCACTGTCTATCTGAGTGTTGTATTAGATAGATCACTAAAAGTGTATGTTTCTCACTGTCTATCTTAGTGTTGTATTAGATAGATCAGGAAAAGTGTATGTTTCTCACTGTCTATCTTAGTGTTGTATTAGATAGATCAGTAAAAGTGTATGTTTCTCACTGTCTATCTTAGTGTTGTATTAGATAGATCAGTAAAAGTGTATGTTTCTCAATGTCTATCTGAGTGTTGTATTAGATAGATCAGTAAAAGTGTATGTTTCTCAATGTCTATCTGATGTTGTATTAGATAGATCAGGAAAAGTGTATGTTTCTCACTGCCTATCTGAGTGTTGTATTAGATAGATCAGGAAAAGTGTATGTTTCTCACTGTCTATCTGAGTGTTGTATTAGATAGATCACTAAAAGTGTATGTTTCTCACTGTCTATCTTAGTGTTGTATTAGATAGATCAGTAAAAGTGTATGTTTCTCACTGTCTATCTTAGTGTTGTATTAGATAGATCAGTAAAAGTGTATGTTTCTCAATGTCTATCTGAGTGTTGTATTAGATAGATCAGTAAAAGTGTATGTTTCTCAATGTCTATCTGATGTTGTATTAGATTGCTGTTGCGTTGTTTTTCGAAACCTCAAGTGTACATTTCAATTTATGAACTCACATTCAAAAAGAATGTTTACTTTTATTAGCCCTACAAACAAAGCGCCCAGCAGTATGACAATTTAATGTTTGCATTTCTGACGTGTGGATTTAAATTGTTAAATAATAGCTAGTTACAAGAATAATTAAAAACAATTCTCTTTTGTTCTTGAATACCTTTAACTTGGTTGTTATGCACTTGGTAGGGCTAAAGGTAATGGGGCGGGTCCGTCGGGGAGCAGGCGTGTCGGCTGGCTATAGCATCGGGTCATGGTAGTATGGTCGTTTATTGGGGGGGGGGCATGTCGGCTGGCTATAGCATCGGGTCATGGTAGTATGGTCGTTTATTGGGGGGGGGGCATGTCGGCTGGCTATAGCATCGGGTCATGGTAGTATGGTCGTTTATTGGGGGGGGGGCATGTCGGCTGGCTATAGCATCGGGTCATGGTAGTATGGTCGTTTATTGGGGGGGGGCATGTCGGCTGGCTATAGCATCGGGTCATGGTAGTATGGTCGTTTATTGGGGGGGGGGCATGTCGGCTGGCTATAGCATCGGGTCATGGTAGTATGGTCGTTTATTGGGGGGGGGCATGTCGGCTGGCTATAGCATCGGGTCATGGTAGTATGGTCGTTTATTTGGGGGGGGGTTAAATCTTGAAAAGTTGCGAAGAGAACGGTTTCCATCCTATCTTATTTTATATTGTAAATGGCCAATCACACACAAAAAAACCGGAACTTTTTAACGATCCAATAAAACCATGAATTAATTATTGAAAAAACATTTTATTCATAGCAATTGAAACCTTAAAATATTCCATTTAATAAACATTAATGGAATGTATCATTTTGCGTAATATGTTTTTATTTAAACTACGTCCTTTGGAATGCCGTCCTACAGTACGAATACAGTGTTGAAATCTGCTTCTATAGATCGCCGCGCATGTGTGATGTTAATCCATAAAGTCACTTAATACAGTGTGTGATGTTGATCCATGTAATGGGCCTCATGAACTTCATTAGGATGTGTTTATGTAATGGGCCTCATGAACTTCATTAGGATGTGTTTATGTAATGGGGCCTCATGAACTTCATTAGGATGTGTTTATGTAATGGGCCTCATGAACTTCATTAGGATGTGTTTCTGTAATGGGCCTCATGAACTTCATTAGAATGTGTTTATGTAATGGGCCTCATGAACTTCATTAGGATGTGTTTCTGTAATGGGCCTCATGAACTTCATTAGAATGTGTTTATGTAATGGCCTCATGAACTTCATTAGGATGTGTTTATGTAATGGGGCCTCATGAACTACATTAGAATGTGTTTATGTAATGGGCCTCAAGAACTTCATTAGGATGTGTTTATGTAATGGGCCTCATGAACTTCATTAGGATGTGTTTATGTAATGGGCCTCATGAACTTCATTAGGATGTGTTTCTGTAATGGGGCCTCATGAACTTCATTAGGACGTGTTTCTGTAATGGGGCCTCATGAACTTCATTAGGATGTGTTTATGTAATGGGCCTCATGAACTTCATTAGGATGTGTTTCTGTAATGGGCCTCATGAACTTCATTTGGATGTGTTTATGTAATGGGCCTCATGAACTTCATTAGGATGTGTTTATGTAATGGGCCTCATGAACTTCATTAGGATGTGTTTCTGTAATGGGGCCTCATGAACTTCATTAGGACGTGTTTCTGTAATGGGGCCTCATGAACTTCATTAGGATGTGTTTATGTAATGGGCCTCATGAACTTCATTAGGATGTGTTTATGTAATGGGGCCTCATGAACTTCATTAGGATGTGTTTATGTAATGGGCCTCATGAACTTCATTAGGATGTGTTTATGTAATGGGCCTCATGAACTTCATTTGGATGTGTTTATGTAATGGGGCCTCATGAACTTCATTAGGATGTGTTTATGTAATGGGGCCTCATGAACTTCATTAGGACGTGTTTCTGTAATGGGCCTCATGAACTTCATTAGGATGTGTTTCTGTAATGGGGCCTCATGAACTTCATTTGGATGTGTTTATGTAATGGGCCTCATGAACTTCATTAGGATGTGTTTATGTAATGGGGCCTCATGAACTTCATTAGGATGTGTTTATGTAATGGGCCTCAAGAACTTCATTAGGATGTGTTTATGTAATGGGCCTCATGAACTTCATTAGGATGTGTTTATGTAATGGGCCTCATGAACTTCATTAGGATGTGTTTCTGTAATGGGCCTCATGAACTTCATTAGGATGTGTTTATGTAATGGGGCCTCATGAACTTCATTAGGATGTGTTTCTGTAATGGGCCTCATGAACTTCATTTGGATGTGTTTATGTAATGGGCCTCATGAACTTCATTTGGATGTGTTTCTGTAATGGGGCCTCATGAACTTCATTAGGATGTGTTTCTGTAATGGGCCTCATGAACTTTTTTAGGATGTGTTTCTGTCCAGTAACGGTGGTTTCTATAACTATTCCTGTTTATCTGTGAGATGAAAATGTTCCTCTTCTGATATCCCAATTTTGATTAGAATTGATCGGTGAACATTTGATCTCAAGATTGGGTAGCGTTCCATGCTCCTACCCCCACCCCCCTCCCTAGATCGCCAGATTTGTCCGTTTGTGATCTTGTGTGTGGGAATATTTTAAGAATAAAGTATAAACAAGTCGACCAAGTTTGTGAATGAGTTACAGCAGAGAATCCATGATGAAATCCAGGGTATCCCAGCTGAGATGTTGTACCGGTCAAATCCAGGGTATCCCAGCTGAGATGTTGTACCGGTCAAATCCAGGGTATCCCAGCTGAGATGTTGTACCGGTCAAATCCAGGGTATCCCAGCTGAGATGTTGTACCGGTCAAATCCAGGGTATCCCAGCTGAGATGTTGCAGCGGTCAAATCCAGGGTATCCCAGCTGAGATGTTGTACCGGTCAAATCCAGGGTATCCCAGCTGAGATGTTGTACCGGTCAAATCCAGGGTATCCCAGCTGAGATGTTGTACCGGTCAAATCCAGGGTATCCCAGCTGAGATGTTGTACCGGTCAAATCCAGGGTATCCCAGCTGAGATGTTGTACCGGTCAAATCCAGGGTATCCCAGCTGAGATGTTGTACCGGTCAAATCCAGGGTATCCCAGCTGAGATGTTGTACCGGTCAAATCCAGGGTATCCCAGCTGAGATGTTGTACCGGTCAAATCCAGGGTATCCCAGCTGAGATGTTGTACCGGTCAAATCCAGGGTATCCCAGCTGAGATGTTGTACCGGTCAAATCCAGGGTATCCCAGCTGAGATGTTGTACCGGTCAAATCCAGGGTATCCCAGCTGAGATGTTGTACCGGTCAAATCCAGGGTATCCCAGCTGAGATGTTGTACCGGTCAAATCCAGGGTATCCCAGCTGAGATGTTGTACCGGTCAAATCCAGGGTATCCCAGCTGAGATGTTGTACCGGTCAAATCCAGGGTATCCCAGCTGAGATGTTGCAGCGGGCAATGAGGAATCTCAGCATCAGGTTTCAAGAATCCATTCGTACAGGAGGATGGCATCGAAAGGATCCAATAAAAGATAATACATTAATGATTCTTAAATGACATTATATTTTAAGGTTTCAATTACTATGAATAAAATTTATTTTCAAAAACTCTTGGTTTTATTGGATCGTTAAATGTTGCCTTGGTAAATTATCGTTATGCGGATCAGGCCGCCATATTTTTTTATATGCAAGCGTCTGAAGCAATACAACTAAACCTAACCCTAACCCTAATTTCTTTAATACCTTCCATTTTGGACAAATTCTTTTTAAAAATTTTTAAAACTAAACCAACCTAGCACAACTCGGGCTGTGTATACAGTTTACAACCTAGCAACAGTACGGTCCTCTACGCAGCCGCCATCGTTTGATCCGTCAAACGATAATTAGCCGTTCCCGTTTTATTTGTGTTATCCTGTATTATAGACCCCCCCCCCTTTTTTTTTCCGGATGGCAGAAACCCTGGCTACGCCAATGCCTCGAAGGCTCTTAAATTTTCTTTCTATCAGCTGTCCCCCAAAATTCCTTTTAAAAACATCAGTACAGCTCAAAACTGGGGGTGCCTTGGTTTCTTTAAATATATATATATGTTTTTACATGTCCATTAATCAGGTGCACCTGCTACTGGCCGTTTTCGAGTAGCAATTTTCTGTTTCTCAACAATGCTCCGTAAAACAAAAGTGTCACTAAAGCCAACTGACTTCATTGGACTGAGAACTGTGCGTTGTATCATTCCAACCCCTTAGCTTGTTAAGTGAATGGTGGTCACCTGACTTCATTGGCCAGAACTGTGCGTTCTAACATTCCAACCCCTTATCTTGCTAAGTCCACGGTGGTCACCTGACTTCATTGGACTGAGAGCTGTGCGTTCTAACATTCCAACCCCTTCGCTTGTTCAGTCATCGGTGGTTCACACACTGAAGACCTTCTGAACAACGCGTTAACTATTTTATTTCACTGTTTGCCATTAAAGCCATGTCGTGTTTTCTTACATATTGTTTGTCTAAACCTTCACTGCAAGCAAAGATTGTTGTTACAGTTGGTAGGACATATTATGTACGTCCAATAAAATCTAAACTCAAAACTCTGCTGTAGCTGGTTCAAAAGATTTACAGCCACACGGCGACGGAGACGAAATTCTAAAAACAATTTTTGTGTAAATTTTACTGGCATTTGATCGTATTATAGTGTAACATGAAGATGTTGTGTCCCTATTGTCATAGGTCTAATTTAGTTCTACCTCAGTAACTTTGTATGGCCAAGTTGTATAATGAAGATGTTGTGTCCCTATTGCCATAGGTCTAATTTAGTTCTATCTCAGTAACTTTGTATGGCCAAGTTGTATAATGAAGATGTTGTGTCCCTATTGCCATAGGTCTAATTTAGTTCTAATCTCAGTAACTTTGTATGGCCAAGTTGGCCGATAGAGTCAACCAACTCAATTCCTTCATTCGTCTGTCATAACTAGCAAGCATTGTTCAGCCGTCAGAGAATGCAATGTGACGTGAAAGGGCCGCGTTGTTCTACCCTATCAAATCCTTTTGAGGCAATTCGTTGAAAAGAGTTTCATAATTAAAATTTTTAAAAAATATTGATTAATGTTAGTTTAAACAACTGCTATGGCTATAACATTAAAGTACGACTCTAGGGCATATAGCGTTTTTACTTCTACTTAAAGTGAAAATAGGCTCACGATGACACAATAACAAACACGTTTGTCTTATCGTGGGCCGTGAAAACATCGTTTTAATTATATTTAGCCATCATGACAACGTTACATTGCAAAACAAGACGAACAAAACACAACAAGACGAACAAAACACAACTCAGGTACTTTGAATCTATTAAAGGTGTGAACCACCAACAGTGGCGTAGCTAGAACTTTTGCCGCCCGGGGCGATCTCCAATTTGCCGCCCTTTTTAAGGGCCGTACATAAATGACGTCACGCACCTGGGGAGAAAGGAGTCATACATTTGTGACGAGGGTGGTGTGTTTAAAAAATCTGACGTCACGTCAAAACGCGCAACTTTAAATAAAATTTCCACTTTAATATTTGATTACTTACACTTTATTTAATGACGCTTATGTAAAACGCGTGTTACGATATTAGAGTGCAGCCTTACACTAAAAACTTAAATGACAAAAAATTGATTTGAAACATTCTCATTTTCAAATAGGAATTACGGCTTTTAAGGTGTGTGTGTGGGGGGGGGGTGTCAAAGGTTTGTGACGTCATATTGAAGAAAGGGTCTAAGTTTTTGTGCCGACGTGTGACAAAGGGGGGAAAAATCAGCCAAAATCGCGTGACGTCATTTAAGGACGGCCACTTAGTCGATTATATTATGGGTTTTTATCAATTAATAAACATGAATAAATAATTGTAATTGAAGCGAAGTAAAGGTGGGGAACATGTTTACCATTGCATGCCATATTTATGTAAGCAGTTATAAAAGAGGCCGCATAAGATGATATACCTATAAATACACATTTATAAAAATACACGATACCTTTTTTAAAGGCAACAAGAAAGTTATCTGAGGTCGAAGTTCATCCCCCCCCCATGAGACAAAATATATTCCAAATTACACCCGATTAGAAAAATCGTGTATATATGTATTATGTTATCAAAATTTAAGTTATTTGTAATATCTTGTTCTATGGACAATATGGCAAGATCTTGTTGTCTTAAATCGCTCATTGTGGAACGAAGATAATTTTTTATCAACTTCAGTTTGGAGAAGCTCCTTTGACAATCAGCGAGACTGATAGTAATTCTTGAAAAAAAAATCATAGCAAAATTACAATGTTGGGTACCGAATTTACCAATCTATACTGTTGAATAAATTTTAATTAGATCATGGGGGCATTTCCCCCCGTTTTTCTAACACAATGACTCTTCTTGAGTGTATGTACAGCCATAAAAACCTGGATCCTTTTTCTTTCAATATGGAATTGTTCTTTATCAATGTCAATAAAGTAATTTATTTGATGTTCAAATGCTTCATTTAGTAGGTTACATGGTATTATATATGAATATTTTCTTGCAAAAACATGCAACTCATCAAAGTGTTTTTTTTTAATTTTCTGTTATAATTCCATGAATGGATAAAAACATTTCTTTCTGTACTTCTAGTTCTAAAGATAGAACCACGTCTTCTTAATTTCCCCCACTCATATTTTTTTCTCCTTCTAACTCCGCGTTCAGTTGATATTTTCAACTCTTCACAAATTGTTTGGCTGATATAACAGCTTTTTCTATTAGCACATCTCTTTGTTCCATGCAATGACGGGTTCCCATAAATTGAGATAACATAGAAAAGAAAAAGATTGCATTGAATTGAGTAATTGAGATAATAGTTACTTCTTCAGATGTCAATTTTTTCCAAGACGCTTGAAATTTTAAAGTATGTCTTTTTAAAAATTATTTATGCCTAATGTGGTGTTTATTATCGGAGAAATTTGAATATTTTCATCTTCTTGCCATAAATCTTAATAATTTTCCATAAAATAGACGAATTAAAAGTATTTCAACTTAAATATTACTTTAATTGGATATGCTTAACATTTTTAATGAATAACCGCATTTTAATGAAAAAACACAAATTAGTTGTGCTACTTTAATGCAATAAAAACAAAATTAATTTTTAATAACTTACCTTACAATAATTTTCTGAAAATTTTCTATTGATCTGTTAAGCTGTCACTCATATCTCCTGTATATTAATCACTATGTGTTTCAAGTTGTGTTTAGTCGCATATCTTGCTTAGGGGCTTATAAAAGGGTTCGGTTGATACATTTAGTTGATAGACAAGGACATTTGAATTTTAATATTGCAAAATTTGGTATAATAAATCTTACAAAGAGCTACATTTGTTCATGTTGATGAGAGTACTGTCCCATGGAATGTTTATGATGAATGGCCCACACCACGCACCACACACCACGCCTTTCACAGACAGGTGACGGTTTGAATTTTGAACTTAACGGCAAGTCTGAATGGCTCATGAGCCACAAAAGTTGGACACGTAAATTTACTTACTTACTTTTTTAAAAAATCCATGAGTACAGGGAACCTTGACCAACATCCATGAGTACAGGGACCTTGGACCAACATCCATGAGTACAGGGACCTTGGACCAACATCCATGAGTGCAGGGACCTTGGACCAACATCCATGAGTACAGGGACCTTGGACAAACATCCATGAGTACAGGGATCTTGGACCAACATCCATGAGTACAGGGACCTTGGACCAACATCCATGAGTACAGGGACCTTGGACCAACATCCATGAGTACAGGGACCTTGGACCAACATCCATGAGTACAGGGACCAACATCCATGAGTACAGGGACCAACATCCATGAGTACAGGGACCTTGGACCAACATCCATGAGTACAGGGACCAACATCCATGAGTACAGGGACCAACATCCATGAGTACAGGGACCTTGGACCAACATCCATGAGTACAGGGACCTTGGACCAACATCCACGAGTACAGGGACCAACATCCATGAGTACAGGGACCTTGGACCAACATCCATGAGTACAGGGACCTTGGACCAACATCCATGAGTACAGGGACCTTGGACCAACATCCATGAGTACAGGGACTTTGGACCAACATCCATGAGTACAGGGACCTTGGACCAACATCCATGAGTACAGGGACCTTGGACCAACATCCATGAGTACAGGGACCTTGGACCAACATCCATGAGTACAGGGACCTTGGACCAACATCCATGAGTACAGGGACTTTGGACCAACATCTATGAGTACAGGGACTTTGGACCAACATCTATGAGTACAGGGACCAACATCCATGAGTACAGGGACCAACATCCATGAGTACAGGGACCTTGGACCAACATCCATGAGTACAGGGACCAACATCCATGAGTACAGGGACCTTGGACCAACATCCATGAGTACAGGGACCTTGGACCAACATCTATGAGTACAGGGACCTTGGACCAACATCCATGAGTACAGGGACTTTGGAACAACATCCATGAGTACAGGGACCAACATCCATGAGTACAGGGACCAACATCCATGAGTACAGGGACCAACATCCATGAGTACAGGGACCTTGGACCAACATCGATGAGTACAGGGACCTTGGACCAACATCCATGAGTACAGGGATCTTGGACCAACATCCATGAGTACAGGGACCTTGGACCAACATCGATGAGTACAGGGACCTTGGACCAACATCCATGAGTACAGGGATCTTGGACCAATATCCATGAGTACAGGGACCTTGGACCAACATCCATGAGTACAGGGACCTTGGACCAACATCCATGAGTACAGGGACCAACATCCATGAGTACAGGGACCAACATCCATGAGTACAGGGACCAACATCCATGAGTACAGGGACCAACATCCATGAGTACAGGGACCAACATCCATGAGTACAGGGACCAACATCCATGAGTACAGGGACCAACATCCATGAGTACAGGGACCAACATCCATGAGTACAGGGACCAAAATCCATGAGTACAGGGACCTTGGACCAACATCCATGAGTACAGGGACTTTGGACCAACATCCATGAGTACAAGGACCTTGGACCACATCCATGAGTACAGGGACCTTGGACCAACATCCATGAGTACAGGGACCTTGGACCAACATCCATGAGTACAGGGAACTTGGACCAACATCCATGAGTACAGGGACATTGGACCAACATCCATGAGTACAGGGACTTTGAACCAACATCAATGAGTACAGGGACCTTGGACCAACATCCATGAGTACAGGGACCAACATCCATGAGTACAGGGACCTTGGACCAACATCCATGAGTACAGGGACCAACATCCATGAGTACAGGGACCTTGGACCAACATTCATGAGTACAGGGACCAACATCCATGAGTACAGGGACCTTGGACCAACATCCATGAGTACAGGGACCTTGGACCAACATCCATGAGTACAGGGACCAAAATTCTTGTAAAAATGAATTCAGTGACGTCATTTTCAGGTGAAATGAACGTTTAGGGATTCAGTTCTTTTATTGCCTCTGTGACATTCTGTAGACTGACTTCTTGACTAAAACCACTGTCACAGTAACCAATGACAATGTACAACTGCCACACCAACCAGTGACAATGTAGCACTGTCACAGCAAACAGTGACAATGTAGCACTGCCACACCAACCAGTGACAATGTAGCACTGTCACAGCAAACAGTGACAATGTAGCACTGCCACACCAACCAGTGACAATGTAGCACTGTCACAGCAAACAGTGACAATGTAGCACTGCCACACCAACCAGTGACAATGTAGCACTGTCACAGCAAACAGTGACAATGTAGCACTGCCACACCAACCAGTGACAATGTATCACTGCCACACCAACCAGTGACAATGTAGCACTGCCACACCAACCAGTGACAATCTAGCACTGCCACACCAACCAGTGACAATGTAGCACTGCCACACCAACCAGTGACAATGTAGCACTGTCACAGCAAACAGTGACAATGTAGCACTGCCACACCAACCAGTGACAATGTAGCACTGCCACACCAACCAGTGACAATGTAGCACTGCCACACCAATCAGTGACAATTTAGCACTGTCACAGCAAACAATGACAATGTAGCACTGCCACACCAACCAGTGACAATGTAGCACTGCCACACCAACCAGTGACAATGTAGCACTGCCACACCAACCAGTGACAATGTAGCACTGTCACAGCAAACAGTGACAATGTAGCACTGCCACACCAACCAGTGACAATGTAGCACTGCCACACCAACCAGTGACAATATAGCACTGACACACCAACCAATGACAATGTAGAAGACAAGTAGTAAAATGTATGTTAAGTAAGTGGGCTGATCCTATATAAGAAAATATGTGTAGTTATGAACTACTTTCTTGGGGGAAGTATGTCATGTTTTGTCTGTGCCTTTACCTCATAAACCCCACCAATCCCCAGCTTTGTGTAACAAGAATGTTGTGGAAGTTCAGAGACAAAACAACGAAATAAAACAAAAATGTTATATATATATTATAATGTTACACACATACACACACACACACACACACACATATATATATATATATATATATATATATATATATATATATATATATATATATATATATATATATATATATATATATATATATACATATATGAGAAGGTGCAGGTAACGATGGCATTCCTACAGAAGTCCTTACGCGCGGCCAGCCAGCACTACTGAAGCCTCTGCACGAACTCATATGTGATTGTTGGGAATACGGTCACATCCCACAAGATATGCGCGACGCCAAAATTGTCACGATTTACAAAAACAAAGGCGATCGCTGCGATTGCAATAACTATCATGGCATCTCCTTATTGAGTATTGTGGAAAAGGCCTTTGCCAGAGTGTTCATTGCACGCCTGCAAATTCTGGCACAAAATGTCTAACCGGAATCACAATGCGGTTTGTGGACTGGTTGATCAACAATGGACATGATTTTCTCACTCCGTCAGCTACAAGAGAAATTTCGGGAGCAACAGAAAGCCCTCTTCGTTGCTTTCATAGATTTAACGAAGGCATTTGACCTGGTCAGCCATTAGGGTCTGCTACGCATACTAGAAAAAATAAGATGTCCGCCGCGGCTTCTCTCCATCATCGAGTCCTTCCACACCGATATGCACAGCACAGTGCTCTCCGATGGTGCCACCTCAGAACCCTTCCCAGTTTGTAGCGGAGTCAAACAGGGCTGTGTACTGGCTCCAACACTCTTTGGCAGGGACTGCCTCTAGAAATGGAGATGCTGCCGTGCTGGTGGTGGAACCATCGGAAAGTTCATACATGTTGACTGACTATAAACATGCGAAAAAAGTGTGTATAATATGTGAATATAACAACCCCGTAAAACAAAGTTTTTGACTATAAATCCCTTATATATGAGACATAACTAAAAGTATTTACAAATATCTACAGACTGAATCTGTCTTTACTCCCCTTTGCTTTTAACTCCGGGGGGTGGGAGAGGGGAAAGGTCTTGTCACCGATCGCTGGGCCGAGCTCAGCGTGACACGCAAAATGTAAACAAAAGCACGCCGGTACACCTGGTTAAAACACGAGTTGTGTTCACCTTTGGCTGGGGTGAAGTCAAGTGACCCGTAAAATGTAAACGATAGGGACCGCTACATATAGTTTATATAGATAAAATAAAAATGCATTAATTTAATAACTGTACGTTCGATCGATCTGAGATTTTGATACGATGCATTGGTAGGTGACAAGGGTCCGTGTGCCAAATTTCAACTCGATGCCTTTACGGGAAGTGGGTCATTTTTTACTTTTGTTTTTTCCGCGGTGCCCGCCCAAGACAGACAGAGAGACAGAGACGGCGGTGAAGTTAATATAAGGGATTTAAAAAGATTATAGTTCGGTCCATTTTTGTGAGTCCTGCTGGAAACATCTGCATGCAATTTGTTGAATCTGCAGACGAAGGATGCGGAGGTTAAAAAAACACCAACAACTTGCAGGCTATGTCATAATAAACAAAACAACAACTTGCAGGCTATGTCATAATAAACAAAACAACAACTTGCAGGCTATGTCATAATAAACAAAACAACAACTTGCAGGCTATGTCATAATAAACAAAACAACAACTTACAGACTATGTCATAATAAACAAAACAACAATTTGCAGGCTATGTCATAATAAACAAAACAACAATTTGCAGGCTATGTCATAATAAACAAAACAACAATTTGCAGGCTATGTCATAATAAACAAAACAACAACTTACAGACTATGTCATAATAAACAAAACAACAATTTGCAGGCTATGTCATAATAAACAAAACAACAATTTGCAGACTATGTCATAATAAACAAAACAACAACTTGCAGGCTATGTCATAATAAACAAAACAACAACTTGCAGGCTATGTCATAATAAACAAAACAACAACTTACAGACTATGTCATAATAAACAAAACAACAACTTACAGACTATGTCATAATAAACAAAACAACAACTTGCAGGCTATGTCATAATAAACAAAACAACAACTTGCAGGCTATGTCATAATAAACAAAACAACAACTGCAGGCTATGTCATAATAAACAAAACAACAACTTGCAGGCTATGTCATAATAAACAAAACAACAACTTGCAGACTATGTCATAATAAACAAAACAACAACTTGCAGACTATGTCATAATAAACAAAACAACAACTTGCAGGCTATGTCATAATAAACAAACAACAACAACAAATCATGAAGAAGAGGCCAGCAGCCTACATCCTACAATAGTTTGCAAGGTCAAGCTGCAAAGATGCTTAGAACTTCAGATTCTAAATTCCCACCAGTGCTAATTGGACATAAAATCCGCATTCGTATGTTGAAATAGGTCGTGGTGATCAATGAAACGTACTTGAAGTTGTCATGAACCTTGAGGATTGCTTCTTCAAGCTAGGAACAGAGCATGGTGTTCTCAAACAGCTGTATTCCAGAAGTGAGTTTTCCATTGTACATGAGAAACTGCTCACACTAGAATCCGTGGGCACAGAAGAAAACTCCTTACGAACCATCGGGTATTCCCAATCACTGACTGGTGGCCAAGGCTGCACTCAATGTAATTACATTTTGAAGTGCGCAACAAATCGCTGCTAATGTATGGTGAACAAACAATTATGTAATTCAAAATGCCATAATATTTTCATCCTTTTGTAATAAGTGATAACAGAAAGAAAATAGTTTACTAAACTTAATAATTTTCACTTTTGTAAATCATTTTTATCATTTTTAATTAACAATCAATGTAAAGTATTCAATTTTACGTCAACCTTGAAACTACTCATGAATTCTTACTTCGGGCTTTGGCCAATCGACCCTGCATCGACCCTAGCCATTTCGCGAACTGGCCGGCAAAAGCCCGAATTTCTGGCTTTGGCCGGCTAATTTACAGCAACATTGGGCACTTCGCGATTCGCCAGCCATTTCGCGAAGTTGCCGATTTCGGGCGTTGGTCGTAAACATTTAAAGTAGTTTGGTAAAATAATAATAATTCATAACTATGACTCAGCACTATACAGTCATTTACCGTTTAAATTTATTGGGGGGGGGGTATGCACACAGGAATGAAAATGTCTTGAGGTTGACATGAAATATAACCAATCAGTGGCCACACAACTGGAGTTGACCAAGTTAAAATCAGTGGCCACCAAGCTGAAGTTGACCAAGTTAAAATCAGTGGCCACAAAACTGGAGTTGACCAAGTTAAAATCAGTGGCCACCAAGCTGAAGTTGACCAAGTTAAAGTCAGTGGCCACAAAACTGGAGTTGACCAAGTTAAAATCAGTGGCCACAAAACTGGTGTTGACCAAGTTAAAATCAGTGGCCACCAAACTGGAGTTGACCAAGTTAAAATCAGTGGCCAGCAAACTGAAGTTGACCAAGTTAAAATCAGTGGCCACCAAGCTGGAGTTGACCAAGTTAAAATCAGTGGCCACAAAACTGGAGTTGACCAAGTTAAAATCAGGGGCCACCAAGCTGAAGTTGACCAAGTTAAAATCAGTGGCCACAAAACTGGAGTTGACCAAGTTAAAATCAGTGGCCACCAAACTGGAGTTGACCAAGTTAAAATCAGTGGCCATCAAACTGGAGTTGACCAAGTTAAAATCAGTGGCCAGCAAACTGGAGTTGACCAAGTTAAAATCAGTGGCCACCAAACTGGAGTTGACCAAGTTAAAAATCAGTGGCCAGCAAACTGGAGTTGACCAAGTTAAAATCAGTGGCCACAAAACTGGAGTTGACCAAGTTAAAATCAGTGGCCAGCAAACTGAAGAATAAATTGTTAATGTTATCAGAAACGTTCATAAACGTACAACGAAACTTTATTGTGAAAACCAATTCTTCCTATCACTGCACGTTTGTAAGTTAATATAATCAAAGTTGATGAAAAAGTTTAATTTTTTGTGCTGATAGAAAAGCGTCAAAAATATCTGTCAGGGTTAAGTGAAGCCCGATAGTGTCCTAGTTATCTTGAACCATTTTATCGTCATAGGGGCTAATTAAGTGTACAATTTAGTTCAATCAAATACTAAAATCTGGTCACATTGAAAGCCAATATTGTTGTTGTCACTCCAGCATAATGTGAAGGTCACTCACAGCTGACTGATGGTAGAGTGTTGTATTTTCAAAACGTGTTACAAACTTTTAGATCTACATGTCTTCAAGAGGAAGGTTTAATTGAGTTGCATGATTTACGTTCAAGCGAGCGCACACATGCGAACAAGAACACACACGAACATGCACACACGCGAACACGCACACACAAGTACAATGCGTTCATAAGAAGAGTGGACGACACATTTTAAAAAAAATAATAAAAGATTTTCTGAAATTTCTGTAAAAGACAAGCGAAAACTAGGGATGTTAACGATTAATTTAAATTTAATCGTTAAATTTTGAAAAATTAACGGTTACTTAATCATTAATTTTCGATTAAAGCCAAAAATTAAAATTTATTATGTCATAAGTAATACTTATTAAACGTTCTTGTTGAAAATCTAAATAACACTGGAATGTCTATTTTATGTGTCATCTTTTAACCAACTACGTGAAAAAGACAAGTGTGTTGCCATTATTTGGCTCAAGTGATGAGCGGGTCTAATTAACAATGTAGCCAGCAGAGCCGAACAATCATTCACATGGAACTGAGGTAACTGGTATGCACAAAATGGTCTTTGCAAGGAATGACATTATCGGATATCGGTGTTCATTAAGTTTCCACCGTTATAGAGGGTTAATGGATTCAGGAACTTTCATCTCCATTTTTAATGCAGTATTTCATCATAAGAGCTTTTATTTTCTGTAAATGAGTCAGGCTCCATTACTGCCATTAGCTTAATACGCTTTTCATTTGGTTTGATAAGTAGGCGAAGTGTTAGAACAATGGTAGGCAAATTTTATCAACATTTTGAACATTTCCGTCAATCAATAGTTTAAAAACCAAAATGTTCTTGTAATCTACAGGAAATTTGTTATTTATCGGCCGCTATCTTTTATTATTTTTTTTTACTTTTTGACTTCCAATAATTTGTAAGAAATTGGTCGATTAATCGTTAAAAAATAATTTAATCGTTAAAAAATTTTTAACGATTAATCGAGAAATTAATCGTTAATTTCCGAAGCCCTAGTAAAAACTAAAATAATCAAACAATTTAAAATTTCTTATCATGAATCATGCCAAAGAAACTTTCGTAACTGAATGAAGATATAGATATGTACTCTATAAAGTGTTGTATTTTCAAAACGTTTTACAAACTTTTACCTCTACATCTCTTAAACAGGAAGTTGTAAATCGAGTTGCGTGATTTACGTTCAAGCGAGCGCACACATGCGAACAAGCACACACATAAACATGCACACAAACTATAGGGTTAAAAATTTACATAATTTACATATTAAATGTAATAATATTTATATTATAATAAAATACTATCATAATTATAATAACTATTATGTTTATTTATTTTTAAAATATTTTCTTAGATTATTTTAGCCTTAATTCATTATATAACCTATGTATAATAAATGACAACTTTTTAGTGGATTTAGACCCTTATCACTGTCACTCATTGTGATAGAAAGTTTCTTAAAATATTTCTTGTAGTGAGGTTTATTCTTACCTGAAGTTGGAAACATTTATAAAAATACAGATAAATTGTAAGAATAATAAGTTAAAATGGGAATATTATAATGACGATTGCCATACAAACCTTGCCAAAGTGAGATTCCACGTTTTCAAAAATATTTTCAAAGTTTTGTTTAGCTTTGATTTGAATCATCGCATCTATGATCAGAAGGCTAACTTTTTACTTTGATCAGACGGCTAACTTTTTACTCATTTAATCAACAGGCAGACAATTCAGTGCCGTGTTTTATTCGACTCAAAATATTCCTGGCAAACACACAAAATACAAATATCGTGCCTAGCTTGAAGGAAGTGGTGGTAGAAGAGTTACCATATGGAGTGTGCTCCGACTATAAATTCCATCAAACACTTGGCGTTTCGGATATATGACTGACATATAATGAACATTTTTTTCATTAAAATTTTACAAACTATTGAAATTTTTCTAGTAACATCTATAATGACAGAACAAATTATTTTTTATGTAAAGGAATTGTGTAAGGTGAATGTGATGAAAGTTCAATTACAAGAAGTAACAAATGAATAAACGGTTGTGGAATTAAATAACATTGACTGAAGAGATATATGTTTTAGATGGCTCATTGTTTGCCAAGGGCCGAAATACACAGAACGTTGTGAGAAAATATGTAATTACATCATAGTTAAAATTGGTAGCACTGAAAATGGGCACCATTGCTTCCACTGAAAATGGGCACAAATGTCAACAAATTCATGGAATTTGGGCACTATTCGTTGAACAGAAATTGGGGCACCATTGGTTGCACTGAAATTAGGCCATCATTGGTTACATGAAAATTGGGGCACCATTGGTTGCATTGAAATTGTGGCTCCATTATTTGCACATTAAGGTGGGACACATCGTTTGAGCACATAGCCAGCCACAATTGTTTAGACTGTCGGTACCTTCATTACATTGGACTGTCGGTACCTTCATTACATTGGACTGACGGTACCTTCATTACATTGGACTGTCGGTACCTTCATTACATTGGACTGTCGGTACCTTCATTACATTGGACTGTCGGTACCTTCATTACATTGGACTGTCGGTACCTTGCATTACATTGGACTGACGGTACCTTCATTACACTAGACTGTCGGTACCTTCATTACATTGGACTGACGGTACCTTCATTACATTGGGCTTGCAATCAGCATAATAAAATTTGACTTCCTATCAGCATCATAAAATGTGACTTGCAATCAGCATCATAAATTTGACTTGCAATCTCCTCTTTTATATTTTGGTTAAATCAAAGCCTCGTGAAGCAGAGCCAAATAAACACAAAGATATTTGCTGAGTTGTATACTTGCCACACAAGTATTTTTTTTTAACCCTCGATGGTAAATTAAGAACAACGCAGTAAACCAACAAATAAAACAAACCCGTAAAAACAAAGTTTTTGACTATAAATCCCTTATATATGAGACATAACTAACAGTATTGATTATTTTCAAACATTTACAGACTGAATCTGTCTTAACTCAAGTTTGCTTCATAACCCTAGGGGGGAGGGTCGGGGGGGGAGGGGTGGGTGGGAGGGGGAGAGGGAAAAGTGTGGTCACCGATTCGCTTGACCGAGCTCAGCGTAACACGTAAAATGTAAACAAAAGCACCCCGTCGATTCGTTGGGTCGCCTCAATGCGTCAGCTCAAACTTTCACGTGGCAAAAAAACAATAACAAACCGTGAATTTGAATTACATACCTCATATAAGGATAAACTAAAAATGCATTAATTTAATTACGGTACGTTCGATCGATCTGAAATTTTGATACGATGCATTGTTAGGTGAGTCGGGTCCGTGTGCCAAATTTCAGCTCGATCGAATCACTGCAAGTGGGTCATTTTCGACTTTCCTTTTTCCGCCCACCCAGCCCATGAGATGATGAGAGAGATGGTGAGATGACGACAGAGACGGCCGCGAAGTTAATATAAGGGATTTTAAAACGGAGCAACCATCAAGTCCTAGTGTAGACACGTTCTCTTGCGATAACGTCATGCAGCACGTGACATCTGCCCTGTGGGGTCACAGTTTAAAGGTCGAGAGCATGATTTCCATATCCGCAACTCCTCAAATATAAATTAAACAATGATAAAAATAGCATTTCTCGATCACGCGACAACGAGAGTTTCTATTGGTTGTAAAAGTGGTCGAAGTGGCAGTCTCGTGGTAACTAACAGGATATATCTCTTTTAAAAGTCGTAATGAAATTCATCACGAAATAAATATCTAAAATAATTAAATATTTAAAAAATCTTTTTTTACAAAGGACACGCTTTTAACATAATCACTACTTTTAGTAATGTCTCATATATAAGGGATTTATAGTCAAAAACTTTGTTTTTACAGCTATTTTTTAAAACTTATAATAAAAACTATTTTAAAATTCACGTCTGAAGCCCACACATCTTTTTTACCACTATTTTTTAATACCAAACACCTCATAAGCGCCCGCCCAACGTTTTATACCACGGTGTTGTGTTCACGTGGTGAACTCATGGATGTCAACAAAGCAGACGGGTACCGATGCTTATATATAGACTATAGATAAACTAAAAATGCAATAATTTCAATACGGTACATTCGATCGATCTGAAATTTTGATACAATGTATTGTCATCCAAGATATATCTGTGGTAAAATTTTTAGATCTCTAGGACCATCAGAAGTGTATAATTTTACGTTTCAAGTTTTGAAGGAAGCATGGATACAACATACAAACATTGTGACTTAAATAAAAGCGTGTAATAAAAGCGTGTAATAATAAGTTATTGCTCCCTCCGTAGAACAAGCTACGCGCCACGCCGTTTGCTGAACAAGTCTTTTCCATCAGTTTAAAATGCTACCTCTAGATAGAAAGTAAAACGTGCCACCTTAGTGTGGAGTCGGGTTGATTACATCATCCACCAAACAAGGATGGCGGGAATGAGTAGGCTTGAACTTTTTTGACAGTTGAACTTAAACATAGTTTTCTAAACGTGAAAGTTTGTTAAAAGAGCTGGAATATAGTGTTCCATGATCATTTTAAAACATAATGAACAATTTTTTTAATTTTTTTTAAATTTTTTTTTGGGGGGGACTACTACTTGTAATAACATTTCTTTTAACAGAAGAGGGTTCAAAACTAAATGTTGACACCATTCACTCCCACCATCCCTTCACTCCTGCCAACCCTTCACTCCTACCAACCATTCACTCCCACACCCACCCATATATTATTTACCTGCAGATGATCCCTTTAAATTTCATAGGTTCATGTGCAAAATACAATTTGAAAGAAACAACAACAAAAAACCTTGTGTTCAAAGTTGTTTGAGCATCCATTTCTTCATGTAAAACTTGTTACATCCTACCAACATTTGTTGTTACATCCTACCAACATTTGTTGTTACATCCTACCAACATTTGTTGTTACATCCTACCAACATTTGTTGTTACATCCTACCAACATTTGTTGTTACATCCTACCAACATTTGTTGTTACATCCTACCAACATTTGTTGTTACATCCTACCAACATTTGTTGTTACATCCTACCAACATTTGTTGTTACATCCTACAAACATTTCGTTGTTACATCCTACAAACATTTGTTGTTACATCCTACCAACATTTGTTGTTACATCCTACCAACATTTGTTGTTACATCCTACCAACATTTGTTGTTACATCCTACCAACATTTGTTGTTACATCCTACCAACATTTGTTGTTACATCCTACCAACATTTGTTGTTACATCCTACCAACATTTGTTGTTACATCCTACCAACATTTGTTGTTACATCCTACCAACATTTGTTGTTACATCCTACCAACATTTGTTGTTACATCCTACCAACATTTGTTGTTACATCCTACCAACATTTGTTGTTACATCCTACCAACATTTGTTGTTACATCCTACCAACATTTGTTGTTACATCCTACCAACATTTGTTGTTACATCCTACAAACATTTGTTGTTACATCCTACCAACATTTGTTGTTACATCCTACCAACATTTGTTGTTACATCCTACCAACATTTGTTGTTACATCCTACCAACATTTGTTGTTACATCCTACCAACATTTGTTGTTACATCCTACCAACATTTGTTGTTACATCCTACCAACATTTGTTGTTACATCCTACCAACATTTGTTGTTACATCCTACCAACATTTGTTGTTACATCCTACAAACATTCGTTGTTACATCCTACCAACATTTGTTGTTACATCCTACCAACATTTGTTGTTACATCCTACCAACATTTGTTGTTACATCCTACAACATTTGTTGTTACATCCTACCAACATTTGTTGTTACATCCTACCAACATTTGTTGTTACATCCTACCAACATTTGTTGTTACATCCTACCAACATTTGTTGTTACATCCTACCAACATTTGTTGTTACATCCTACCAACATTTGTTGTTACATCCTACCAACATTTATTGTTACATCCTACCAACATTTCGTTGTTACATCCTACCAACATTTGTTGTTACATCCTACAAACATTTGTTGTTACATCTTACCAACATTCGTTGTTACATCCTACCAACATTTGTTGTTACATCCTACCAACATTTGTTGTTACATCCTACAAACATTTGTTGTTATCCTGTAGCAGTTTAGAGGAACCATTTGTACTAGAATGGGGTTGTTTTTAAATCCTTTATATTAACTCGTGGCGTCTGCTTCCTTGATGCCTTGCATGCTGAAAAACTTTGGATAGATTTTTAACCCACTTCCTCGTATCCTAGCGAGCTTAAATTTTGCAGACAGACTCGTGCCGATGATAAAAATGATGTATCAAAATTTCAGATCGATCGAATGTTCTGTAATTTAATTAATGAATTTATAGATTATCTCTATTTTTCTATGTGTAGCATGTTAATTTTTGTGCAAGAGTGTCGCGGTTCGTATTATATTGACGATACTTTTTAAAAATATATATTTCCGATCGGTGCGCTTTATATTAAACATGTTCACGAGACATAACCAAAATTTTGAATTTTGTGGATTAACTTGCGCTGCGTATTATAATGAACATTCTTGTAGTTATGTCTCGTATATAAAGGATTTATAGTCAAAAACTTTTTTTACGGGTTTTTTTATAATACGGCGAAGTCTGGCCATGGCTCAAAATGATAGAAGAACCATAACATAACGTTACGAAAGAGAATGGAGGAGAAAAAGAAGCAATAGAGAGTTGAGAGGAGATTTTAATGTATGAGAGAGGCAATAGAAGACAGGGGAGTATGGGAGAGAAATGGAGAGACATAGAGACATAAAAATATGAGAGATACAGGCGGAGAAAACTAGTGTTAAGAGTCCAGTTAACGCCGAAATGTTAAAACTCCTCTTTACCAATGTGCAAACTGAAAATACACAATTTTCGTACATGGCCGAAACGGAAACCACTCGAGTAAATATGGCGTTCATTGCATTCCTGATATATAACATACATCCAGACATATGCTTTAATTATTATTATTTTCCAAAACAAACTCGATTTTTTAAAATTAAAATGCGAGGGGAAAATATTTTCGAAAAAATAGTTTTAATTTGCGAAGTTGCTGTATCTAAGCTTTTATTAAAGCGACAATTAATTATGTACAGAAAGCATTTAATGAATTTTGATACTTAAAATAATCTTATATTAGAAGTGATGGCCTGTGACTATCTTAGAATTCACTTGCTTTTACTATTTGCCTTGAAGACTTTTGGCTTGGGGATCTCTGCTCGACCCTGTTGGAACTTGTGACAGTTGGCCAGTGGTACAGTATGATTGTGTGACATAAGCCTTTGTGACAGTAGGATTGTGTGTGACATTAGGACTCTGTGACATAAGCCTGTGTGACAGAGGGGTTGGGAGACATAAGCCTGTGTGACAGAAGGGTTGTGTGACATCAGCCTGTGTGACAGTAGGGTTGTGTGTGACAGTAGGATTGTATGACATAAGTCTGTGTGACAGTAGGGTTGTGTATGACAGAAGGGATGTGTGACATCAGCCTGTGTGACAGTAGGGTTGTGTGTGACAGTAGGATTGTGTGACATAAGCCTGTGTGACAGTAGAGTTGTGTGACATAAGCCAGTGTGACAGAAGGATTGTGTGACATAAGCCTGTGCGACAGAAGGGTTGTGTGACATCAGCCTGTGTGACAGTAGGGTTGTGTGTGACAGTAGGATTGTGTGACATAAGTATGTGTGACAGAAGCATTGTGTGACAATCGGATTATGTGATAGCATGATTGTGTAACAGTAGGGTTGTGTGACAGTAGGATTGTGTGACAGTTGGGTTGCGTGACAGTAGGATTGTGTGACATAAACCTGTGTGACAGTAGGATTGTGTGACAGTAGGATTGTGTGTGACAGTAGGGTTGTGTGTGACAGTAGGATTGTGTGACAGTAGGATTGTGTGTGACAGTAGGATTGTGTATGAAAGTAGGATTGTGTGACATTAGCCAGTGTGACAGTAGGATTGTGTGACATTAGCCTGTGTGACAGTAGGATTGTGTGTGACAGTAGGATTGTGTGACATTAGCCTGTGTGACAGTAGGATTGTGTGACATAAGCATGTGTGACAGTAGGATTGTGTGTAACAGTAGGATTGTGTGACATTAGCCAGTGTGACAGTAGAATTGTGTGACATTAGCCTGTGTGACAGTAGGATTGTGTGACATAAGCATGTGTGACAGTAGGATTGTGTGTGACAGTAGGATTGTGTGACATTAGCCTGTGTGACAGTAGGATTGTGTGACATTAGCCTGTGTGACAGTAGGATTGTGTGACAGTAGGATTGTGTTACAGTAGGATTGTGTGACAGTAGGGTTGTGTGACATTAGTCTGTGTGACATTTGGATTGTATGACAATAGGGGATTGTTTGACAGTAGGATTGTATGACAGTAGGGGATTGTGTGACAGAAGAATTGTGTGACAATATGATTGTGTGAAAGTAGTCTGTGTGACTGTAGGATTGTGTGACATTAGTTTGTGTGACATTAGAATTATGTGACAGTAGGATTGTGTGATATTAGCCTCTGTGACAGTAGGGTTGTGTGACATAAGCCTCTGTGACAGTAGGATTGTGTGTGACAGTAGGATTGTGTGACATTAGCCTGTGTGACAGTAGGATTGTGTGACATTAGCCTGTGTGGCAGTAGGATTGTGTGACAGTAGGGTTTTGTTACATTAGTCTGTGTGACAGTAGGATTGTGTGATATTAGCCTCTGTGACAGTAGGGTTGTGTGACATAAGCCTCTGTGACAGTAGGATTGTGTGTGACAGTAGGATTGTGTGACATTATCCTGTGTTACAGTAGGATTGTGTGACAGTAGGATTGTGTGACAGTTGGGGATTTTGTGACAGTAGGATTGTGTGACAGTAGGGTTGTGTGACATTAGTATGTGTGACAGTAGGATTGTGTGACAGTAGGATTGTGTGACAGTAGGGTTGTGTGACATTAGTCTGTGTGACAGTAGGATTGTGTGACAGTAGGTTTGTGTGACATTAGTCTGTGTAAAAGTATGATTGTGTGACAGTAGGGGATTGTGTGACAGTAGGATTGTGTGACAGTAGGATTGTGTGCCAATTGGCCTGTGTGACAGTAGAATTGTCAGCTATGAAGAGTCCCCACCCCTCCTATCTCCTCTTGCCACATGCTCGTCCTACTTCAGACGTCCAAGTACCAATTTATAATCCCGTCACTCACAGCCCCCCCCCTGACATGTCAACCCCCTTAACCCTTGGCTCCCCTCACTTCACCCCTCACTTCGCCCCTCACTTCGCCCCTTGCTTCACCCCTCACTTCACCCCTTGCTTCACCCCATCCTTACAGTGTTTGATATATTCCCTTTCCTTGAATCATGTCCCCGCGTTGAGGCCAGGGTCGAGTAGATGTTGTCACTATAAAAAGCCCTGACCGAAGTCCTCATCACGACCTAAGTCTGTTATTGGATCCACATTGTCCAACTATTTCTCTCTCAATTGTTTCATTATCTCATATGCCATCATGAAAACAATGATCTGTATTACGGTGAGTGGAATGCCTTGAATATCATCATTTTCAAGTTTATTGTTAATTCTCTTCGTAAGTAAAACTTTTTTTTTGTTAGTCTATGTTTTTCTCCACTTTTTTACCATGCTAGTGGCTTTATCGGGTTTTTAAACAGGAGATTTTTGCACACAAAAAACAACAACACAAAAACAAAAAGTAATAACGGAATTTACAAAATAACAAAATATAATAAATAAACAAAAACTTACAATTTATTGTTTTTTTTAAAGAATATTTATTTGACTTCAATCGTAAAGTAAACGTCATTGTTTATCAGGCTTTCAGAGTCATTTACCAATCATCGATATCAAAACCGATTATCGGAAATACGAGTTTTGTATAGGAGAGCAGACCCAAGCGATCTTCCAACATAAAACTCTTGTCTATTGAATATAATCATGTATTCATGAGTTATTTGCTTTGTGAATGAGATATTCTCATATAGTTAACACGTATCTTGATAGCGAGGCTACACCTCATCAGAAATGACATACTTCTGTAGTAAACATGATTTTAGAGTCAAACCACATTTATAAAAACAGACCATATGTTCAGCCTGGTAATTGTGTCATGTTTTTCGTAGGGAATATATCGCTGTCGAGTTTTCGTAGCTTAAAAAATATATTTAAGGGACAAACTCAAGGTCTACCTTCTAACACAGCTTTCTCAATCATCTCTATTCTTTTTCTAATCAATCCTAAAGTGGTAGCTCCGTTTTTATCTTATTTTATCTATTACAGACGCTATTTCTATACATAATATTATTGCGTCCTAAATCTTAGTCGTGTTTTTATGTTTAGTCTTGCATTTGTATTGAAGTTTTACATATTAATAGTGTGTTGGTTTTTCTGGTTTGTTCCAACAACCCATTCCACGCCCGAACAGTGGCGTAGCTAGGGATTTGGGGCCCGGAGGCTTGGCCCTGCATACATGACGGTGACGTATTTATATAATGTAACAAAATTCAGACACTCCTTTGAGCATGAAGAAAATTGTGTTTATCCTTATATCGATCTATGTGCTGTATTAGAATATTTGTGTTGTATTAGAATATTTGTGTTGTATTAGAATATTTGTGTTGTATTAGAATATTTGTGTTGTATTAGAATATTTGTGTTGTATTAGAATATATGTGCTGTATTAGAATATTTGTGTTGTATTAGAATATTTGTGTTGTATTAGAATATTTGTGTTGTATTAGAATATTTGTGTTGTATTAGAATATTTGTGTTGTATTAGAATATATGTGCTGTATTAGAATATTTGTGTTGTATTAGAATATTTGTGTTGTATTAGAATATTTGTGTTGTATTCGAATATATGTGCTGTATTAGAATATTTGTGTTGTATTAGAATATTTGTGTTGCATTAGAATATTTGTGTTGTATTAGAATATTTGTGGTGTATGAGAATATTTGTGTTGTATTAGAATATTTGTGTTGTATTAGAATATTTGTGTTGTATTAGAATATATGTGCTGTATTAGAATATTTGTGTTGTATTAGAATATTTGTGTTGTATTAGAATATTTGTGTTGTATTAGAATATATGTGCTGTATTAGAATATTTGTGTTGTATTAGAATATTTGTGTTGTATTCGAATATTTGTGTTGTATTAGAATATTTGTGTTGTATTAGAATATTTGTGTTGTATTAGAATATTTGTGTTGTATTTGAATATTTGTGTTGTATTAGAATATTTGTGTTGTATTAGAATAGTTGTGCTGTATTAGAATATTTGTGTTGTATTAGAATATTTGTGTTGTATTAGAATATTTGTGTTGTATTAGAATATATGTGCTGTATTAGAATATTTGTGTTGTATTAGAATATTTGTGTTGTATTCGAATATTTGTGTTGTATTAGAATATTTGTGTTGTATTCGAATATTTGTGTTGTATTAGAATATTTGTGTTGTATTTGAATATTTGTGTTGTATTAGAATATTTGTGTTGTATTAGAATAGTTGTGTTGTATTAGAATATTTGTGTTGTATTTCCAAGCTTGAATTTAATGCTAGTAGCAGGCACGCATAGCTTCAACAATCCACAACGGTGAAAGATTGCCTTTAAATTTATTTAAGACTCTGTTATGCCTTGTCAAGTCTTATTGTATTTTTCTCTATATGAAATCATTGTTGCACCATTGTTGTATATCTCCCTTCCAGCAAAATGTTACAATTCTTTCCTTGCTTATGATTGTTGATGTAACTCATGGTACCATCGACAAACATAACGTCTTTGATTTGTGACACACTGTCCTGAATTGAAGTAAGATACATAATACTTTCTGCCAGTTAATCTTTTCATTGCCTCCACCATTAGCTACTTGAAAGTGTTTGAGTCCCCTATCTTCATATTAGCGGTAATTTAAATTCAAATATTGTGAGGACCACTGTTCATGTATCGCTATTGATAGCCGAAAAGGCCACAGCGCCTAGGACGTCATTTAAACTTGAAACACGTGTCTTGTTATTTGCTAATTTATGAGGAATGTTGACCTGTTAAACGTGTTTCGCTATAACCCAGTGGCGTAGCTAGGAATTTGTATGGGTTTGGGGGCCCGGGGGGCTTAACCTCTTTGGGGACCCCACATACATGACGGTGGCGTAATATTTAATGTAAAAAAAAATTCGGCCACTCATTTGGGCGCCCCCCCTCGAATTTGGACCCACCTCCCATTGCTACGCCACTGCTATAGCATAAGAATGCCGACGGCTGGTAAGCCTGTTAATCAAAGTGACAACTAGATTCATCCCAGTCTTGTCATGAAGACACTAGCGCGACTTGTACAGAATATTAATGAGTTGTTCCTTGTCAGTGAGGAAGTCAACAAACCGATGCATGCATAGTTCTAATGGGCGGCGGGCGGCTTTATTTTGGATTTCATTTTTTAAAAAATGTGTTTAATTTATCTGTTTATTTAATTTATCTGTTTATTTAATTTATCTGTTTATATAACTTTATCTGTTGATTTAATTTATCTGTTTTATATAATTTATCTGTTGATATAATTAATCTGTTTATATAATGTGTTAGTGTCTAAGGAGCCGTCCATAAATGACGTCACGCACCTAGGGGGGGGGGTCACACTTTTGTGACGATGCGTGACGAGGGGGAGGGAGGGGGGTTGAAGAAATGTGACGTCACATCAAAAGGGTAACTTTAAATAAAACTTCCACTGAAATATTTGGTCGCTTACAATTTATTTAATGACTTTTTTATTTATTTATTTATTTTTTTTTAAATCAGTGCTTCTCAATGTGCCAGTCGGTAGGCCATCAGACGCTGGTTGGCGTAAGCTATCAAGACGCGAAAATTAAATCTAATTATAATCCTTAAGTTTGAGAACCCACAAGATAACATGAAATTGCGTCGTTTGATGTTGACATCAAAGCATTTGTGATGTAACCGCAGCTCCGTTTGGTGTCTCATGGCAGGAGTCGTCGATTTTTTTAGCCAAAATATACAAGTTTATGTGTGCGTTACAACCCCCAGACTCTAGGTCCTGCTCACATGACTCGGGGATTTGGGGGAGTGTCGTTAGCAAAATGCTACTGGTGAGTTTTACAAGCATGACAAGTGTCTAAAAATTGATCTGAATACTGATTATGTGTAGATATTTTCAGTCAAAACGACACGGAATATCCTTTTTCTTTAAAAGGGGAAAGGGGGGGGAGGGAATCTATTTGATAAAATTAAAAACGTTTTAAGTTTGATATAATTGTTCGATTGGTTTTTGGTCACACGCCCCTTGACATTCTAGTCTTCTAGATCAGTGCTTCTCAAAGTGGTGGTCCGCGACCGGTGCCGGTCCTTGGGCCATCCGCTGCCGGTCCGCAGATGTTCTCAAAAAAGAACCGAAAAAATTGTCAGTGCAGGGAAAATAGTGCACCGGTCCCTGGTGCAATGGAAAAATTCCTGCCGGTCCGCCATACTAAAAAGTTTGAGCAGCACTGTTCTAGATATAATGTAATGAGCCCATTTAAAATTAGTCAACTATTCATTAACTTTATTGAATGCATCAAATTCTTGACATCGCAATTTCGAGAGGAGCACAAAACAACTTTTCTTCTTAGCTCAGTTTTTAAGACATTAATTTTAAATATCACAGAAATGGATACTTGATACAGACAAGTCATGTGGATTAAGATTATTGTCACTCGTGTCAATATAAATGAAAGTAGGGTAGATTTAGGTGTCTTCGTATAGTACGTAGGTAAGAAATCTACATAGTTGTCAAATTTTTAAAAAATGCATTTTCTGGAAGGAACCGGTTCAATAATGGGCATATGTTCCAAGCGTACACGTACACATGACGTATTTTAATATATCTAGTGGATTGTAGTGGATGTTATATGTCCCAAATGAGTCTGCATTACCCCCAAGAATTCCCTTTTTGACCCCAGATGAGGTTATTTACCTCTGTTCGCCGACCTCTTTCTTACGTGATGCCCGTCAGTCAATTGAGGGATTTTTAAAAAATAAATTTTAAAAATGTTATTTTTAAATAATTTTTTTTTCTAAACAAAGACGTTAACCGTGATGATTAATAGTCAATGTTTAATTTGTATGCATTAAAATAAAATATAATCTAAGGATGTTAACACAGTTCGTTTTCTGAAGGCCGGTTAAACGTTTTTAAAAAATGCTTCACACGGGTTACGATATTACAATGTAGCTCTCCACTAAATAAATAATAAATACTTAAATGACAATAAAAGTGATTTGAAACATGCTTATTTTCAAATAGAAAATAAAGTGGTTTTTTTTTGTTTTGTTTGTTTTGTTTTTTTTTGTCAAAGATTTGTGACGTATTTTTAGAGGGGGGGTCTAAGTTTTTGTGACGTCGCGTGACGAGGGGGGGGGTCAAAAATTCGGCAAAAATCGCGTGACGTCATTTATGGATGGCCCCTAATACGAATTTAGTTTCTTTTCTATAAACCTCTTCATACTTTGATTTATTATGATAACAAACAGCGTGAAAATCCACTTGATCACTACGAGCTCTGTGAGAGTTAGAGGTAACAAAGGGGTGGGTGGTGGTGGTTGTGGACGAACAAATTTTCAGAACCATTAACTTTTGTTATTTGAGTTTTGTCAGTTGAGTTGTTTACTATTCACTATTCCTTAGGTCTTGGCGTTGTTGATTGCGTCATGTCTGTCACAACCAGCGACATTTCCGGCTGGAGCAGCGCCACCACAAGGTGAGATAATGTCAAAACAAAATGTTGAACAGTGCACACCATTTGTTGTTGCCATATTATAAATATTTATACGATAACTATCTGCTTGTCAGTGGCGTAGCTAGGGCGGAGACAGGGGGACATGTGTCCCCGGGCGCCACGTTGAGGGGTGCCAAAATAAGTATTAAAACTAATAATTTAATTATATTTTGAAGTAAACTAATGTATTCCAAATACGTTTGGGGCCGTCCATAAAGTACGTCACGCTCCGAGTCTAGAAAGTGTGACTTTGTGACGGGGGAGGGGGGTCAGGCCATGTGTGATGTCACACATTTATTATTTTTAGTGTTTTTTTTCTAATTTATTTATATTTTTTAGTAGAATTTAAATAGCTTTAAAAATAATTTTCAAAAATTTTGTGAAACATTATAATTAGTTTTATGTCAAAATAGCATTGAAATGTGTATCTCCTGAATGTGTTGTTCATAAATCTGAATTGGATACAGCAGGACTGATATCGAAGGATCAGGAATGGTTTGACAATCATGTTCGCACCAGCCAATATTTCACTCAAATTGTTGTTAAATATCAGGACATGAAATGTTGCGACAAAGCCCGAAGCTCATATTTTAACGTTTTACCTTAAAGATTCTTCCCTCCTCCAATCCCAATCAACCAAACAAATGATGGGACTCAAAGCTTAAGAAAGAGCAGATGAAGATTCTCATAAATTTCCTTCCTTGTTTGTAGCACAAACTCTCAAATTTGATGAACTTATGCCAAGATCAACAGGAGCTTTCAAAGTACAACCATATGATTACCAGCTTATTTGATTGACTTTGCAAAGTATGTCACTCATATTTTGCCTCACAAACAATGTTGAAGAAACATACAGGACAACACAGAGCTCGGGCTCAGGAGAATGTGCCCACCCAAACTGTTCAAGAATCAACTCAGATAAAACGCATCCGTCCTTTGAGAATCACTTCTATAAGTCAAAGAGAACCCATGGCAGTTATTGCCAGAGGAGAAAATGCACATACAGAGGCTGTTGAGTGGCTAGATGAGGACGAGTTGATCTGTCTGCAATTATCCTTCCAGGAAACGATGATTGTGAAAGATTGATGTCAGTCGTAACTATGGATGAACACAGATGATGTCCAGTGAATATTTTTGAATGAAATATAATTCATAGGACCATAATAAACAGATTAAATATAGCACAAGAGTTGGTCACATAATTTGTCAATCTAATCTTTTTTTAGTCAAATTGTTTTGTTTCCTTTTTATTATGTAATTTTAAAAATCCGGCTTCGGCAGGATTTCACTTCATAAATCCGGCTGGCCGGTAGATCCCTAATTTATATATATATATTCATAATCATAATGGCCCCGGAAAATCCGGAATCCGGCCATTTTAACAAATCTGATTCCGGCTCCAGCCGGATTTCACTTCATAAATCCGGCCCACTTCAGCTCCAGCCGGATTTCAAAATTTTGAATCCGGTACATCCCTACTTTTAAGTGGAAATTTTATATTTTAATACAATTTAATAGTGAAGTGTATTTTAAGTATTAAATTAAATATTTTAATTAGGTGTTAATTAAAAAAATTTTGGAAAGTGTGACGTACTTTAGGGGGGGGTCCCGAGATTTGTGACAGTTTGTGACAGGGGGGAGGAGGGGTCAAAAATGGTCAAAAATAGCGTGACGTACTTTATGGACGGCCCCTTTGCAAGATTGAATTTTGGATCTCCACAAATATCTTCATTACAAACCAGTTGGCAAGCATGAATCAACTGTTGAGTGAAATCATAAAAAAGTACTACGTTATTTTACTTGACTCCACACCCGATCCAGGACACCGGGGACAACTTTCTCAAGTCATGAAATTTGTGGATGTGGATTTTCAAACTAAAAAAGTAACCATCAAAGAATCATTTTTAGGTTTTGTTCAGATACATTCCAAAGACGCAGCAAGCATTGAAAGGATTTTTCGTATGGAAACTGGAATCTGATAACACACCTCTAGACGACTGTCGGTCACAATGTTATGACAATGCTGCTGTAATGACTGCGCATATATCCGGCCTTCAACGTCGAATATGTGCTAGAAATCACAGAGCATTGTTCGTCAACTGTGACAACGACATCTTAAACTTAGCAGGAGTACACTAGACAAAACAGGATCCAGTTGTTATGCCGTTTTTTGGAACAGTTGAAAGTATAAATTGTTGTTTTCTCTCGTTCAACAACTTGTTGGGAAGAATTAAAAAGAGTTGTGCCAATGACAGTGTAGAAGGAATCATCAGCCCGTGCCTGGAAGGCCCTACGTAGAGCCCAACATCACTGTCAACGGCCAGAGACTCAACACAGTGCACCGGTTCACATACCTAGGCAGCACACTGTCTCAAAATGTCATCATCGATGACGAAGTGAACGTCAGAATTGCTAGAGCCAGCTCCACTTTCGGCAGGTTGTACCCTAATGTCTGGAACAGAAGAGGCATTACCATCCAGACCAAGCTGAAAGTGTATAGGGCAGTGGTGCTCCCCACACTGCTATATGCTTGTGAAACTTGGACTGTTTATCAGCGCCATGCAAGAAAGCTTAACCACTTTCATATAACAAGCCTCAGGAAGATTCTCGGCATAAAGTGGCAGAACAAAATTCCAGACACAGTGGTACTGACCAGGGCAGGTCTCCCCAGCATCTTCACCCTCCTGATGCAGACCCAGCTTCGCTGGGCAGGGCACGTTGTCCGAATGCCAAACGAGAGACTGCCAAAGAGAATCTTCTATGGTGAGCTCCAATATGGCCAGTGGTCCCACGGTGGGCAAAAGAAACGCTTCAAAGACACACTGAAAGCCTCAATGAAAGCGTTTGCCATCAATCCAGACACGTGGGAACGAGCTGCAATGGACCGATCCACCTGGCGCTCTTCCATCCACGAAGGTGCCAGGTCATGCGAGGCAAACCGGATCACCGCCGCAGAAAAGAAGAGGCAAGCCCGAAAGGTCCATGCTGTCAACCCTCCAGGAGATGTCGCACTCGTCCCTTGTCCCTTCTGTTCCCGAACCTTCCGTGCAAGGATCGGCCTCATCAGCCATCTGCGCACGCACAGACAACCCTCGGATGACTAGAGTGGTCCTCGTCGTATCGACGGACGAACGAACAGAAGGAATCTGAAACATGCTGAAGTGCACGATCAGAAGCTGTTTAAAGCTATTTATGAAGGACTAGATGAACTAGTAGGGCTGTTGGCAAAATTATCAGAAGATGCAACTATGACGCCTGACACCAGAACTGATGCAAAAAATTTGCTGGCAGGTATATTAAACTTTAACTTCCTAGTTTTGTTACATTTCTGGAACATCATACTTGGGAAAATTGATCGTGTCCAGAAACGGTTGCAGGATCCTACCATGAATTTCAAGGAAGCAGCATCTAATCTTGAATCGCTGGAGCAAGAACTTGTCAACATTCGTGATAATTTGAGCCAGGTTGCTGTAGACAATGGAAAAACAAGATGCACAACGTGTGGAACCGAGGTTGACAGAAGGATTAGACGACATAGGAGGATGACTAGAGAATTAGCAAGAGATGCAGGACTTTCTGCAGAAGAAGAAATAAATAATTGCACGTATTATGAACAGCGTAATTGATAGACTCCAACAGGAGATATCAATACGGTTTTTACATCTAAAAACCTTAACACCAAATTTAGAGTTTTACTCTACGTCTAAACTCTTCTCGCTGAGACAAATGTTTCTACACTTCGTCAAAATTGCTTAGATTTTGGAAATTTCTACAACACTAACGTCAATGGTCACAAATTGAACACAGAAATCGAAGACTATATAATTCTGTTCGGTTCCCGGACTGAAGTTTTACAGGAAACTCCTTTGAATCTTCTTGATTTTATTGTTTCATATGGAGCTGACGTATTTCCGAATCTGCGCATTTCACTGCAAATACTTCTAACAATTGCTGTTTCAATTGCAAGCTGTGAGCGGTCCTTCAGCAAACTAAAGCTTATTTTGTCTTATTTAAGTGCTTCAATGGGACATGATCGTTTGAGTGATCTTGCGCTCCTTAGCATCGAAAGAGAAATACTTTAGAATATTAATTTTGACAACGTGATTATATGAATTTTGACAACGTGATTATATTAATTTTGACAACGTGATCATATTAATTTTGACAACGTGATTGACGAGTTTGCGACTGTTAAATCAAGGAAGATCAATTTGTTGTAGACTATGTCTATTCCAGTCATGTTTAATTATTAGAGTATATATTTATTTTTAAATAAATTGTTTACAATCGTAAAGAGAATTATTAGTCTGTATTCTATTTCATTAAAATACCAGATGCTTCGAAAATGAACCATATAAACCGTAAAATTTCAAAATTTTCTTTGGGGCTCAGTGAGCCCCAAGAATCTGTTAATTCGAGCAAGGGCACATACTTTGTGTCATGTCCCCGGGCGCCGCTGATGACCCTAGCTACGCCACTGACCCTTGTTTTGGGGGTAATAAATCAAGATGTCAAGCTTCCATGTACTTGTAATACATAGTTATACAAAAACATGCTTTTTAAATTTATTTATAGCCATAGATTAGATAGACTGACAGAAGGACAGACAGATAAACAGACGGATAGAAGGATGGGTGGATGAATGGATAGATGGATGGAGATGTAAATTATGATGTGTCACAAACGTTACGTTGTGTGGTGTTTGATTGTCACATATTAGATTGTTGCCACACTATGTAATTTTGTAATTGCATAAATAGGTAAGCTGTTTACCTACGCCATTAACAATGTCAAATTGATATGGTAATGTATGTTGTAAAGATTAAGAAATCAATAAAAATGTATGATGTAAAGATTAAGAACACAATAAAAATGTATGATGTAAAGATTAAAAACACAATAAAAATGTATGATGTAAAGATTAAGAACTCAATAAAAATGTATGTTGTAAAGATTAAGAACTCAATAAAAATATATGTTGTAAAGATTAATAACTCAATAAAAATATATGTTGTAAAGATTAAGAACTCAATAAAAATGTATGATTAAGAACTCAATAAAAATGTATGATTAAGAACTCAATAAAAATGTATGATGTAAAGATTAAGAACTCAATAAAAATATATATTGTAAAGATTAAGAACTCAATAAAAATGTATGTTGTAAAGATTAAGAACTCAATAAAAATATATGTTGTAAAGATTAAGAACTCAATTATAATGTATGATTAAGAACTCAATTTATAAAAATGTTTTCTTTTCTATAGCACCACAACCTAACTTTCTACAAATGTTGATGTAAGTAAATAACAAAGTAACACTAACAAAGTAACACTAAGTAACACAAACCTCATCTTTTAAAATATTATCCTCCTCAATTAATATGTTTGTAATTTCTACCTCATGGTAATTTATTGACACAATGCTACACACTCATTTAAAAAATGTATTTCGATATATAGATAGACGGGTCCATTAATTAGTCATAATATAAATTGGAACAACGAATAATGGATCAGATTCGTTGTTATGTTTTAACTGAAGGAAAAGTTTTGAAATAGAGCCAATCAAAAGTAACAAATCCAGGTTTGTCTTTGAAAGTATAGAAACAGTTTAACGGGTGTTCATAAATTTTCTTAAGCTCTTGACTTTTGACGAGGGAAAATAAAGAATAACTTTCGACTTTTACGGAGCTCGCTCTATTGTGTTTCCTTACCGTTATTAGTTACGTTAAGTTCAATAAAACTCAACGAAATCATCAGCCACAATTTAAAAGTTTAAGAAAATCCAAAAATTTAATGTTTACCTCAAAGGGCCTCCCCTCCCTTTCCTCGCCTCTCTTCCAAGATCTATCTCACAGATCCAGTTTTTGATATGCGGTGTAGATTTCTGAAATTATTTCTTAGATTCAAAACTATATGTTGACATGTTCTTAACGTGCGACATGTATATGTTGACATGTTCTTAACGTGCGACACGTATATGTTGACATGTTCTTAACGTGCGACACGTATATGTTGACATGTTCTTAACGTGCGACACGTATATGTTGACATGTTCTTAACGTGCGACACGTATATGTTGACATGTTCTTAACGTGCGACACGTATATGTTGACATGTTCTTAACGTGCGACACGTAATCATTTCGTCAATCCCCAGGTACAAAAACATATTTGACAGTTGGTTTCCTGCCCTCATGATGAGTCAAATGGGTGGTGGCGGTGGGCAAGGGGGCATGGGCATGCTGCCATGGATGTTGATGGGCAGCACGTAACTGCCGCCTACTCATGGGCATGCTGCCATGGATGTTGATGGGCAGCACGTAACTGCCACCTACTTCACAGAGACATTTCTCATGCTACGTTGTATAAAAAAAAATGTTTGTGTATTTTATATTTGTCATAAACTGTAAATGAATTACGCCATGGGTTCATTATTTCTAACTTGGTCACATGACATGTACGTCATCCAATAGATCAATAAACATGTTATATCACTGAGATAGAGTTTCACACTGTTTCTTTTTTATATGCAAATGAAAATTCAATCAGTGGCGTAGCTAGGGGGGGGCGGTGAAGGCGATCCGCCCCGGCCGTCACAAATTTAGGGGCAGCATTTGTGGGCATTTGAAAAGTGCAACCTATTCCGACAACCACCCTTTTTCTTTTGAAGGGAGAAAACCAAGGGGAAACAAAAATATTCGTAATTTCTAGTCTTAATTAACGGATTCCCACAACATTTGTTTGATTACATAGTGGATGTTATAACTAACGCAAAACCGTTAAAAAATTTAAAATCACTCAAAAAAGATATCGATTTGTTTGGAAAATTAAGCGATACACGACCAGATGAGGTAATCCCTTATTTCAGCGCATTTTAAATGTTTAGAGCAAAATAAATAAAATAACTTACTTTTACTAATTTAAACACTTATATCAGAAATTTAAAAAAAACTATTTAATGCTTTACAATTAGTTTTTCGTTCGTAAAAAAATTTTTTATATTTTTTTTTATTTATTTTTTTTTAGTTTAGGGGTTTTTAACTAGAAAAAGGTTTTTAAAGCAGACTTCCAACAACAACAATGTCGCCGTTAGTCACAGAAGATAGTGAAATATACAAATTTTTATTTCGTACAAATCGTAAAATAGTAATTTTATTTCAACAAAAAATTAATGTTTTAATTTTAAAATAGATTTCATAATAATAATTAATGGAGTAGTTTGAAAAAATGTTGTTTTGTTTTTGATGACTTGAAATATAAAATGCGCTCAAATAAGGGATTACCCCAGATGACGCTTTTATAAGAAAACTACACACACAAAGAAAAAAAAACAAAAACAAAAAAAACAAAACAAACAAACAACCCACATCGACGGTGGGGCCCAATAATATGTTCTATTAATATCGCCACGATGGTTTTTGCGTGGAATTTCGACATTCGCAGAATGATGCTCGAACAAGTAAGTATCTACAATTCATGGTGTTTCAAATATTGTGTTTAACTTGCAAGTAGTAATTTATATTACTGTTTGATCAGAAAATTAGTATAAGGTACGCCATTAAAAATTAAATTTATTTTGTTTTTATTGCATTAAAGTAGCACAAATTATTTGTGTTTTTCATTAAAATACGGTTATTCATTAAAAATCTTACGCCTATCCGATTAAAGTAATGTGTCAATAATTTGAATTCGTCTATTTTATGGAAATTTATTAAGATTTATGACAAGAAAATGAAAATATTCAAATTTTTCCGTTAATAAACACCACAATAGGCATAAGTAATTTCCAAAAAGACATACTTTAAAATTTCAAGTGTCTTGGAAAAATTCACATCTGAGGAAGTAACTAGTAAATCGAGATGAGATGCTGGAATTTTACTCAATTCAATGCAATCTTTTTCTTTTTTCTATGCTATCTCAATTTATGGGAACCCGTCATTTTTTAAATTAAGTGCAAACCCAATTTCATGGAACAAAGAGATGTGTTAATACAGAACGCTGTTACTGTTATATCATCTAAACAATTTGTGAAGAGTTGGAGATATCAACTGAACGCTGAGTTAGAAGGAGCAAAAAATATGAGTGGGGAAAATTAAGAAGACATGGTTCGATTTTTAGAACGGGAAATGTTTTTATCTTTGGATGGAATTATAAAAGAAAATAAAAGAACGCTTTGATGAGTTGCAAGACCTTGCAAGAAAAATATTCGTATATAACACCATGTAACTACTAAATGAAGCATTTGAACATCAAATAAATTATTTTATTGACATTGATAAAGAACAATTCCATATTGAAAGAAAAAGGATCCAGGTTTTTATGGCTGTACATACACTCAAGAAGAGTCATTATGTTAGAAAAACGGGGGGAAAGGCCCCCATGATCTAATTAAAATTTATTCAACAGTAAGATTGGAAAATTCTGTAACCAACATTGATAATTTTGCTATTAATTTTTTCAACAATTGCTATCAGAGACGCTGGTTGTGAAAGGAGCTTCTCCAAAGTGAAGTTGATAAAAATTATCTTTCGTTCCACAATGAGCGATTTAAGACAACAAAATCTTGCAATATTGTCCATAGAACAAGATATTACAAATAATTTAAATTATGATAGTATAATACACGATTTTTTGTTATGAAAGTTAGGAAAGTAAATGTATAAATAATTAAATATATAAAAATATAATTACATACTAATGTATACAATTTCTTTGTTTGTAAAAAAAATCATTTATTTTTAAATACAAAATAAAAGAATAGTAATTGATAATGTTTTGTAGTTGTTTTTTTTTGGGGGGGGGGTGTAAATTTGGAATATATTTTGTCTCATTGAACCTGCGACCTCAGTAACTTTCTTGTGGCCTTTAAAAAATGTGCAGTGACTTTTTATAAATGTGTATTTATAGGTAAATCATCTTATGCAGCCTCTTTTATTACTGCTTACATAAATATGGCATGCAATGGTAAACATGTTCCCCACTTTTACTTCGTTTCAATTACAATTATTTATTCATATTTATTAATTTATAAAAACCATAATATAATCGACTAATTTGCCGCCCATAAATGACGTCACGCAATTTTGGCTGATTTTTCACCCCCTCCGCCCTTGTCACACGTCGTCACAAAAACTTAAACCCCTTCTTCAATATGACGTCATAAAGCTTTGACGAGCCCCCGACCCCCTACCCTATTTTCTATTTGACAATAAGTATGTTTCCAATCAAATTTTTGTCATTTAAGTATGTTTTTAGTACAAGGCTGCACTCTAATATCGTAACACGCGTTTTACGAAAACGTCTTTAATTAAAGTGTCAGTAATCGATATTTAAGTCTAAATTTTATTTAAAGTTGCGCGTTTTGACGTGACGTCACATTTCTCAAACACACTCCCCTCGTCACACATTGTCACAAGTGTATCACTCCCCGCCCCAAGTGCGTGACGTCATTTATGGGCGGTCCTTAAAAAGGGGCGGCACATTGGAGACCGCCCCGGGCGGCAAAAGTTCTAGCTACGCCACTGAATTCAATAATTGTTACTGTGGCATGGTCATTACAATTTCCCCGACACAAAAACATATTATGGTAAAATATTTTAGTTTTAATTCTCACAAGAGAGGAATCTTTATTAAAATTATTTAAAGAACTCACAAATAATATTTGTAAAAACCGTAAAAAACCAAGTTTTTGACTACAATCCTTTATGTACGAGACATAACTACCGTATTTTCACGCATATTCCCCGCACACGCAGATAACCCGCCCACGCATATACCCCGCAGAATTTTTAGATTCTGTAAAAACTTGTGGTATAACCCGCCCACGCTTATACCCCGCATCGTCATATCACGGTGAACCACTCTAGGAGATGCACTTACCGTACTATATTTTCACAACTCTATCAATACCATGCCCACAAAAACATCTCTTAATACTTAAAAAGATATTGTTTATTTTAATAAAAATATTGTAAATAATTACAAAATTATAAATTTGGTATTTTATTTGATTAGCTAAACGTAAAGAAGTGTGGACTATTTTTTAGGGTACACCGTACCATCAGACAACTGCAGGCGTTATACAAGGCATTCGATTTACGACATGAACGAGAAATGCTTTCCATCCGCTTTAATCTGGACTATACGATTCCGAGGTTAACCTGGGAGACACGTATAATACCAGAAGTTATATAGAATCTATTTTTATATTCGTGTTTTGCAAGTAATAGCGCCATTGATGCATTATTCAGTAAAAAAAAAGATCAGATACCCTTCCCACGGAGATACCCCGCAGGGGGGCTGCGGGGTTTGTAAAATCTGGTATAACCCGCGGGGAATATGCATGAAAATACGGTAAAAGAATGTTCATTATAATACGCAGCGCAAGACAATCTAAAAATACAAAATTGTATTTATGTCTCGTAAAGCATGTTTAATAAAATGCGCACCGATAGGAAATATGTTTATAATTAAACAACCCCTAAAAACTAAGTTTTTGACAATAAATCCCTTATATATGAGACATAACTAAAAGTATTGATTATGTTCAAACGTAACAAACATTTACAGACTGACGCCGACTGATATCCCCTGGCTTTAAAACCGCGGGAAGAGGAGGAGGGGTGTGGACATCGATGGGTGGCGTGAATGCGTGAACTCAACTGGCACGTGGAAGAAAAACAATAACAAACTGTGAAATTGAATTACATATGTTATATAGAGTTAAACTAAAAACGCATTAATTTAATTACGGTACATTAGATCGATCTGAAATTTTGATACTATGCATTGTTAAGTGGCACGAGTCTATGTGCAAAATTTCAGATCGATCAAATCACGGGAAGTGTGTCATTTTGTACTTTTGTTTTTCCGCCCGCGAACGACAGAGATCACGACAGAGATGATGAGATGACGACAGACAGAGAGAGAGAGAGACAATATTTCGAAGTTAATATAGGGGATTTAAAAATAAGAAAACACATATTTCTGATAACATTAGGGGCCATCCATATATTCATCATCATCATCATCATATATTACGTACGCACAAAAATCGTATTTTCGACCCCCCCCCTGACCACCAGTTGTATCCCGTACATTTTTGGGACCCCGCCCCCCCCCATGCGTAATTACAAATTCGCCAACACCCCCCCCCCTGCTTGAAAAATTATTTTTTAGCCATAAGCAAAAGATTTTTGTTTTGCTCTTTGAAGCCGTCTATAAATGACGTCACGTGCCTAAAAAAGGCGAGGATCACGCATTTTTGACGAGGTTTTTTTTAAAAAGAAATGTGACGTCAAATCAAAATACACAACTTTAAATAAAAGTTCGACTAAAATATTTGATCGCTTAATGACGATGCCCATTGATTCACACCTGTTACGATATTAGAGCGCAGCCTTACACTTAATACACATTAAACTTAAATTACTAAACAGTGATTTGCAACCAATGTTCCCTTTAAGCTTGAGGCCGCGCAGATATTTTACTGACACCGCGCAGCAGTTTAGAATTACTGCGCAGCAAATTTTGTAAAACTATTGCACAAAAGATGAATGCTGTGCAACTTTGCACACGAATGTTGTCACTTTGCACACGGACCAAGGAACCTTAGAGGTAACATTGTTTGCAACATCCTAATTTTCTATTAGAAAATACGGCTTTTTTAGTCGAGACCCTACCCCCCGGTACGCATCCATACGCAAAATGCATTTAATTTACCCCCCTCCTTTCTCCATGCGTACGTAATATATGGATGGCCCCTTACACACAAAACTGATAAAATTCAAATTAACGAAGCAATACACTAACAAGACAGACATACAGACAAACACAAACAAACACATAAATATATATATATATACTAGTGAATCCCCCAGTCAAAAATGACGGAAGTTTTCAAAATAAATATATTTCAGCTGAAATCTAGTAATTTTGAAAAAAAATACACAGAATAAAAATAATATAATACAGAAGCTTTCATTTATTTTATTTATTTTTATTTTATTCATTTATTTCCAAATTTAACAATTTTATGCGGACGTTCGAAAAGAGTTATTTTGGTGCAGTAATTTGGTGCGCTGCTTTCTAAAATTAGTAGCGTGACGAACGGACGGGACGAAAAATACATAGCAAATTTTTATATTGATGATGATATTATCTGATGTAAATTAATAAACACGTCTACCACGACATATTTCAACAGAAAACACTTTCCACAAATCATGCATTAAGACTTAAAAAACGCCCATGTTGCATTTCTTCTTGTAAACATAAGATGGTATTTTAAAAACAAACAAAGTAACGGTGAAAAGAAAAAAAGTATTCAGCAACTTAAACAACGTTAAGTTATTTTAACAAGAAATTTCTTGAAATTTTCATTTTCTGGGTTTTTAGATCCTGCAAATCTATTCGAGATAATCAAAAACCTGTAATTATTAAATCAGAAATCCTTTGAAAATAAATGGTCAGGCAAGCAACCCATATGAAAACAAAAATTGAAGTACAGTATTAAACGAGAAGTAACATTACAGTACTTTAACGCAGAGATCGGGAAACTTTTTTTCTGGGAGAGCCATAAACACCACATATTTTAAAAAGTAATTCTGTGTGAGCCATGCACTGTGTTTAAAACTATAAATTCAAGTAAATTGGTGAATTTAGTGTAATTTCAAAACTAAAACTACAATACTTACGTCTCTGAATTATTTTTAATGACATTGTTATGCTGTTTTTATATGCAATTAATATGTAGATCAAAGGAGTCTTAGTAAACGTTATTTATTTGTATATATAACGATGCAAACTTCTTGGGAAAATATGTTGATGCTGTAAATGGGGAAAATCATGTTTTAAAAATTAATAATGACACTAAACATTTTTATGTAAGAAATAAATTTGGCACGCTTTCATTTTTTGAATCAAATTGAAGCAAGTTTTCTGCTAGTCCTCATGGCACAATCTTTGATGTATCAATATTTTCAGCCATGCCATGCTCACTATTTTGTATCCTGAAGTCTGTTTAATGGCTTGTCTGTAGCGGAAATTAGATTTTTCAAATGGTTTGTGGACATGGAAGAGAATGCGCAACAAAGTTCTAGTATACCAAAATAGTTGCAGAGTTCGTTTCAGTTAGAGCAGCCTGTAAACAAATCAAGTTTAATGATTTTTTACATCTTTAGTAGGACAAGCTGGGCCAAAGATCATTGAAGAAACACATCTTTGTTAGAACAAGCTGGGCCGAACGATCATTGAAGAGCCTCATCTTTATTAGAACAAGCTGGGCCGAACGATCATTGAAGAGCCTCATCTTTACTAGGAAACGCTGTGTCTAACGATCATTGAAGAGCCTCATCTTTACTAGGAAACGCTGTGTCTAACGATCATTGAAGAGCCTCATCTTTATTAGAACAAGCTGGGCCGAACGATCATTGAAGAGCCTCATCTTTATTAGAACAAGCTGGGCCGAACGATCATTGAAGAGCCTCATCTTTATTAGAACAAGCTGGGCCGAACGATCATTGAAGAGCCTCATCTTTACTAGGAAACGCTGTGTCTAACGATCATTGAAGAGCCTCATCTTTACTAGGAAACGCTGTGTCTAACGATCATTGAAGAGCCTCATCTTTATTAGAACAAGCTGGGCCGAACGATCATTGAAGAGCCTCATCTTTATTAGAACAAGCTGGGCCGAACGATCATTGAAGAGCCTCATCTTTATTAGAACAAGCTGGGCCGAACGATCATTGAAGAGCCTCATCTTTACTAGGAAACGCTGTGTCTAACGATCATTGAAGAGCCTCATCTTTACTAGGAAACGCTGTGTCTAACGATCATTGAAGAGCCTCATCTTTATTAGAACAAGCTGGGCCGAACGATCATTGAAGAGCCTCATCTTTACTAGGAAACGCTGTGTCTAACGATCATTGAAGAGACATTCATCTTTAGTAGGACAAGCTGGGCCTAACGATCATTGAAGAGCCTCATCCTTACTAGAACAAGCTGGGCCTAACTATCGCTGAAACACACCAACAAGACAGAAAATCTCTAGTCCTTGCAACTGTAACTACTTTTATTGAGAAAACTACCTCCACAGTGGAATGCATTTTGAAACCCAGTATAAACATATTTTTTTAATAAAGGGAATTATTGTAACAAGTTCATTATTGTTGCGTTTTTTCGTTCTCTCAGAAATTTTTGAGCAAGACGTGTCAATTGGTGTTAACTTTTTTATGCTAAGTAATTTGTAAATATTTGAGAATGATATTTTAAAACTGACTTATTTATTCTAAAAGTTAATAACTGTGCTTTAATTTCAGTACCAATGACAACTTTTCAATTGTACGTACGTTATTAATGATCAGACATGTACAAATTAAACGTAAATATGTATTTTTAAATTTGCTTTATAGTTAGGTTTATTTAACATAAAACATTATCAATTTAAACAAAACCAAATAAACCAGAATCACTATGATGTATTTGTGAAAACTGAATCATTCATTTATTGGGATACACAAAAGACCCAATAAATTGTTTTTGTTTTTTTAATCCAAACGACTTAAATTTAAATGAACTGAACCACCTTTGAGTATTGCTTGTGTCTACTTCGTACTTATTATTTACTTTGTAACACATATGATGACAATGAAAACATAAGGTTGTTTTTTGGCCTGCATTTTGGAACTAAACAGTTATTTAATTCTTTTAAATATTCACCCATGAACCAGAGCCTGTATGATATTGTTCTAGTTCCAAAATCAATGTGCCTTCAATATATCAATGTAATTGATACAGTTTTTTTTAGGGCTGTGGAAATTAACGATTAATTTCTCGATTCAAAATAATTTTAATCGATAAAATTCGATTAAAATTTAAGAATATATTTTTTTTCAATTTATTAAAACATTATTAATTATAACTTATAACTAATAATAATTTATATATTTTTAATATATATATATTTGTAACGTACAAATTTCTCCCGTGTAATATTATAATTTATTAATTTATGTAGACGTGTAGATGTAAACAAAAAATGGCGACTATCACATATCACCAAGTTGTACACATATCACCAAGTTGTACACATATCACCAAGTTGTACACATATCACCAAGTTGTACACATATCACCAAGTTGTACACATATCACCAAGTTGTACACATATCACCAAGTTGTACACATATCACCAAGTTGTACACATATCACCAAGTTGTACACATATCACCAAGTTGTACACATATCACCAAGTTGTACACATATCATCAAGTTGTACACATATCACCAAGTTGTACACATATCACCAAGTTGTACACATATCACCAAGTTGTACACATATCACCAAGTTGTACACATATCACCAAGTTGTACACATATCACCAAGTTGTACACATATCACCAAGTTGTACACATATCATCAAGTTGTACACATATCACCAAGTTGTACACATATCACCAAGTTGTACACATATCACCAAGTTGTACACATATCACCAAGTTGTACACATATCACCAAGTTGTACACATATCATTAAGTTGTACACATATCACCAAGTTGTACACATATCACCAAGTTGTACACATATCACCAAGTTGTACACATATCACCAAGTTGTACACATATCATTAAGTTGTACACATATCACCAAGTTGTACACATATCATTAAGTTGTACACATATCACCAAGTTGTACACATATCACCAAGTTGTACACATATCACCAAGTTGTACACATATCATTAAGTTGTACACATATCACCAAGTTGTACACATATCACTAAGTTGTACACATATCACCAAGTTGTACACATATCACCAAGTTGTACACATATCACCAAGTTGTACACATATCACCAAGTTGTACACATATCACCAAGTTGTACACATATCACTAAGTTGTACACATATCACCAAGTTGTACACATATCACAAGTTGTACACATATCACCAAGTTGTACACATATCTTAACTGTTGTACACATATCACCAAGTTGTACACATATCACCAAGTTGTACACATATCACCAAGTTGTACACATATCACTAAGTTGTACACATATCACCAAGTTGTACACATATCACCAAGTTGTACACATATCACAAGTTGTACACATATCACCAAGTTGTACACATATCACCAAGTTGTACACATATCATAAGTTGTACACATATCACCAAGTTGTACACATATCACCAAGTTGTACACATATCATTAAGTTGTACACATATCACCAAGTTGTACACATATCACCAAGTTGTACACATATCAAGTTGTACACATATCACCAAGTTGTACACATATCACCAAGTTGTACACATATCACCAAGTTGTACTCATATCAAGCTGTTTACGACATATCACCAAGTTGTACTATTCTGGTAACTGTTTACTGGGACATATCACCAAGTTGTACTATTCTGGTAACTGTTTACTGGGACATATCACCAAGTTGTACTATTCTGGTAACTGTTTACTGGGACATATCACCAAGTTGTACTATTCTGGTAACTGTTTACTGGGACATATCACCAAGTTGTACTATTCTGGTAACTGTTTACTGGGACATATCACCAAGTTGTACTATTCTGGTACTGTTTACTGGGACATATCACCAAGTTGTACTATTCTGGTAACTGTTTACTGGGACATATCACCAAGTTGTACTATTCTGGTACTGTTTACTGGGACATATCACCAAGTTGTACTATTCTGGTAGCTGTTTACTGGGACATATCACCAAGTTGTACTATTCTGGTAACTGTTTACTGGGACATATCACCAAGTTGTACTGGGGACATATCACCAAGTTGTACTATTCTGGTAACTGTTTACTGGGACATATCACCAAGTTGTACTTTTCTGGTAGCTGTTTACTGGGACATATCACCAAGTTGTACTATTCTGGTAGCTGTTTACTGGGACATATCACCAAGTTGTACTATTCTGGTAGCTGTTTACTGGGACATATCACCAAGTTGTACTATTCTGGTAGCTGTTTACTGGGACATATCACCAAGTTGTACTATTCTGGTAGCTGTTTACTGGGACATATCACCAAGTTGTACTATTCTGGTAGCTGTTTACTGGGACATATCACCAAGTTGTACTATTCTGGTAGCTGTTTACTGGGACATATCACCAAGTTGTACTATTCTGGTAACTGTTTACTGGGACATATCACCAAGTTGTACTATTCTGGTAGCTGTTTACTGGGACATATCACCAAGTTGTACTATTCTGGTAGCTGTTTACTGGGACATATCACCAAGTTGTACTATTCTGGTAACTGTTTACTGGGACATATCACCAAGTTGTACTATTCTGGTAGCTGTTTACTGGGGACATATCACCAAGTTGTACTATTCTGGTAACTGTTTACTGGGACATATCACCAAGTTGTACTATTCTGGTAACTGTTTACTGGGACATATCACCAAGTTGTACTATTCTGGTAGCTGTTTACTGGGACATATCACCAAGTTGTACTATTCTGGTAGCTGTTTACTGGGACATATCACCAAGTTGTACTATTCTGGTAACTGTTTACTGGGACATATCACCAAGTTGTACTGGGGACATATCACCAAGTTGTACTGGGGACATATCACCAAGTTGTACTATTCTGGTAGCTGTTTACTGGGACATATCACCAAGTTGTACTATTCTGGTAGCTGTTTACTGGGACATATCACCAAGTTGTACTATTCTGGTAGCTGTTTACTGGGACATATCACCAAGTTGTACTATTCTGGTAGCTGTTTACTGGGACATATCACCAAGTTGTACTATTCTGGTAGCTGTTTACTGGGACATATCACCAAGTTGTACTATTCTGGTAGCTGTTTACTGGGACATATCACCAAGTTGTACTATTCTGGTAGCTGTTTACTGGGACATATCACCAAGTGTACTATTCTGGTAGCTGTTTACTGGGACATATCACCAAGTTGTACTATTCTGGTAGCTGTTTACTGGGACATATCACCAAGTTGTACTGGGGACATATCACCAAGTTGTACTATTCTGGTAACTGTTTACTGGGACATATCACCAAGTTGTACTATTCTGGTAGCTGTTTACTGGGACATATCACCAAGTTGTACTATTCTGGTAGCTGTTTACTGGGACATATCACCAAGTTGTACTATTCTGGTAGCTGTTTACTGGGACATATCACCAAGTTGTACTATTCTGGTAGCTGTTTACTGGGACATATCACCAAGTTGTACTGGGGACATATCACCAAGTTTGTACTATTCTGGTAACTGTTTACTGGGACATATCACCAAGTTGTACTATTCTGGTAACTGTTTACTGGGACATATCACCAAGTTGTACTGGGGACATATCACCAAGTTGTACTATTCTGGTAGCTGTTTACTGGGACATATCACCAAGTTGTACTATTCTGGTAACTGTTTACTGGGACATATCACCAAGTTGTACTGGGGACATATCACCAAGTTGTACTATTCTGGTAACTGTTTACTGGGACATATCACCAAGTTGTACTATTCTGGTAGCTGTTTACTGGGACATATCACCAAGTTGTACTATTCTGGTAACTGTTTACTGGGACATATCACCAAGTTGTACTATCTGGTAGCTGTTTACTGGGACATATCACCAAGTTGTACTATTCTGGTAACTGTTTACTGGGACATATCACCAAGTTGTACTATTCTGGTAACTGTTTACTGGGACATATCACCAAGTTGTACTATTCTGGTAGCTGTTTACTGGGACATATCACCAAGTTGTACTATTCTGGTAGCTGTTTACTGGGACATATCACCAAGTTGTACTATTCTGGTAGCTGTTTACTGGGACATATCACCAAGTTGTACTATTCTGGTAGCTGTTTTCTGGGACATATCACCAAGTTGTACTATTCTGGTAGCTGTGTACTGGGACATATCACCAAGTTGTACTATTCTGGTAGCTGTTTACTGGGACATATCACCAAGTTGTACTATTCTGGTAGCTGTTTACTGGACATATCACCAAGTTGTACTATTCTGGTAGCTGTTTACTGGGACATATCACCAAGTTGTACTATTCTGGTAACTGTTTACTGGACATATCACCAAGTTGTACTGGGGACATATCACCAAGTTGTACTATTCTGGTAGCTGTTTACTGGGACATATCACCAAGTTGTACTATTCTGGTAGCTGTTTACTGGGACATATCACCAAGTTGTACTATTCTGGTAGCTGTTTACTGGGACATATCACCAAGTTGTACTATTCTGGTAACTGTTTACTGGGACATATCACCAAGTTGTACTATTCTGGTAACTGTTTACTGGGACATATCACCAAGTTGTACTATTCTGGTAGCTGTTTACTGGGACATATCACCAAGTTGTACTATTCTGGTAACTGTTTACTGGGACATTTCACCAAGTTGTACTATTCTGGTAACTGTTTACTGGGACATATCACCAAGTTGTACTATTCTGGTAACTGTTTACTGGGACATATCACCAAGTTGTACTATTCTGGTAACTGTTAACTGGGACATATCATAAAGTTGTACTATTCTGGTAGCTGTTTACTGGGTACATATAACCATGTTGTACTATTTTGGTAGCTGTTTACTGAGACATATCACCAAGTTGTACTATTCTGGTAGCTGTTTACTGAGACATATCACCAAGTTGTACTGGGGACATATCACCAAGTTGTACTATTCTGGTAACTGTTTACTGGGACATATCACCAAGTTGTACTATTCTGGTAGCTGTTTACTGGGACATATCACCAAGTTGTACTATTCTGGTAGCTGTTTACTGGGACATATCACCAAGTTGTACTATTCTGGTAACTGTTTACTGGGACATATCACCAAGTTGTACTATTCTGGTAGCTGTTTACTGGGACATATCACCAAGTTGTACTATTCTGGTAGCTGTTTACTGGGACATATCACCAAGTTGTACTATTCTGGTAACTGTTTACTGGGACATATCACCAAGTTGTACTATTCTGGTAGCTGTTTACTGGGACATATCACCAAGTTGTACTATTCTGGTAGCTGTTTACTGGGACATATCACCAAGTTGTACTATTCTGGTAGCTGTTTACTGGGACATATCACCAAGTTGTACTATTCTGGTAGCTGTTTACTGGGACATATTACCAAGTTGTACTATTCTGGTAGCTGTTTACTGGGACATATCACCAAGTTGTACTGGGGACATATCACCAAGTTGTACTGGGGACATATCACCAAGTTGTACTGGGGACATATCACCAAGTTGTACTGGGGACATATCACCAAGTTGTACTGGGGACATATCACCAAGTTGTACTGGGGACATATCACCAAGTTGTACTGGGGACATATCACCAAGTTGTACTGGGGACATATCACCAAGTTGTACTGGGGACATATCACCAAGTTGTACTGGGGACATATCACCAAGTTGTACTGGGGACATATCACCAAGTTGTACTGGGGACATATCACCAAGTTGTACTGGGGACATATCACCAAGTTGTACTGGGGACATATCACCAAGTTGTACTGGGGACATATCACCAAGTTGTACTGGGGACATATCACCAAGTTGTACTGGGGACATATCACCAAGTTGTACTGGGGACATATCACCAAGTTGTACTGGGGACATATCACCAAGTTGTACTGGGGACATATCACCAAGTTGTACTGGGGACATATCACCAAGTTGTACTGGGGACATATCACCAGTTGTACTGGGGACATATCACCAAGTTGTACTGGGGACATATCACCAAGTTGTACTGGGGACATATCACCAAATTGTACTGGGGACATATCACCAAGTTGTACTATTCTGGTAACTGTTAAGAAACACAAATTACACAACAATCATTTGACAAATTTCTGCTGGGTTCCATAAAATTTAATCACTTATCAATAAATTCAAATAATATTTCAGTACTTTCAAAAGTCAAGATTATAGTTGGCTTTCAAAAATTTTTTCCTCTGCATAAAAAATGTCTAACATTCAGTAAACTAAGTTGATTTACTCAAATAGCTATGAATATATTAACTGAAAGTGCATGAGAATGTGGGACAAGTGACTTACATGGAGGTTGAAACAATAAGATTATTAACATGGTAGAGAAGTACCTGAAAAAGGACAAATCTAAGAAGGGAAAACTCAGCTTACAGATAAGAAGTTAAAAGTAAAATGGTGTCTTGGTCTAAATTTCCCCTTTTTTAATTTGTCCTTTTTTAGGTTTTGATCTAATCTGTGTATGTTTATTTGTAAATGGAACACAAGATTTAATTTTAAAAAAAAACATTTTTTTCATTCAGCAAAACGGTAAATAACAGTATGGGTTAAAAAAAACATATATCACATTTTATGGTTTGTGAGGAACTAATGTTATACTACAGGCCTAGCTACCACGGCCTCCTCAGAAAAAAAACATTTTATTAAGACACATTGACGTAAGCTTAAGTTGACATTTGAACTTTCTTATTTTAAGCCCATTTGGTACTTGTATACCAGTTTGTATTGAATATGAATAAAAGAGGGTTTTATGATCATAAGTTCAGATTACCTTGAGTTGTTTTTAAAAATTAAAATTACAGAACAAATTCAAGTTGATCAATCATCATGCTTTCAAAACAGGACTAAACTGGAAGCTCCAATCTCTATAATACAGGACTATACTGGAAGCTCCAATCTCTATAATATAAATGATGACACTTCCCTAAATCTTTATGAAAACATGCTTTGTGAGATGCAGTCAAATTATTAGCCCAGATTAGCTATGAACCATTACTGACAGAACATTTTACTTGAAATATTTTGTATCAAAGATGAAATTAATGGTTTTATTTCATAATAAATTTCATTTTATTGAAAGTTAAAGATAGAATCGTTTAATTGCAAATGTATTTGTCAAGTTTTTTGTTTCTACACTTGATTTGCCAGGTGAGGTAAAATTTGAAACATCTCATATTTAATAATAGATCCATGTTTAACATTTTGTCCTATTGATTGAAAATCACGTAATGAATCAACATAAAATTAACATAAAATTAACTTCCACATGTCAATGATAATACTTGAGTTAATAAATCTACTAGTCAGACATGGGGGCTCACTCTGAGCTTACTTTCAATCACATGACAAGTCCTCACACTCTTCTCTCCCTTTACAAGCCCACAATATACAACAGGTTGTAATATAGCATAGAAAATGTGACCAGAAGCAGAAATCCCTCTACCAAGGTGGATCATCAATTTGTTTGCTTTGCTAAGGATTTGCTTTAACAAAATTTGTACAAATTCGCCATAATCTCTTTCATTGTACACATGCAGCACCTAGAGTGTTACAACAGAACTTTCCTTACTTACCAAGGCAGTTGAGTGGCTGGTACATGAAATTTAAGAGAGTGTGACCAAATAGTTTCAAATATAAGTGTAATTGTTTTACTTTAGCCACACATTTAAAATTTATTTTAGTAACATTACTCAGTAATTGAAGTAAACATTTTAAATAAATAGAGATTTGATGATTACAAAATGTTATGAAAACTGTATCAAATGCAGAATAACTTACCAAAAATGTTTCAATCCATTTAGGTTAAACTCATCTGAACTAAGAGAATTGTAACTTTCAATGATAAATGTATTAGTATCTTTCACTTTCAGTGCTTTAACCCTACCAAGGCCAGTTACCGAATATTAGGTAATTGATTTAATTACTATACGAGTTACCGAAATTCTAGGTTTTTTGGGATATCACTTGAAGAAGTACTAAAAATAGCAGCCAATCGTCGTTAAATCCCGCATTTGTTGCAAGATCAGTGTTTACAAATGGTTTCTTCCTTGAATAAAGCAGTGAGTTAGTGATTACGTTGATTTTTGTTGAAAATAACCATGAAAAGATCGGTGAATGAACCGAGCGCTTCCACAGGAAAAAGAGCAAGGCCTACACATTTCACACTCCAGCAAGTAATGGAAGCTTTAGACGATTCTGAAGGCGATGAAGCAATTTTGCTTCATCAATATGAATATTCTAGTTCTAGTGACGTTGACATTGATCGTGATCTAGATAGTGATAGGTCAAGTGATGATGATGATGATAGATCCAGAGCTAGACCAACTGTTAGGGAAGGGGGCGTGTCCATCAAACAGATTTTTGTGGCGACAATGTTCCAGATGATGGCTGGGATTGCAACCTTTGTGGCTCCAACAATAGATTTTGAAATTCAATGAAGATGGAAAGGGGAAAAAAATAGAAAAATGTTTCCAGTATCCTTGAATAAGGTGTGCAAGCTTGCAAGAGGTGAAAGTCGCTATCGATGTAAGGGCAGCATAACCTGTATGGTATGGCAGGATCGGAGGCCAATTACATTTCATCTCAAACTTTCATGACCCAAAACAAATAGGAGTATAGCAAACAGAAGAAACAAAGATGGAACACTTGATGAAGTTCCGATGCCACAGCTCGGCCAGGACTACAATCGCCACATGGGCGGTTGTGACAAAATGATCAAATGACGCGCCTCCATCGCTAACGCCGTCATTACCGGTGGCTCAGTCGCCTTTTCATCAAATTTTTAATGTGGGCCTGCTACAATTCATTTGTTATCTATGTGTCTAAACTAGAAGTTGCTGACATAAAGCTAATGTTTTACACTAGATATATCCAGAAACTCTGCATTGACCTGATTGGCAATTACCGCTCAACAGCCATTCTTCGAGGACAAATGGAACCATGCCCCCAACGCCAAACACCAGGCAACCACTGGCATGAAATTCCAGAAGCGACTGCTTCCAATCATGCCTGCATGGAAAAACACCTTCAATACAACAGAGCACACCCTGGAGTAGCATACAAGGACAACCCACACAAGAAGGTCAGGACCAACGTCAGGTGCTCTATGTGCAAAAAGTACCTCTGTGTAAAGCATGGCTCTACCTGCTGGGAAGACTACCACTCCAATGTGCAATACTGGCGTTAGATGGAAGCATTGTTCAACTAATTAAACAAATTATCTTCTTTAAAAAAAAATTTTTTTTTATACAAAATTTGCTGGGCGGTAATTCTTAACTGCGCGGTGTCGGTCGAAAACCTGCGTGGCTGCGCAGCTTAAAGGGAACATTGGTGCAAAGTTGTACCGTATCCATTTTTATATATTTATTTAAACTAAATTTGATGTGCAGTAACTATAAACTGCTGCGCGGCGTTAGATACATGTGTGGCCGCGCAGCGGTGCAGCCGCGCAGCCACCCAGCTAGATTGAACATTGGATGGCCTATTTCCTACTATACCTAAAAGTTTGAGCTCATTCTGACCACTGGTTTACATGATACCAGCCATTTCCTAACACATGTACATTTTCTTTATTTTTGCTGGGGAGGCCAGTTATAGGGGCAAATTAGCTTGGGGAGCTCGGACCTGGTAGGGTTAAAGCAAATATGCTCTGAAGAACGGAAAGGAAATGTATCATTGTCACACAAAACAAGAGCTAATGGGCTGCATTGATTTAAGTATAGCATCCTTCAATATTTCTGGTTGTGAATAAAACAATAACATAAATACAGTAAAAAATTAAATCTATTACAAGCATTGCACAATAAGTTATATTCAATTCCTCACCATTTCTAGTTCAACAATTCAAACAAAATTACAGGCAAATAAACATGACAAGAGCATAGAGAAAATGTAAAAAAACAAATTGAATTGCGAAAACAACTTAGTGGAATAGTACCAAACCCCCAAAACATACAAAGATTTGCCAATTATTCTAAGACCTTGAGGTATGTGACAGGAACTTTCCCTCGTTGCGAGCCTCGTTCAGCCATTAGCCAATCAGGATCCAGACCTTGAACCTTATAAACCATGATTAGCTGGAGAAGGAAAAACAAATCAGACATTACATTACATGACATTACAAATAAAGGTAGTAGTAGGATTCTGACATTACAAATAAAGATAGTAGTGTTATTCTGATATTACAAATAAAGGTAGTAGTAGTATTCTGACATTACATATAAAGGTAGTATTAGTTTTTCAAATATCTTAGACAACCATTGCTTACTTTGAACATTTACGACTACAATGAGATCTTTAATACTATTAAATAGAACACAGACAATGAAAACATATTGACTTGGCTAACAAATTTATCTATGACATTTTAACATATAGTCTCACATTAAAAACAGCCATTCAATATTGCCAATGCAATCTCTATAGTACATAAATTGTCTTAAAAGCCATTTTTGAACAACAGATGCAGGCATGAGCTCTTGGGAATTAGTTTATAATTGTGACTAAGGGAAGTCACTTGATGATAATATTTTATGGGTGTGTTGTAGTGGGTAACCTGAACAGTTGTGAAATATTTAAAGCTTTCATTGATATATCTTACATGTCTACTAGCTTTTCTACAAGTGTTTTTAATGTGAGGACAGAGGGCGTTTAATTATTGTTTATTATGTTCTTCTACAAGCTGCCATAATTTATAGAAAGGTTAGTGGTCTAGGCATCAATCAAACACTGTGAAACATTGGGGAAAGCAATCATAGGTGTGACAAAAGGAAGGCCCACCAGACAATGATAGGTGTGACAAAAGGAGGGACCACCAGACAATGATAGGTGTGACAAAAGGAAGGCCCACCAGACAATGATAGGTGTGACAAAAGGAAGGACCACCAGACAATGATAGGTGTGACAAAAGGAAGGCCCACCAGACAATGATAGGTGTGACAAAAGGAGGGACCACCAGACAATGATAGGTGTGACAAAAGGAGGGACCACCAGACAATGATAGGTGTGACAAAAGGAAGGCCCACCAGACAATGATAGGTGTGACAAAAGGAAGGGACCACCAGACAATGATAGGTGTGACAAAAGGAAGGCCCACCAGACAATGATAGGTGTGACAAAAGGAGGGACCACCAGACAATGATAGGTGTGACAAAAGGAAGGCCCACCAGACAATGATAGGTGTGACAAAAGGAAGGACCACCAGACAATGATAGGTGTGACAAAAGGAAGGACCACTAGACAATGGTAGGTGTGACAAAAGAAAGGCCCACCAGACAATGATAGGTGTGACAAAAGGAGAACCACCAGACAATGATAGGTGTGACAAAAGGAGAACCACCAGACAATGATAGGTGTGACAAAAGGAAGGCCCACCAGACAATGATAGGTGTGACAAAAGGAAGGACCACCAGACAATGGTAGGTGTGACAAAGAAAACTCTTATGAAGGACCACCAAGATAGTGTTCAGTCAATGATAGGTGTGACAAAGGGAAGAACCACCAAGATAGTGTCCAGACAAGGACACCCTGCTGAATAACTGTGTATTAATCTTGCACAGACTGGGCGACTTTTGAAGCTAGCATATCTTGTCAGAAATAGTTGACACAAATGAAATAGGAAAGGAAGCCAGAAAACAATTGATTTTAGCCACATGCTTAGAGAATATTTTAAAGAAAATTATCCACGATTGAAGTGTTCAATCAATTTTGAAAAGTATTAATGTCATTTAGAGTTTAAGCATGTTTTCAGTCTTTCAGTACTAATTAACATTTGAGAGAACTTTTCCTATCCCAGATAAAATTAAAAATCTAAATTTTTGTTTTAGTTCCGATCAATGTTCCCTCTAAGTTCGTTGATCCATGTGCAAAGTAAAAAAACTTGTGTGTAATATTTTACAAAATTTGCTGCGCAGTACTTCTGAACTGCTGTGCGGCATCAGTCAGATATGTGCACGGCCGCGCAGCTGCATAGCCTGAAGGGAACATTGGTTCCAATCAAACATGAACAAACACTCAAGTGGCAGCTAAGGTTGAATAGAACAGAGAACTATGACTTATAATTGGTGGCATTCCAACCAGCCTGTATTGATCTACAAGGTTTGTTATACTGATCTACAAGGTTTGTTATACTGATCTACAAGGTTTGTTATACTGATCTAGAAGGTTTGTTACACTTATCTAGAAGGTTTGTTACACTTATCTAGAAGGTTTGTTACACTTATCTAGGTTTGCTACACTTATCTAGAAGGTTTGTTACACTTATCTAGAAGGTTTGTTACACTTATCTAGAAGGTTTCTTACACTTATCTACAATGTTCCCTCTAAGGTTCGTTGGTTAAAAAACTCATGTGCAAAGTTGCACAGCATCCACTTTTTGTGCAATATTTTACAAAATTTGCTGCACTGTAATGCTTAACTGCTGCGCGGCATTGGCCTGATAACTGCACGGCCGTGCAGATTAAAGGGACGCATATTAAAGGGACATTGCTGATCTAGAAGGTTTCTTAAACTGATATTTCATCTAGAAGGTTTGTTATACTGATCAGATCTTGCATTGTTGGTGTTCTTGTTTTATGTCTAGTCTAGCATGTTTATTGGAGCCTGACATGTTGATAGTGTGTTGCTTGTCCTGACTAGTTCAGACAACCCACAACCAAAGGTCAGATAGGATGAAGGTTTTCTATATATATTAGTATATTCAATTAATTCTTGTGATAGTGTGTTGCTTGTCCTGACTAGTTCAGACAACCCTCAACCAAAGGTCAGATAGGATGAAGGTTTTCTATATATATTAGTATATTCAATTAATTCTTGTGATAGTGTGTTGCTTGTCCTGACTAGTTCAGACAACCTACAACCAAAGGTCAGATAGGAACAAGAAAATTGTTAGTTATTCCTATGCCTATCTGAGTGTTGCATTTAATTTTTTTTGCATTGCATTTCCAGGTTAGAAGTTAATGCCTTATGTATTATAACTAGGGCTGGTACTTATTTAAAAAAAATTTGTTTGATCAATCGGGGAAATATTTAATCGATTAATTTCAATATTTCTATATCACATATGTAGATCCCGTTAGTTGCAATTCATTGTTTCATGAAATGGGTTAAGTCGCGGTATTTCCATGGCTCCAAATTTTGTGACGTAACGGCAAATTTGTTCTGCTATGCAAGAAATAAGGAAGAAAAACTTTTATCTTTACGTATGCACGTCTAAATAAATAATAATAATAATACGAGGGCAAAGTATGTAAGTAAAAAAATATAAATTAATAATAAATTGGAAAAAAAATATGAGAAATATTTTCTTAAATTTTTATCAAATATTAATCAATCAATTTTATTTTTATCATTTAAAATATTTAACAATTAAACGATTAATAATAATTAATTTCCGCAGCCCTAATTATAACTAATTTGTTTTTTGTTCTTCTTTCCTCTAGTGTTTGTAGTAATGAACAAACTAAACTCACACATGACATTAAACATTACATACAAACTTAATTCATAATCTACTTGTTATTTCAGCTCTTCTCTAAACATGTCACAATACTTAATGTTTTCAAACTATCATAAAATTGTGGCACTCCTTAACTGATATTTATAGTTTTGCCTCATTTCTTATAAATTACACTTAGGATTCCGTGTTTAAAATTTCTAGATAGAGAAGATGTGTTTAAAATAAATTGGCTGTCTAAAATGTTGAAATGTTTGATACAATAAGAAATTATGAACAAATTAATTAAAATATGAATAATGCTTATGTAGTTACAACATAAAATGAAGTAAAAATTAACACTAAAAAATTGTAAAAACCCAAGGTTACATGGAAAAAAAAGATCATTTGTGATAAAAAGAAGTGAAAGAAAGAAATGAACCATTGGTTGCCTCCGTATTCTTATATCATGTCATCAAAAAATACAAGTGAAAGAAAGAAATGAACCATTGGAAGGGAACATTGTTTATAACATAGTTCACAAAATAATTTGTTAAAAGTTGTAAAATGAATCTGTTGTCCCTAATTGTTCAAGTTTTACCAAAACTGTCAGCCCTAAAATTTATTGTCACAGTCAACAACCCAAAACATTTGTGTGTGTGCAATAAAGAGTGGAGCAAGATGGTTGAGTTGAAGACAATTCCCATTACCTCATCAGCTAGAAGAGAAAGAGTGGTGCAAGATGGTTGAGTTGAAGACAATTCCCATTACCTCATCAGCTAGAAGAGAAAGCTCAGAGCTATCCGCAGCATCATAGTCATAGAGAGCCTTGGCCTGTCTCTTCTCTGTGGGTGTAGGGGCCGTGACCTCAATGGAGGGTGGGGCCGAGGGGTGGAGGGGTGCAGGCAAACTGCCAGAGGTTGAGGTGTTGTTGTTGGAGGGAGAAGGACCACCACCCACATTGTAACTGTAAGCATAAAAATGACAGGTACTTTGATATTGGCCTACTTAGCATTGGTCAACATAAGTCTTCAAGGGACTGACTACAAAACTGGGATCCTTCTATGGAACTTGGTCAACAAAATAACTATCATGTATGTAGGAAAATAAAATTATCTTTCCTTAAACAAATTCCATCCCTTGCAGTGCTAGTCCATAGTCCATGCTAAAGCAAAATTTTAATGTGAAATAAAAATGTGTCAGTGGTGCAGTGCAACTAAAGAAGATATTAGAAAAACTATCCCACTAAACAAAAGAAATTTCTCATTGACAACATTTTTTTTAAAGTTATGTCACATCTACATAAAAGTTGAAATATTAAATCATGTTTAATTTAATAATGAAACAAAGTATACATCTCTGTTGTTTTTTTTAATTTTTTAAAATTTATATACAGTCGGACCTCGCTCAGTCGAACTTCTTTAAGTCGAAAACCTCCCTATATTGAATTAATTGTTAGGTCCCAGCAAAATTCCATAAGACTAATGTATTTTATATCTCCTGAACTTGAAGATTTTTTGCTTCCAACCTCCTTTAGTCGAATTTTGTGAGGAGTTTGGGTTATTCTGGGTTGACATTTCATGAGTAAAGTGGGGGAGGGAAGGTGTCTCCTCTCACGGGCTTGTGTCGGTATGTCAAAGCAAGTTGCCTTCCGTTCATATGAAACATCAGACACAGCCTCTCATTCCTGTCAAGCCTTCTAGCTGGTATGGCTGTCAATATCAACATTGTCCTTGATTAATCTGCGCCTATTACGCCATTTACCCTAACTCGAAAACTCTGTAAGTCTATTTTTTTTAAAGTCCCTTTGAGTTCGACTAAGAGAGGTCCGACCGTAGCTCAATTTTCCTGTGAAAAAACTAGGGCTGTTATCGATTAATTTAAATTTAATTGTTAACTTTTGAAAAATTATTGATTAATTAATCGATAATTTCGATTAAAGCCAAAATTAGAAATTTATGACGTCATTAAACTGAACATTTCTCACGGACATTGAAAATTAAGAATATTTTGAACTAAATGTTATGACAATGTGTTGATACTTGATCGGATGTTTGTGCTGAAGGTGGTACGTCAGCGATATATTTGATCCTTTAAAAGATTATTGTTTATGGCAGTGAACACAGTAAACTTTTTCACCATCTTCGACTTTGCCATCCTCAGTTAGCTTAAAAACAAAATGTTTGATCAACTTTCTAGTTATATGTTTAAATTTAACTGCGCTGATGCTGTCAACCATTTTTTAGTTGACGTCTGCCGGTCCACATAAAGTAATAAAATAAATTATAATATTACGCGGGAGAAGTTTGTACGTAAAAAATATATAAATTATTATTAATTATTAATAATTAATTATTTATTAATTAAAAATTTTTAAAAATATTTTAATATTTATTTTAATCGATAAAAAATTTAAACGATTAATCGAGAAATTAATCGTTAATTTCCGCAGCCCTAGAAAAAACATTTAATTTCCAAGACATTTTTAGGGGAAAATTCAAATATCTTTGACAGTATTTTTAAGCATCTTATTAATAAACCAGCACCTTATATCAAAAATAAAAAAGAGGAAAAATCCAAAGGGTGGTTAGACAACAATAATCTCCAGACTAGCAATGAAATTGGAAGCTTTGGTTAATAAGTTAATATAAGATGACGAAAATAGTTTTTTTACTTCTTTTCTGCTGATTCTTTGCTGAAGCTGACAATAGAAAAATGTGGAAAACTAAATTACAACAATGTGTACATTTGAACAGGACAAGATAGTATTAATAATATTTCAATTACTAGTTATGTAATAATGCTATTATTATTCATGGTACTAATAAAATAAACTACTGTTATAGTTAATAATGCAAACTGGGTAAAAATAAAATAAATGAGGACTCATTTAACAATCAAGCTATTGCAATGTCCATAGTTGTGTATTTAACTTTTCCTACATCCTAAAATGTTACAAATTGTATAGCTAAGGGTAGCACATTGTATTCATTCTCTTACTAAGTCTCATACATCCATAAAAAAAAAGTTAAAGTTTTAAAAGAATTAATTCTAAATTTCATGTAAACATTGAATAGTAAAAAAAAATGTGTGACATAAAAAGTAATACAAAGTAATACAATGTATTTGTAGTTAAGTATTGGCTTAAAATATAAACATTATTATAATGAATTTAAAAAAAACAATGCCCCCTCCTCTTAGATATTGTAAACACTTTTCCTCACATGTTATTTCCTACCACAAAACGTTGATACCAATATCATATAATAAAAGTTTACTGAGCATTTAATATACAGGTCTCAAATGTGTGGAGTGTGTGATCTTGATTTACTAGTCAATTAAACTATATTGATTCTACTGTTTAACCCTAACTCACTGCTCTTGTTAATACTTTCTATTGAACTCATGCCAAATAATTGAAAGTTTAAGATGAAAGGATTTGTCTGTTCCATTAATAATATGAATAAAACTTGTAAATGACAAGTAGAGAAAGTGTTGATTCACATACACCTAGCAGATATGGACATAACGGATGACAACAGTATGTTGAATGGTAGACAGCAGGCATGCACAGTATGGTGAATGGTGGACAACACTGACACATGAATCAAATAATCTATGTTTGGTGAATGGTGGACAACACTGACACATGCATCAAATAATCTATGTTTGGTGAATGGTGGACAACACTGACACATGCATCAAATAATCTATGTTTGGTGAATGGTGGACAACACTGACACATGCATCAAATAATCTATGTTTGATTCATGCCCAACCTCTAATACACTCAATATAAATAGCTGCAGTGCTTTGAGAACAAAACATTGTATAGAATAGGACGGCTATTTTGTATTTTGCTTTGAGAACAAAACATCGCATTGAAAAAGACGGCTATTTTGTATTTTGCTTTGAGAACATAATGTTTTCAAAGATAATAATAAAGAGTTAGTGCTATATTGTTAAAAATGTACCTTATATTTGTGTAAATGAATCACTTATTCTTTTTGTAACTTTTTTAGTAGTTTTGAACAATATTCATTGGTTAATAATAATGACATTATCAAATAATATATAGTTCTTAAATTTTATCATTTATAATTCAAAGACTATCATAAATACATCAAATTACAGCATGCTCTACTTTGACAAATACTCCATAAAAAAACTATTGTACTGTAAGTCCTGGCTTCAACAATTTGGCCAAATTGTTGAAAGTTAAAAACTACAGTTTACAATAAATTTTTTAAAAGATTGCTTCATGATATGTTGGCATATTTCATAATATTTACCATTGAGGTTTATGGAACAAATTAAGTTGTTGGTGCAAGGCACAACTATGCAAGGCACAACTATGCAAGGCTTCTCTTCATTAGTTTCATTGAGTTTTAATTGTATTATTAATCAAAGCAAATATTTACTAATAGTTCATGAAACCCAATAGCCTGAATAACTCCTTTACATTTTTAATAATGCAGTTATACATAAAATAAAATAAAGATATCATTATTAGTCATACATGTCATTTATAAAAAAATGTCTAATCCAATAATATATTAATGACACAACATACAAAATATTTAAGCTGTAAAATAGTGATTTTGACAAGAATCTCTTCAAAAAGTTTGACAAACCTACCTTCCGAGTTGTCTTTGTAAATCAGACATATATTGCTGACATTGAGCAAAAAAAGTCATTTGAGCTTCTATGAAGTCATTCAAACATCTCAGGTGATGAGCCTAAAGACAGATACAAACTCAGTTGACTTTTTACACAAAGAAAGAACCCTGATATTGATGTCCTTATTTCTTTAACAGTTAGTTAGTGTGAGTTGAAGTAACATATATGCTCAAGTATAAGTCAAGGTTTTTTCTTCTTCAAAATTTCAACGCCAAAATCTAGAAAAAAATAGCTAAGTTTTTGATGATGTTCAATAAATCAGTAAAATGGAAGTGACTTAACTTTAAATTGTTGTCCTCAAATAAAAAATAACTGTTGCTTTAAGACTATTAAAATGTGTATAACTTTAAATACTGTCAAATTAGGAAAAAATAAATTAATGCATTCTGTGATATAGTAAATGCCAAGATATTTTCACAATTTATTATCTCCAACTAGCTGCTTTTCTTTTATCAAAACTAAAAACAGTTTCTTCATCCTCTGATGACTTAAGTAGATTCAATAACAAGGCTGTCAGGCACACAACACAAAGAACTTTCTATAACAAGGCTGTCAGGCACACAACACAAAGAACTTTCTATAACAAGGCTGTCAGGCACACAACACAAAGAACTTTCTATAACAAGGCTGTCAGGCACACAACACAAAGAACTTTCTATAACAAGGCTGTCAGGCACACAACACAAAGAACTTTCTATAACAAGGCTGTCAGGCACACAACACAAAGAACTTTCTATAACAAGGCTGTCAGGCACACAACACAAAGAACTTTCTATAACAAGGCTGTCAGGCACACAACACAAAGAACTTTCTATAACAAGGCTGTCAGGCACACAACACAAAGAAAAAAACTTTCTTTGCTACAACCTTATAACAGATAATAAAAAACAAAATATGAAACAAACACATTTTTTTAAAAATCGGCTCAGATTTTTCAGCATATCAACTCAATAACACGCTATGTATAGTTGAGATGAGAACACAAGGCAGGGTAATAACACAACTCACATTCAACTCAATAACATGCTATGTATAGTTGAGATGAGAACACAAGGCAGGGTAATAACACAACTCACATTCAACTCAATAACACGCTATGTATAGTTGAGATGAGAACACAAGGCAGGGTAATAACACAACTCACATTCAACTCAATAACACGCTATGTATAGTTGAGATGAGAACACAAGGCAGGGTAATAATACAACTCACATTCAACTCAATAACACGCTATGTATAGTTGAGATGAGAACACAAGGCAGGGTAATAACACACCTCACATTCAACTCAATAACACACTATGTATAGTTGAGATAAGAACACAAGGCAGGGTAATAACACAACTCACATTCAACTCAATAACACACTATGTATAGTTGAGATAAGAACACAAGGCAGGGTAATAACACAACTCACATTCAACTCAATAACACACTATGTATAGTTGAGATGAGAACACAAGGCAGGGTAACAACACAACTCACATTCAACTCAATAACACGCTATGTATAGTTGAGATGAGAACACAAGGCAGGGTAATAACACAACTCACATTCAACTCAATAACACGCTATGTATAGTTGAGATGAGAACACAAGGCAGTGTAACAACACAACTCACATTCAACTCAATAACACGCTATGTATAGTTGAGATGAGAACACAAGGCAGGGTAACAACACAACTCACATTCAACTCAATAACACGCTATGTATAGTTGAGATGAGAACACAAGGCAGGGTAATAACACAACTCACATTCAACTCAATAACACGCTATGTATAGTTGAGATAAGAACACAAGGCAGGGTAACAACACAACTCACATGAGTGCTACTGATGCCTTCCAATAATATCTTGGTAATCTCAGACTGCCTGTCAAACTCAGACTGGGCAACACGGAGATCTGTCTCAGCCTGGGGAAACAAAGAGTTCTTATTACTAGGTTATTATCATATTACTCATATTATTACAGAACCATTGATGGAGAAACAAAGAGTTCTTATTACTAGGTTATAAACATTATCCTTATATAATTACAGAACAATTGATGGGAAAAACTAAGCCATTTGGAATGAAGTCATTTAGGCTATGAAATAGTAAATACATTCTTATTTACTCTATTAACAATTGTGGTTATAGTATTATACAATTAATGTGATTCAAGACTGATAGGAGCCATCAACTTATAATTATGAATGCCTGAATGACCCAGATGCTGGGCTCATAGAATATGTCCTTATGAGTCCCTATATGTCCCTTTGAGTCCCTATGAGTTGTGAAAACTCCCAACACTCAACACAAATGACATTTCTTTAAATTTAGACCAATCTAAGCAGCATGTAAAATTATGTTTTTGTGAGGAGAAATAAACTTTAGCAGTGTTATTTATACAAATCGATCATTACTTAGGACAACAAAAAGTGAGGATAGCCATGAATAGAATTACCAATCATGGTAGGGTGACGTCCATATATCATCTGTTAGATTATTTCATAAGCAGACAAAAAACTGCAATTACAACAGGTAGCAAGGTAACTTAAGTAGTTACAAGTCATTGAATCATTCGAAACTCCTCTCAGACAGCAAGGTCAAGCTTACGGTAACTTAAGTAGTTACACAAGTCATTGAATCATTCGAAACTCCTCTCAGACAGTAAGGTCAAGCTTACGGTAACTTAAGTAGTTACAAGTAATTGAATCATTCGAAACTCCTCTCAGACAGTAAGGTCAAGCTATTTGCCCAGAGACTAATACATGTAGTGGAAAAGACAAATGGCCAGACAATTAATACAAGACTTGAGCAAATCAGATTTATTTTCCTTTCTTCTTTTCAATGGCAGCTTGCAATACATTATTCAGTTTTTTATAGTAATTTATAACAATATTTACCCCTAAACCCTTATAAGTTCTATTAAAAAGCTTGACTAATTTGTGACTTGAAATATCTTAAAAGACACCTCCTCGATATTGTAGAAAATTTTGAGCAATTTTTCCACCTTGAATCTCATTTATTTTTAATTAACAAAAAATAAAATTTAAAAAAATAAATAAAATTGCATGCATAAATTAATCAAATCATGACATCTTATTGGCATAATTGTTGAGATTTCAGTTCGATTAAAAAAGATCAAAGTAGTTCATTCCATTCACTATAAAAAATTTATATTTTTATTTTTAAAAGTAAGTACAGTCGAAACCGGTTAAGTCGACGGCGTTGGGGTATGAAAAATGGCATCGAGATAACCGATGATCGAGTTAAAACGAAAACCAATATGGCGCAAAATATTAACATGCGCTTGAAATTTCTTTATATACGTGTTGTGCGTTAATTAGTGATGGGACGATTAATCAGAATCGTATCGGAATATACGAAATATCAATATAATGTTAAATTATGTGATATATTATATTATGCGAAATGGAACGTCCTTGCGAGTATGATTTATGTAAATGAATTAGTGACTCGGCTCTGACTGAGGCTCTCGTTCTAGTTCATTTGCTCGTTCGTCCTTGAACTTTATTATTTCATGCTATTTACTACTAATACTAATGATGTAATTATAATTAAAGTCATAATCTTAGTGTAAGTTTATTACTAATAAATACCAAGGCATTTATTTGTATAAGGACCAAGGAAAACGCAATAATCTTCTGTATAGAAGGAGCGTCTGAAACAGATAAGATAAGATAAAACAATCAATATTCAAATAAATATATTTGTTAATAATTGACTACTATTTACGCTAGGACTAGTGTTTACCGTAGTTACGACTATCGATTTGAACGACAGCTTACACTCATCTTTAAAAATGTTTAGGCTTATTTATTTAAGTTTTAAGTCTTCGGAGTTTAAATAATTTATTCAGCTGCAACTTCAATAAGCCCGTAATAGCTTTTTACCCCGGAGTTCGTTTTTGTTGTGTTTGAGCGGCGGTGATTTCAAATCGCTTTCTCCCTATTCCGGTATCTAAATAATATACACGTCATCACTATTAGTCTACTTCGCCTACGGCTAAGGAATGCTTTTTTTTTAAAATTTTAATTTGCTTAGTTGTCGAGGCACTGTACGAGAGCTTCATGTGAACCACGGTCAAAGGTCACGGCTATTACTACAGTCGGACCGCTCTAAGTGAACTCAAAGGGACGCAAGTTACGGAGTTATCTAGTTAGGGATAATGAGGGTGGTTGGGAGGGGGGGGGGAAGGCTAGAAGGCTTGAAAGGTCTTTGATGTTTGCTTTGACATACCAATACAAGACCGCAAGAAGAGACACCTTCCCTCCCCTCCCCCACTGTTATACATCTACAGTGGGTTGGGGGAAGGAACATTTTTCTTTTTACTAGTCTTATATTAGCTTGCTTTGTAAGTTTAATCGGAACCGTCCGTCCAACTATTTGTTTATAATTTTTTCACGTGCCCAGTTCACGCGTTGACACCGACAACGTCACTGTTCACACCCCCTACCATCCCTGCGCCCAGGGGAGATAAAAACCAGGGGAGATAATTCTGTTTCAGTCTGTAAATGTGGCGTTTGAACATAATCACTACTTTTAGTTATGTCTCATATATAAGGGATTTATAGTCAAAAGGTAAGCTGGCTTTGCACTTACTGTAAAATGCTTAGACTAAAAAGTAGAAAATTAGTGCATTTTTAATATAAGACTAGTTTTTAAAAAGTGTTTTTAAGGTTAATTATTAAATTTAAATTGAGTCAGAGCTAGGGCTGTCAATTTGTTGAAAAAAGCTGCCCGGGTACCCGTGAAAATTTCGAATGGGTACCCGGGTAACCCGTTCTAAACGTCGCATAATTTTCCCCGTCATGACCGCTATACGGTGCAACCTAGCCACCCTCCATGCACCTCATTTCACACAGTAGTAGTAGCCAACGGCTTGCTGCCAGTAACACTATTACTAATGCACTACAATTAACTATAATGCACTAAAAACTTTTATTCAATTCCTGCTGTAAATGCTTTCGTCATAATCATAAACTAAAACTACAGTAAACTGAACATGCAAACAAAATGACAACATCAATGACGTAACGTTCAGCGTCATACTACTCATACCTTTAATGTTAATATCCACTTGGCGTCGGTAGTCAATGCTAAGGGCGATGACGGATGCAATACTGCGGTAAATCTAAAGTGATCGTGCTTTGGTCAGTGTTACTGCTTTTGTTATTAATGTTAACACCAAAATATTTATGATATTGGGTGGGTCGGCGGTTTTGTTATCAATATCAATTTTATGAATAGCGTTCAGATGGCGTTTTATCGCACTGGGTTGCCACCCTTCGCAGACACAATTTCATTACAATGGTTGCATTTTGCCGTGTCACTGTCAACTCACTTGGCATGACATCTTACCCATCTTATTAACTTTAAAAACTGACAACTTTGGGTGAATGTATATCAATTTTTGGGCTAGGCAAACACGTGTTAATGAACACAAGAAACACACGAGAATGCGAGGGGTGGGGGTTATAGCAGTGCTTCTCAAAATTGTGGTCCTTGGAAGTTATCAAGAAAGGAGAGAGAAATATAATTGTATTCCTCAATTGCTACCAATAATACTAACACAATAGAATTTGCCATTTTTGACAATAAGCTAATAAATGAAAGAAATAAAAGGAAATAAAATACATTTCGCTACCATGTAAGTACCGGGAAAATAGTGTACCGGTTCCTGGTGCAATGGAAAAAATTCAATTCCTGCCGGTCCGCCATACTAAAAAGTCTGAGAAGCACTGGGTTATAGGAGTGAAGAGAGATGTAAAAACGACATTAGATAGTATCAATCGGTGACCCACTGTCGGCTTTTTCAAAGCAAAGTTAGTGTCAAAGCCAATGTGCTTTTATGAAAAAAAAACACGGCCTCTTTCTTCTCTATGCAGTCCATCCTCACGGCGACGTCTGCCCATCCTACACTGTTAATAACTATTTAATTTATTAAATTTAAATACTGATAACCTTGTACGCATTATTAACATCAGTTTTTCTAGGTCACCACGTGTTACCGAAGACAAGAAGTATACGCGAATGCAAGGAGTGAGAGAGGGGTAGATAAGCAACATTTGCTAGACTACAAGTATCAATCGGCGTATTTCAAAGCAAAGTTAGTGTCAAAGCAAGAGTTTTTTTTTAACAAACATAGCGTCTTTCATCTCTAAGCAGTCCATCCTTATTTTTGGCAGAGGACTTTTGTTTTCTTTATATGATTCTTTTAAAGAATCAAAACCTTTTTGTGTTTTGCGACTTCTGTTTCACGTTGAGAGAAAAAAGATGTATTAAAATACATTGCAATTTGTTGGGACCGTATTTTATTTCCCATTGACAGATACTTTCCGTTGACAGAGTCTGATATTTCTCCATAGATGTACTTCACAGCTCATTAAAAAAAAACTTTTCATTTGATAAATTGTTTCGCGAGCCACCATGTAAACACAAAAAAAGCCGCATGAGAGCCGAAGTTTGGCCTACGTTAATATAGAATATAGACATTGAAGCCACATTTTCACGGGTACCCGGGTGGAATTTTACTACCCGGGTAATCACACGGCAACGGGTACCCGGGTCCCGGGTACCCGTTGACAGGCCTAGTCAGAGCATGCCTTGGTGAATGGCCAGTGTAGCTCAACCCCACCTAAACCCCACCCTATTGGGTGCGGGATCGTCATGTGTGCCGCGGCAAAATTCAATAATTCTGGCAAGTTGAAGAGTAAAACATAATATGGTATTTAAATAAATTCCATCTTATTATGACTGTTTACTCCGTTTTATCAGGACTTAGTCAGTATATTAGCTTATTACCCGGAGTTAATTTTTTGTTCAGAATACCAGAGCCAACACGCGAGCGAACGTGACATCAAAATCAAAGTGTTTCTTAATAATAATAATATACTGGTCTATAAATATAAAAATACACGTCATCACTGTTTGTGGAGTTCGCTAGTGACAGATTTTTTAAAAAAAATGTATTCGCTTAGTTACCGAAGCATAGTAACAGAAGTAACAGCGCTGAGCAAGCGGGCTGTGACGTCACCAGCAGACCCTGGTGAGGCAGAAAATTGGTCCCTTCCCTTGGTTATAAAAAAATCATAGCTAACATTTTCAAAAGTTGGCGATTGGTCATGGGGATCGAGATAACCAACGTTAAGTGGCAAATTTGACCCTTTTTTGTGCTCGTGTTATGAGGTTTCGGCAACTTTAAAAAATCGAATTAAACGACGAAAAAATGCTAAGACAAAGAGAGAATTTGGCGGTTCCAATAAAAAACGTCGACATAATGGGGTGGGCGACTTAACCGAGCTCGAGTTAAGTGGGTTCGACTGTACATTATTTTTTACGAATTTTGGGATAAATCAAGTACTAAGTTTTTTATAAATTTCGTGGAAAATCAAGTACAGGGTTATTTTTAAAAAAGGGGCCTGCTTTCTTAGTCACAATTGTCTTAAATTGAGGTGAGGGGGCTGCTTTCTTAGTCACAATTGTCTTAAATGGGGGGCCCTGCTTTCTTAGTCACAATTGTCTTAAATGGGGGGCCCTGCTTTCTTAGTCACAATTGTCTTAAAGTTGAAGAAGGCTCTTTGCCGACACATTTTCTGTTTTGTTAAGTCCTGTCAGGCTCATTCATACCCTGTTTACATGTTATCCATCTACAAGTATTGTTCAAATGTTTGAACTGGGACCATGGCCAACTTAAGTCACTGTCATCATGTCAAGTATATATTCCCCAATGAATCTAATATTGTGAAGTTAAAATTGATTCCCTTTTCCAAAGATAAAATCAGACCACATTCATAGACATGTTTGGTGATAGGGACAGGGACCCCACATTTGTGGACATGTTAGCCGATAGGGACCCCACATTTGTGGACATGTTAGCCGATAGGGACCCCACATTTGTGGACATGTTAGCCGATAGGGACCCCACATTTGTGGACATGTTAGCCGATAGGGACCCCACATTTGTGGACATGTTAGCCGATAGGGACCACACATATGTGGACATGTTAGCCGATAGGGACCCCACATTTGTGGACATGTTAGCCGATAGGGACCCCACATTTGTGGACATGTTAGCCGATAGGGACCCCACATATGTGGACATGTTAGCCAATAGGGACCCCACATTTGTGGACATGTTAGCCGATAGGGACCCCACATATGTGGACATGTTAGCCAATAGGGACCCCACATTTGTGGACATGTTAGTTGATAAGGACAGGGCCCAATAAAAAAGCTCCATAATTTTATGTAATGAAGAATCAGCCAAGACACTAAGAAGTTTATTAGCAAAAAGAAAACTCATGCAAGGAAGAAAAGCAAAATGACCATTTTACTTCAATTTAGTAAATTGTTTTTTCAAATGATCTCTGGTTTATTTGAGTGTATTACTGAGAGAAGAATAAAACTCTTTTAAGTAATATTCATTTACTTTTCACAAATTAATAAAACAATATCTATCTGCATTTCTAATTTCAAATGTATAGCATTTCATCAAGTATGTGGTTAACACTAATACTTTACTATAGCCTAGATTATAAATAATAAAACCTGAGTACCAGTGGCATTACTGGTATTTTAAAGGACATAATAGTTAAATCTACTTCATTGGTAACTTCTATTAGCAACATACTCATTCAATTAATTAAGACAGAGGTAATAAAAAGGAGAAAATTAAAATTATTTGTATTCATTAAATAATTTCTCTCCTGCCATTACTTTGTATTTAAATGGCTTGACAAGCAGTAACATGTATTCAACAAATAAAAATGACACCTATATACAGTTACATACAAACATAAACAACATGCACATGAGGAGGATGTATAAGTATAAATGAAGAATATCTGAGCTGGTCAGGACATACAGTAGACTGGTCAGGACACACAGTAGACTGGTCAGGACACACAGTAGACTGGTCAGGACCTACAGTAGACTGGTCAGGACACACAGTAGACTGGTCAGGACACACAGTAGACTGGTCAGGACACACAGTAGACTGGTCAGGACACACAGTAGACTGGTCAGGACACACAGTAGATTAGCTCAACTAAACAGATTTTACAGTTAACCAATAGAAACAAAATATGTAGTCTGCAATCTGACCAAGACATATTTTAAACTGAAGCACCTAGTTTATATCTAGTTATCTGGCCAAGACATATTTTAAACTGAAAGACCTATTTAAATCTAGTTATCTGGCCAAGACATATATTTTAAACTGAAAGACCTATTTAAATCTAGTTATCTGGCCAAGACATATATTTTAAACTGAAAGACCTATTTAAATCTAGTTATCTGGCCAAGACATATATTTTAAACTGAAAGACCTATTTAAATCTAGTTATCTGGCCAAGACATATATTTTAAACTGAAAGACCTATTTAAATCTAGTTATCTGGCCAAGACATATATTTTAAACTGAAAGACCTAGTTTATATCTAGTTATCTGGCCAAGACATATATTTTAAACTGAAAGCACCTAGTTATATCTAGTTATCTGGCCAAGACATATATTTTAAACTGAAAGACCTAGTTATATCTAGTTATCTGGCCAAGACATATATTTTAAACTGAAAGACCCTAGTTTATATCTAGTTATCTGGCCAAGACATATTTTAAACTGAAAGCACCTAGTTTATATCTAGTTATCTGGCCAAGACATATATTTTAAACTGAAAGACCTATTTATATCTAGTTATCTGGCCAAGACATATTTTAAACTGAAAGACCTAGTTTATATCTAGTTATCTGGCCAAGACATATATTTTAAACTGAAAGACCTAGTTATATCTAGTTATCTGGCCAAGACATATTTTAAACTGAAAGCACCTAGTTATATCTAGTTATCTGGCCAAGACATATATTTTAAACTGAAAGACCTAGTTTATATCTAGTTATCTGGCCAAGACATATATTTTAAACTGAAAGACCTAGTTTATATCTAGTTATCTGGCCAAGACATATATTTTAAACTGAAAGACCTAGTTATATCTAGTTATCTGGCCAAGACATATATTTTAAACTGAAAGACCTATTTATATCTAGTTATCTGGCCAAGACATATATTTTAAACTGAAAGACCTAGTTTATATCTAGTTATCTGGCCAAGACATATATTTTAAACTGAAAGACCTAGTTTATATCTAGTTATCTGGCCAAGACATATATTTTAAACTGAAAGACCTAGTTATATCTAGTTATCTGGCCAAGACATATATTTTAAACTGAAAGACCTATTTAAATCTAGTTATCTGGCCAAGACATATATTTTAAACTGAAAGACCTAGTTATATCTAGTTATCTGGCCAAGACATATTTTAAACTGAAAGACCTATTTATATCTAGTTATCTGGCCAAGACATATATTTTAAACTGAAAGACCTAGTTTATATCTAGTTATCTGGCCAAGACATATATTTTAAACTGAAAGACCTAGTTATATCTAGTTATCTGGCCAAGACATATATTTTAAACTGAAAGACCTAGTTATATCTAGTTATCTGGGCCAAGACATATATTTTAAACTGAAAGACCTAGTTATATCTAGTTATCTGGCCAAGACATATATTTTAAACTGAAAGACCTAGTTATATCTAGTTATCTGGCCAAGACATATATTTTAAACTGAAAGACCTAGTTATATCTAGTTATCTGGCCAAGACATATATTTTAAACTGAAAGACCTAGTTATATCTAGTTATCTGGGCCAAGACATATATTTTAAACTGAAAGACCTAGTTATATCTAGTTATCTGGGCCAAGACATATATTTTAAACTGAAAGACCTAGTTATATCTAGTTATCTGGGCCAAGACATATATTTTAAACTGAAAGACCTAGTTATATCTAGTTATCTGGGCAAGACATATATTTTAAACTGAAAGACCTAGTTATATCTAGTTATCTGGCCAGGACATATTTTAAACTACGAGACAGGACATATCTAGCTATCTGACCAAGACATATATTTTAAACTGAAAGATCTAGTTATATCTAGTTATCTGGGCAAGAGAGGAAAAACTCTTTACGATCTCAGAAATAAAACTTATTGTAGATGATCAAAGCCAGACAGTACTAATAATAGATTAACTCACAAGATAGGGTATAAAATGGAAAATCGCTGCAAGACAGGACATAAACAAGATTAACTGAGCAAGAAAGGGCATAAGGTCTATTATCTCAGAAAACAGAGGTAGCTTATTCATGATGGTAAGTTACCAGACATAGTGATTAAACAGCAAGATAGGAAATATGGTAAATTATCAACAGTCAATTAATTAAATTATCTTAAAAAATGGAACATATGGTAATAGTCTTCGGGCATGACAGACAAATCACTGTAATTAGTTGACAGTTTTCAGTCATTATCAGCGTCCTAATGTTATAAAGAAATAAAGTAAGTACCACAACATGATCATTATCGGCGTCCTAATGTTTATAGAAATAAAGTAAGTACCACAACACGATCAAGCTTCCCTCCATATAGTACAAACAGCAGCCAACAGAGAAGAGTTACTATAATCAAGGCCACTCAAACTTGAACCAAAGTGTTGCAAGCAAACAAATAAACATCATTCAGTGCTCCTCAAATTCTAATCTCAAGCTCTAGTGTTGTTGGATGCAAGGTGAAAAGATCATCTTTGATCTTTGATATCATTTAAGATGCTTAAGATTAAAGCCATATATTTCTGGCTACAAAAGATTATTTGAGAAGCACTGTGACTGTAACCCGATGATGAAAACCATTGAGCACTTACTTTAGCAAGCTCATCCTGATGAGGCAGAGAGAATTGGGAAGAGAGAGAAGAGCAGATTATTGTTAAGTTTATCAATGAGATACACAAAAACATGCATTCTTCACTAATTATTTCTAAATTTAACAGAGAAGAGACGGTCGTTTCTAATGTTAGCAGTCTCATAGAATTAGTTGATATACATTTTTACAACTATATTTATATGAAACAACTCTTTCTTATGTTAAGTCTCATAAAATTAGTTGATATACATTTTTACAACTATATTTATACGACACAACTCTTTCTACTTAAAGAAATGTTTTCAACTAATGGGCAGCAATGAATCTGTTTTTTTTAAATATAACTAGATATTTATTAATAGACAAACATTAAACATCTTGTTAACATTTCAGTTAATTCAATCTTTCTATGGTGTGCTCCAGTCAAAGATAGTATTACGTATTGGTAACAATGATTATTACTAGGTATCTACTTATTTCCAATATTCAAAGCATACCATAGACTTTAGTTTATGTATATTACTATTAAACTTAGATTTAAAATGATATTTGGACAAACATGTGCGTGCCCAAAAAATGTCTATCCTTAAATGAAATAAATTTAAAATAGTTAGCCATAATTCTTAACCAAAACATAGATCTAAACATAAGTGAAAAAACAATTACTTTTATTGTATGACAGGTAAATAATGTTTAATAAAAATAAAGTAAAATTTAATTCATTTAGGAAAAAAAAAGTGTTTTTTTATAAGTTCAATTATTTTCTCATTCTAATTTTTTTTCTAAATCTTTTCATACAAACAGCCTAGTTCAACTTGTCTGTCTATACAAACAGCCTAGTTCAACTTGTATGTCTATACAAACAGCCTAGTTCAACTTGTCTGTCTATACAAACAGCCTAGTTCAACTTGTCTGTCTATACAAACAGCCTAGTTCAACTTGTCGGCCTAGCACTATGCAAACACAAAAAAAATGACAACATGACCTGGCCACAATAACTATAAGTGATACAAAAATTATAGGGAAATAAATAATGGATGCAGTTGGTTTTCCTTGAAAAAGTTTTCAATCTTTAAAAGAAAATTATTTTGCTTTCATAAAATGTGCAAAAATTTTAGCTACAACATTCACAACAAAAAACACTTCTGGAACATTTTGGGGAAACAGTTTAATTAGCAGCTGAATAATTCAAACAGGACTTCCACCAAAGTCATGCAAACACAACTGAAGCACACCAGCAATTGTTGAAAGAATATTATAAGTCAAAGTAAGGGCTATAACTGGGTGTCATTTGAATTCATCATAAAAATTGCAAAATGAGATGTGAACTTTTGACAGATGCTTTGATTAGCGAGTGCTGAAATATAAAGTTGGTCTGCATTAAAGCTACTATGATAGGATTAAAATAACAAGAATTTGGGTTCCTTTCAAGAATTGTTATATCAGTGTTTAGCATAAACCCTGCTTTAGTTTTTATCAATTTTGTTATTTCTTAAGAATCATTATGCTCAAGTGTAACGTGAGTATAAGTAGGGAACAACTGATGAACATTAGCACTGGTCTAACAAGCTAGCATTGGCCTGGGCAAATACAATTACCATTTATTTAATGTGAAAAAGCAATTTTTAGAGATAATCACTAAGTGTGTAAGAGATAATCCCTTAGCATGTGTACTGTATTAGATTAGGTTGACTGGTTTCCCACAAAACTAAATGATTTGACCATAAACTTCTAACATTACTTTCTACCATAGCATTATGTTGATATGTTGATAAAAGCTTTTTACATTATCCTTATGTGTATTCAAAATCCAGGGAGGTGTTATTGTTGTGGGTTTTTTCCCCCAGAAATAACCAGGGGCCTCTTGTTTCATTTATACCTTCTAAATATACATTTCAACATAGAATAATTAAATTAATTGATTCCAAATCTCTGATCTAAACCTAATCCCCCAAATAATTTCATATTATAATTAATACACATTCAGTTTATCTGTTCCATCCTTAAAATTAAGGGAAATAAAAATGATTTCTGAAAAGTGAAAAAAAAATCAATTTTAATAGACTTATAGCTTTATACTGAATAAAACAGTACTGCCATTATTATTTTTTTATATTACTTTTCCGTCCAGACTAAGAAGATTTGTTTAAGAAAATCGTTTCCCTTTATCCATAATAAAAAATAAAAAACTGAACAAAATTGAAATAACTAACCATCCTGAAAGAATGACCCAAAAAAACATAAACAACAATAAGACTGCATTGCACCATAAACAAAGCACTGTTCGTATAAAACTTGAATTAATTTCCTTTTAAATTAAAAGGACAATGCTAATGAAAATAACCACATGACTCTTGGCAACTTATACAAAACAAACAAAACTTGTACAAAATTTGTTTCAATACTTTTGTTTTTGTAGCTGGAAACAAATGGTGACAATGTTACAATTACTAGTACATCATGTCAAACAAAGACTAGACTAGAGCTCACACCATACACACCTGAGCTCACATCATACACACCTGAGCTCACATCTTACACACCTGTGCTCACATCTTACACACCTGAGCTCACATCTTACACACCTGAGCTCACATCTTACACACCTGAGCTCACATCTTACACACCTGAGCTCACATCTTACACACCTGAGCTCACATCTTACACACCTGAGCTCACATCTTACACACCTGAGCTCACATCTTACACACCTGAGCTCACATCTTACACACCTGAGCTCACATCTTACACACCTGAGCTCACACCATTACACACCTGAGCTCACACCATTACACATCTGAGCTCACATCATACACACCTGAGCTTACACTATGCACACCTGAGCTCACACTATACACACCTGAGCTCACACCATACACACCTGAGCTCACATCATACACACCTGAGCTCACATCTTACACAAGCTGTAATTAGAATCAGGACACAGACTAGATAAAACAGTTGACAGATTTTATGAGCATGATACACTGTGATCTCAAGTAACCTATTCTATATCTATAATAATAATATAACATTTTTAGGAGATCTATGCTTGCAATAAGGTTACCTACAAGTCATGTGATCTCTATTATCGCATCACTGACAGTTTGGCAACCATGTTTACAGACATCTTCCTGGATACACCACTATCAAGTTTTTTAAATTTAGTATGTTTTTGTTCTCCAATCTACAACAGGTGAGAATACCATGCCTATAACAGAAGCACATGCTAGATCTAAGCAGCTACTGACACAGGGGAGGGGGGTTTAAGGACATAAGCCAACCTCAGCAATGGTGTAGGGGTGGCTAGAAGCAGCCTGAAACCCCATGGACCATGTGAGCAATCCGACACAAGAACAGCACCAAAGCCAGAAGAACATGGAAGAGAAAAAAAATGGAATATGTATAAACAAAATGTGTCATATTTTAAGACAAAAAAAATACTCTTTGACAATGAGAGGAAGTTTGTCTTGACTAATTTTGTTTTGTCTTAAGTTTTTATTTTCTCAGCAAGTATTACCCCTCATGATTCATTTATTTTATTTGACTAACTTTGAAAAGGTAAGATAGAACAATATTTTATTTGTTTAATATAAATTATGATTCAAGTATGTTTAAATTTAATCACCAAAACTGTCCGTTTAAAAAAAAATAACATAACCTAAAAATAAATTTTAAAACTTAATTTGAAATAATAATGGTACTTCTTCTATTTTGATGCTCATGAAAATTCAAATTTAAGCTATTATTTGAAACTAAGTAATCTCTAGTTAATCCTATAATAAATTTTATTTTTATTTTTCAAGCTTGTTTTCTGGCACTTAAGCTTTTGACTATTTCTTTCTTTTCCCTTAGTTTTATATACTGTTGAAAAATGTTTGCAAAAATTGTTGATTTCCTTTCAATGTGATTTATTATTTCATAGTTTGTGTACTGTTCCACATGATACAGAACTCTGTAATGACCAAGGCTACTAGAGTTATCCCATATATATGAAATAAGATATCTAAAGATTCAGATGAATGTAAATATATATATGTACTTTGAAATGCTAATGTGAGGACAATATCAAAATGTAAAAAAGTTTGGTTTTTTTAATAAGTCCAAAACAACAACAATTCTTCAAAGCAAAACTTACAAATTTTGACTAGTGAGCTACAAACCTTAGTAGTATTAGTACATGTCTTCCCCTCCTTGAGATTTGAGGATAGGGGTTTGACATAATGGTAGTGATGCATACAGTTCAGTGGAATAGACATTCATAAATAAAACGGTTACTGTAGTTTGTTCACATCAACATATTACATTATTCAATCTTTTTTGTGTGTGTACACTTTCAATAAACCAGATGAGTTGGAATTTATATCGATGATCTTTTATATCTATGATCTTTTATATCTATGATCTTTTATGTCTATGATCTTTTATATCTTTTTTTCAATCAAATATATGCTCCCAAATAATGTATATTTCAGTTATTTTAATTTTCTGCAAAATTCAGAATAGATAACATATTAGCTATTTAGTCCTTTAGAGCTGATTTAAAAAAACTTTTTTTTTAAAATGTTAAATCTGGGAAAAATGTGTAGGCATTATTGAAGCAACTGGTAAGCAATAAATATGTCCACCTTGAAAAGTGCATGAAGCAAAACAGAGTTTCAAAATTGATGTCAATATTTATATTATAATATAATCAATGTTTATAGTCATAATTTTTAGGTTCATTCTCTTGCATCCTTTTTAAGTGTAGTCAAAAAGACTAACCATAAATAAGGTCAGGCTATTTTGACACATTTATATCCATCATGATGAAGTAGTTAGACCAACAATAAACTTGAATCACATAATGTCATTAATTCCTGACCCTTGCCAACATCCCAGACAAGACACACTAAGTCATTTATGAATGGGAATGAAGGACTATATTTTAATTATTAACGTAAAGGCATTCAGGCAGAAATCTATAATTACTGGAATCAATAAGCTATTCAACTTTTTTTGTACAATGCAAAAATCTCTTTTCAAATTTTAAAGCTAACCTGATTTGAGAACTTGTTGATTTTGCCTTCCTGAGTCTACTCTTGCAGGCATCAAGGTCGAGTCTTTTAGTTTCTAGAATCTTTTTCTCTTTCTGAAATAAATAAGAATCAGCTGTAGGCAGTAATCAGTTGTACAAACATATATATCAGGAAATAATCAGTTGTACAAAAATATCTATAATCATTTGTACAATTATATATATATTAGGGCTGCGGAAATTAACGATTAATTTCTCGATTAATCGTTAAAAATTTTTTTATCAATTAAAATTATTTTAATCGATAAAATTCAATTAAAATTAAAGAAAATATTTATAATATTTTTAAAAAATTTTTATTAATAAATAATGAATAAATAATATAATAGTCCAAGTCACTCACTCACTCTGGATGTGGAACGCTGAGGAACGATGTACAACAGTCTATAGCAGTTAAAAAATCTTGTGGTGATTAGCACTGCAAAATTTTTTTTATATGACGTCATTATTTGATCTTATATTTTAAAATACAAGGTGTGCATCGCTGCGCAAAATGATTATAAATTAAAGATGCGCCGTAAAAAAATATTATATGACGTCAATGTTTTAGCTCATATTTTAATTTTGGAAAAGGGAACAATGTAAAAAGAGTATTTATCTTATCTTATCTGTTTCAGACGCTCCTTCTATACAGAAGATTATTGGGTCCTACGCTTATCTATGGTTTGTGTTTAGTCCTGCATTCTTATTAGAGTTTTAAATGTTGATAAAGTGTTGGCTTTCCTGGTTTCTTAAGGCAACCCATTCCACGCCCAAATTCCGGACGGGAAGAACGAAAATTTGTATGAGTTTGTTCTTGCATACGGAATAAGAAAGGTGTTTTTATCCTTATGTCTATCTGAGGGTTGTATTAAGTTATCTTTGTGTTGTATTTCTAAATTAGAGTTAATTGCTTTATGTATGATTACTACTTTACTCTTGGTTCTTCTATCCTCTAGTGTTTCAAGGTTTAATGATTTAACTAATGGTGTTATTCTAGTCAGTTTTGAATATTCTCCAGTAATGAATCTGGCAGCTCTTTTTTGAAGAAAGTTGAGCAAAAATTTTGTTTTTAAGCTAACTGCGGATGGCAAAGTCGAAGATGGTGAAAAAGTTTACTGTGTTCACTACCATAAACAATTCTCTTTTAAAGGATCAAATACATTGCTGACATACCACCTTCAGCACAAACATCCGATCAAGTATCAACACATTGTCATAAAATTTAGTTCAAAATATTCTTTATTTTCAATGTCCGTGAGAAATGTTCAGTTTAATGACTTCATAAATTTCTATTTTTGGCTTTAATCGGAATTATCGATTAATTAATCGATAATTTTTCAAAAGTTAACGATTAAATTTAAATTAATCGATAACAGCCCTAATATATATATATCAGAGAATGATCAGTGTTGATCGAAATAATTGAACAAATAAAAATATTAAAAAGTTGCCACACAAAAAACACAAATTATTATTTTTTTAAAATAGAATTGATACCAATATAGTCTTCATATCCCCTTCCAGGAAATTGGACAAAGGCTGAAGAAAATTATTGGCTGTACTTGTTACAAAATCCCTCTCAGCATTTCCAATCTGAATTTGTGCTTGGCCACATTTAACAAGGGCATTACCTGTAATGATAATGGAACTTGGATTGGACAAGACTAATTCAGATTGATACTTATTTCAATTTCTAAAAAATGTTGTGATTTTAAAGTTTAATTTTTAACAATATTTTTGCTCCGAATATAAAATTGTTAATGTCTTATTCTAGTATCAGAATTAGAATATTTGCACATATTATAATAAAAGGGTTTTTAAAATCATTTTTCTGTTCATGGGGCTCATTTTTTAAAAGATGTTATCCTCAAAGTTATTGTTTTTATTAAAATTTCAATTATAATATTACATAATCACTAGTGTATTACCCGCCAAAAATGACGGAATTTTTCAAAATAAATACATTTCAGCTGAAATCTATTGATTTTGAAAAAATACACATCAGAATAAAAAGTAATGTAATAATACAGAACTTTTATTTATTTTTATTTTATTCATTTATTTTCATACTGCCCCATTTTATGTGGAACGTTCAAAAAGAGTTATTTTTGGTGCAGTAATTTGGTGCGCTGCTTTCTAAAATCACGGACAGACAGACGTAACATACATTGCAAATTATGTATGTTGATGAATAATAATTATTTATTTAACACTTGATCTTGTCAAGGAGAGTATAAAGCAAACTGTTCAAACACAAACCATAGGAGGTCCCAGGTCCAAACTCATTTCCTGCATCAACCATTGCATGTCCCAGAACTTCATATTGAGTTGTCCTATCTTTTTTTTTCTTGTCTAGTTTCTCATACAACAAATCTTCCATACGTTGATCTGACGGAAAAAGAAAACTACCATTAAAGTACCTTGATATTTACAACAAGAAAATGAAAGTTTAACAGTTCTCATTAACATTATAATTTATGCCAGGGAAAAGAATGTTTCATGTACAGTGTTTCATAGAGTATTCTAACTTTATGCAATAATCAATTGTGTCAAGTCAATTCATAGAGTATTTTAACTTTATGCTATAATAAATTGTGTCAAGTCAATTCATAGAGTATTTTAACTTTTTGCTATAATAAATTGTGTCAAGTCAATTCATAGAGTATTTTAACTTTTTGCAAAAATCAATTGCGTCAAGTCAATTCTGCCTAGACAAATGAAATGAAAAGAAAGCCTGACAACAACAAGAAAAGGGCAACCAACATTAGAACCACAGACTTATTAACACTGGAGGGAGGATTTGGGCAGGTGAAAAATTTGTCTGCTCTGTACAGAAGTATTTTCCTCACTTTTTTTATTGGATTCATGATAATTTGACTTTATATTTAAACTTATTACAAGAAATTATGAAGCCGCATAGTTGATTAGATTTAATGTTTTAAACTTCTCAAGCTGCTTTCTATAAAGTTAATAAGTGTGGTACAATCAACTCATGAAGGGGGTGGTCTTAAAACAAGGTGTGATTGTTTGTGTCAGACCAAGAGGGTAGGGATATTTTGAAGGGGCCTTTTATGAACTGGAGTCTATAGGTCAGAACACTTTTGTCATGGCATATTTGCAAGGAGCAGATATGCTGGAATTGATTTGTTGGGTTCAAATTGTCAGGGTTACTGTCTGCACTGTTTTAGCCAGGGCCACAAAGATGGTGCACCATAATAAATATTAGGGGTCTACTGATATGCCTTTTTGCCGATACCGATATTACCGATATTTTTTTGCAGATATGAGTATTTGTTTGGACAAAACCAGGGGTATTATTTGATGACGTCATTCTTAAATGTATCACTCGTAATTATTCATCATTTATATTAGGGGACTACCGATATGCATTTTCACTGATAATACCGATTTTTTTTTCTTCCGATATGAGTATTTGTTAGGACAAAAACCAGCGGTCATATTTGATGACATCATTCTTAAATTTATCACTCCTAATTATTTATCTTTTTTATTAGGGGACTACCGATATGCATTTTCGCCAATATTACAGATATTTTTTTCCGATATGAATATTTGTTAGGAAAAAAACCAGCGGTCTTATTTGATGACTTCATTCTTAAATTTATCACTCCTAATTACTTATATTTTATATTAGGGGTCTACCGATAAGCATTTTTGCCGATATTACCGATATTTTTTTCCGATATGAGTGCTGATATGAGTATTTGTTAGGACAAAAATAACAGCGGTCATATTTGATGACGTCATTCTTAAATTTACACTCGTAATTATTTATATTTTATAATTAAGGGGTCTACCGATATCCAGTTTTGCCGATATTACCGATTTTTTTTTACCGAAACGAAGTTTCCATGTGTTTACAAGTTCCAGATCATGACCTACATAGGACTCATAACAAAACGAACCGTCCTTTATAAAAATGTACAAGCAAAATTAGGAACTCCTTTTAAAACTTCAACGTTGATTCATAATTATTAATTCTAACCAATAGTTTAATGGCTTTTGCACACTGTCACCTTTTATGAATTAAACAATGAAAATGAGGTTGAAGGTTGTATGGTTGCCAATGACAACAAGTCTTCACACGGTACATTTTGTTATTCCATACGAAACGAAATGTTTTAGACATCTGCGATTCTGCGTGCATCTTTGCTATTAGAGCAATTACGTGAACATAATGTTTACATGTTATATATTTACACAGTATTTCTAAGTATACGAAAATCGGCAGATACCTAAACAATATCAAAGCACATGGCGCACTGTATCGTGGCTGCATATATTAATACTAGGACTCTTTTGACTATTTCAATACCGGTATCGGGGTCGATGTATTAATTTGTCGAGATATTGTAAATCTAAATGATAGTTTTTTTGTTTCTGTTTTTTTTTGGGTCAAAATATCCCTTATTATGAAATATCGGTGATGTCAATATCGGGACCTTTACATGCTACCGATACCGATATTGCCGATATCCAGATATCGGTGCCGATATATCGGTAGACCCCTAATAAATATATCATTGTTCAAGCTTGCTGCCAGACTTACTAGGATTCGGCTGAAGTAATGCATCAGTCTGTTTCAGCAATGTCTCAGTCCAAAATTTAGTTTTATCTGACCGTTGCATCAAGTTTTCAAAATGGGCATCTAACTCTGTCTTCTCTGCTGTGCCAAGCTTTTCTTCAGTGAACTGAACAACAAAAAGAGAATTTATCTTAAGACTCTAAGTTTAAACAAGTAATAAAAACTCGAATGAGTATTTCAACGCAATTTCCAACGAAGAATTTCCGATTTTTTTTATTCAAGGGAAATCATTCTAGATTACATTAAAAGTCTATTCAAATAAGTAATTCTGAAACTAAACATAATATGACTCATATCACCTCACCTACATCACACCAAGAATGTGTCAATATAGTGCGCACCACGCAACAATCTAACATAAGCATTCACAAAGCGGGAAAACCCCATTAACTATCATTCTAGATTACATTAAAAGTAATTTCAAATCAATAATTTTGAAACTAAACAAAACAATTGCTATCTACAAATTGCTGCTAAAATTACGGGAGTCAAACGTAAAGAGATTTTTCAAAAATTCCTTCTACAACATTGTTCTAAATATTATTAGCTACCGTTTGGCATTTTTAACCCGATAGATGTTATGGTTGGCGAGAAATTGGCAAAATATGGTTATTTTTCGGGGTTTTTTTTTGTTGATTTTCCAAGAAATCCAATAAGTCTTTTCAGTAATTTTTGTTGGCCCGTGCACATCCTTGGGACCTCCTTAACATATTTGCAAAACACCCGAACTCTCTATCATGTATGGTTCAGGAGTAGTTGCTGTTCAAATCAAAGCTCGAAAAGACTGGCCAGATATTTTGAATTTATAAACGCAATTCCCAAGGGAAATTGGGTTTTAAAAAAAGAGGGTTTAAGGTTGTTTTACAATATAAGAAAATGCAAGTAATTAAATCATGTGTCAGACTCAAGGCTCGTGGGCAACATCAGATCTGAGAGATCTTACTGCCCAACAATTGCATCCAGCTCGAGAGAGAATTTCAGGCAAAGGCATTTTTTATTGGTCCTGAGAAATAAAATGCAAATCATATTCCCTAAGTATTAGCTTTGCTGAATGATATACTACCTGGAAACATTGTCGCTTTGATCAGATTAATTGAAAATATAACTAGTGTAGTGAGAGGATGTTACACCAACTAATGAACATAAAGAGATTTCACTTTTTTAACTCACTAGAACGCTAAATCAATGAGAATCCTAAGCTTGTTACTCTGCAATCTGGGGGTTATAAGAGAGAGTGACATCACAAGAACTGGGGGTTATAAGAGAGAGTGACAGCACAAGAACTGGGGGTTATAAGAGAGAGTGACATCACAAGAACTGGGGGTTATAAGAGAGAGTGACACCACAAGTGTCAACCTTATTTTCAGTTATTTTGTTTGGGTTGCTGTCATTGTCACTGCAGAAAACCTCGCTTTACACGGAAATGATGTGGGATAAGGCAATAGGGATTTAAGTGATATGGTGGCAATCTCAGGATATTCTGCCATGACTTTAATCCAGAACACAGTAAGAGTTCTTATTTTGAAAGTAGCTTTTTAGCCACCGTCATTTGCAATCTCCAGCACTTGATCTCCTTGCACAGACATGCAAGATTCACCCAGTTTGTTGATAAATGGGTCGCTGATTCATTCCTTACCAGTTCAAGAATAGATTTGTGAATGGGAATAAGCACTTAAACTCTTTTAAAAGCAAAGACAAGTAATTGTGCACCAACTGGGAGAAGGAATGCTTAGGCTAGGTCTGACAGGTTATCCTGCACCAACTGGGAGAAGGAATGCTTAGGCTAGGTCTGACAGGTTATCCTGCACCAACTGGGAGAAGGAATGCTTAGGCTAGGTCTGACAGGTTATCGTGCACCAACTGGGAGAAGGAATGCTTAGGCCAGGTCTGACAGGTTATCATGCACCAACTGGGAGAAGGAATGCCGAGGCTCAGTGAGACAGGTGATCGTGCACCAACTGGGAGAATGAATGCTCAGACTAAGTCTGACAGGTGATCGTGCACCAACTAGTAAGCATGAGGCTCGATGCATTGACGAAGACTGCTCGTGTCAGCTCTCTTGCACTATGCTCATCAATTTGGCGAATTAGAAAACATGTACCTACTTAGCTATCTACAGAGAACCTAAGTCTAAGTGAATTAAGTAAAGGTCTCATCTAGTGTCAGAATAGACATTGAATAAGTTGTCCAACATTTGCAGGTAAATCTGACCTCATACTCTGCTCTTAAAATATTTCACACTCAATGATCTGACTGACTTAGTCAGTTCAGTGACTAATCTGAGTCCGAGTGTCTAATGAACTCTAATGTCTTGAATTAAAATTCGAAGTGTCTACTGCTACAACTAGTCGTAACAATAGCCTAACCCTAACACTAGCTAGTGTTAAGACTAGTCCTAAAAATATGCAATGTACTTACATGTTACAACTAAAGCTGTATTTTAATCATCCTAATACTAATACATTAGTTGTAATAATCAAATTTCATGATTAGTGTACTAGGATTTTTTTTTAAGTGTCTGCCGCTAAGAATTGTGGTAACAATGCCATTGTTGGAAAAATCATTTTTGACTTAGTGAAAAATCTTTGCGGAGTTATATGCCCCTTGTTCAACTTTGTGTCCACTTTAAAATGCAACATATGCAACCTTTCCAGTCCATGACGGACTATGGGGCAAGTGAAGTAGCGTTCACAAGTTTTATTTAGCCACCACTAACGAGCAAGGGATTGTATAGCTAGCACAATGCCCCGGGGGGCCTTGCCAGTACCGAGAATAGAACATGTGACACTCTTCTGTCTCGGTTCGGTAGTCCAGCGCGCTACCGCTAGTATGTAAACAATAAAATTTTAGGGATACTTGACTACATCAACTTGTTTTAAATAATTATTATTGTCAATTATTGTTCTTTTCAACACGAACAGTTTGATATGCTTGACTTAATAGTTTGGATAATTATTTTTAAGTTCTGCTCAATTTAAAATATGACATGCAAATTTGACGGTCATTTTGAATATTAATGAGCCAATCTTGCGTACATCAGAATTAATTTTAGAACGCTTGTTTGGGAAATGATATGACAAATGCGGAAATATAAATTATATATGGTTTGTTATGGTTATCTTCAGTCACTTCTGAAATAACTTTAATTAACTGCTATTGTTAACAGCTGTCTCAGTCTCACTGCCCAGTTTTCACTTTAGTCACTTTTATATTTTCTTATATGTTATAAATAAATACGCAATAATCTTCTGTATAGAAGGAGCGTTTGTAAACAGATAAGATGTTTCAATTAATTATTAGCAGAGGCAGCGGAGTTATCCCAAAATAATTCACTAAAAAAATCATAACTTTCTTTAGAAATAACCTAAAACATAACTTTGGTATCAATAAATTGCATTTTTTTAGCCCTTTCTAACCAAATAAATCTTAAAGCTATAGCTTCATTTTGAAAATTTTGTCCAAGTACACTAGCAACATCCATTAATTTAAACTTCATAAATAAATAGAAGTAAAAAAAAAGATTTTTAAAAACCACGTTTTTATAAGCGGACTAAAAAGAAGAAAATAATTTAAAACTTATTAGTTCAAGTACTTCGATTTAATATGACTAAAAACGTGAGGCGGGCGCTTATGAGGTTTAACATATGCGGTTCACTCATTCTCTCACTTATAGTTATAGATCTCTCTTTTGCCTTCTAAATTAGAAATCTTTAATTTTTATACCAAACACCCACCCCACGTTTTTAGTCATATTAAATCGAAGTACTTGAACTAATAAGTTTTAAATTATTTTCTTCTTTTTAGTCCGCTTCTAAAAACGTGGTTTTTAAAAATATTTTTTTACCTCAATTTATTTTACCAAACACCTCACAAGCGCCCGCCCAACGTTTTAAAAACATTGTGATGTGGTCACGGGGCGAACTCACGGATGTCAACAAAAGCCGATGGTACAGATGCTTTTATATTTTATATAGACTATAGATAAACTTAAAAGTTCAATAATTTAATAACGGTACATTTGATCGATCTGAAATTTTGATACAATGCATTGTCATCCAAGATCTATCTGTGGTAAAATTTTTAGATCTCTAGGACCATCAGAAGTGGTTCAATTTTACGTTGGCAGATTTGAAAAAATCTTGGACAATCAAACAAAGTACAAACAATGCCCAAGGAAAGCGAGTTAATAAAAACGTGGTAAAAATAAATCAGAAAGAGACACATCCATTATCACTGATCCTACATATTACTATTTTTCCACTTGACTTACTGTTCACAGTTAAGTTACAGTACAGCACTGTTACAGAGTTTGGCCTCACACCCTCAGCAGATAAAGTGAAATGAAAAGAGTGATAATTCAACTTTCATTCAGTTTCAGTGAGTTAATGAACCGAAATTTGATTATCATTTCATTATATATAGGCCTACCTGAACAGCTCTGTTAAAAACCGTGGATGCCCCTCCGGCAACTTTCTTAAACTTAGCATTCAAAGAATTGAGATCCATCCTCAAGATTTTCAAATAGAATATATTAATTAGATATTTTAACTTTATAAACGGAAACAATTCTCGACAAGTAAAAGAAATCGATAAATTTGACGTTTCTCTTTGCTACAATACCACTTCCGTTTTACTTCGGACTGAATACTTCTTAATTTTAAAGGAAACAAAATTATTTATAACAAATATACATAAAAGCAAATTAAATATTAATAATACAATAATCCTTATTGTTATTAATATTTAATAATGGCATTAAAAGTTTAAATCTTAAATTATGATTTATTGACACCGAACCTACTGTTGTCAAGTAGATAGTTTACAAATGGCGATTTTAAGACAAGTAACAAGTAGGTTCACAGGATAATATTTAACAATATAATATTAATATAGTATAGTAAAGTTATGTTTCTTTGAATGAGAAATTATAGTTGTATTTTAGACAAATGTACTGATAAAAGTGTATTTTAAAATAAAACCTTATGTGATAATTCAAGCATCTCAATATTTCCGATCATATTATTAGTATTAGTAGTACTATTCTACTAAGTCTATACTATTAGTATTAGTGAGACTAGTTTATTTTAACTAAAGTTTATTGAATAGTATTACGCATTTTTGCAGTTAGGCCTACACCTACAGTTTAACTAGCAGTTTCAGTTCAGAGTAAAGTAAGTAAATTCAATTAAAATAAAGGTATATTTTTTTCCAAATATAAACAATTTATTTCTCTTTCTCCTAATCATACTTGGTAAAAAAAAATACAATCAGTCAATCAGTATATGTATATTATGGCATTGGTCATTGGAGAATGAAATTTAAAATGAACATAAAATTGAGCATGTATGACCTATGCCTCAGGTAAAACGTACAGTCAATTTCATATTCATTTAGACCTATAATTTTGTTTTAAATGTTTTCTTCTTTCCATTGATAATGACAATGATATAAATAATTAATTTTTCTAATTGAGTTATTGACTGTTTTATTTTATGGCTATATGCTATAGGGCTAATAGTATTATAAATCATCACAATCACTAATATCTTTTTCTAGCATTTTTTTTTCAAAAATTTAACTCAATTTAACTTAACATTATTTTTATATATTAACTGTGTAGTGAAAGTCATTTGAACTCTTTTTCTAATTCCTTTTTTCAGACCTCTAAGGTCTATTGGGGCAAGTGAATCAGCATTTACAAGTTTCAGTTAACTATGGTCAGGGGCCGTCCATAAAGTACGTCACACTCCAGAAGGGGGAGGGGGTGTAAGAAAGTGTGACAGTTTGTGACAGGGGGAGGGGGGTCTTATTGTTTTATCGGATGACCCAGTTTTATCGGATGACCCAGTTTTATCGGATGACCCAGTTTTATCGGATGACCCAGTAGCCAATTACAATAAGTGAGAATTTTTATTGTGGCAATAAATGTAAATAATTATGTTAACTTTAAAAATTATTATTATAATTTGGCCTTTGCTATTTTTTTTCCAGTTGTAACCAAAACTTAGCTTTTCTATGAAAAAACAACTAATGAGTAATGGCTCTTGCCAGCAAATCATCTTATTTGGTGCCAAAAGCAAGATGTGATAATATATGTCAGCATCCATGTTGTTGGGGCTACTACTCACAAGCTTGTCCAAAAAAAATCTCATTACTGGAGGAACATCATGCAAAATCACTCTCTGAAAAATCAGATGATGAACTGAGTAAGTGTAAATCACTGATGAATATTATCTACAAAAATTAGGTAATTTATGATGGTATGTTTTTAAACAGTTTAAAACCAAGTTCAACAAAACTATACTGCAGATATTGCAAATAACTTTTTTTTTAAAATACAAATTTGAGATCAATAGAATTACTAAAAATAAAATCATTTCTTGAAAAAGATCAGTTACAGTATTTTAAATTTTATTAAACTTTTATGGGAACAAGTTTTATCTAAAGTTTTTAGTTAAGCATCTTTTTGGGGAGTACTCATTGATTTTTATATGTATGCTCCAACTCTGATATCTTACTGTCAGTGATTTTTCATAATATGACATGTTTATGAACTAAGGTTATTAACGGTTAACCGGTTAGCCGGTCCTCAGATCAGGACCGGTCCTATTTAATCAGGATCGGTTAACCGCAAATTCAATAAGCCCCCCCGCAACTTCAATAAGCCCGTAATAGCTTTTTACCCAGGAGTTCTGTTTTTGTTGTGTTGAGTTTTCTCCCTATTCTGGTATCTAAATAATAAACACGTCATCACTATTAGTCTACTTTGCCTATGGCTAAGGAATGCTAAATTTTAAGTTGCTTAGTTGTCGAGGCATTGTATGAGAGCTTCATGAGAATCACGGTCAACTCAAAGGGACGTCGACGACTAGTTACGGAGTTTTCTAGTTAGGGATAATGAGGGTGGTGGGGGGGAAGGCTAGAAGGCTTGAAAGGTCTTTGATGTTTATATAAAAGGAAGCCTCTTGCTTTGACATACCAATACAAGACCGCGCTGAATGCTGGACAGACCACCGCCTCATCATCACCAAGCTCAACATCTGCATTCAGCCGAAACGGCGCCCGCAAGGGAAGAAGGCCCCCAAGTGGCTAAATGTTGCTAAACTAATGACCGCCAGCTGCAAGCAGTCCTTGGTGGATGCTCTGGAAGAGCGCTTGAAATCCACCTCTCCAGGCAACCAGAACGTGGAGGCAGACTGGGCGTCACTGAGAGAGCTGATTTACACCACAGCTTCAGAGACTCTGGGGCACCAGACCAGGAAACATAAGGACTGGTTCGATGAGAACTGCGAAGACATCAAGCAGTTATTGGATGAGAAACACCTCCTACACCAAGCTTACCTCAATAATCCCAGGTCCACGGCAAGGAGAGATGCACTCAACAACATACGCAGGACTGTACAGCAAAAGCTCCGTCAGATGCAGGACGTTTGGCTCAGCAACAAAGCCGACGAGATCCAAGGCTATGCAGACAAGCGTGACTACAAAAACTTCTACAACGCTTTGAAAGAAGTGTATGGCCCCACGCCCTCAGGATCAAACCCCCTCCTCAGCGCAGACGGTAACACTCTCATCACAGACAAAGAGAAGATCTTGAAGAGGTGGGCCGAACATTTTGAAAGCGTCCTAAATCGCCCTTCAACAATCAACGAAGCAGCCATCAATCGTCTTCTCCAAGTGCCCACAAACAAAGCACTAGATGACCCCCCCAACCTTGCTCGAGACCCAGAAAGCAATTTATCTTCTCTCCAGTGACAAAGCACCTGGTTCTGACGCCATACCAGCTGAGGTCTACAAGGAGGGAGGAACAGCCCTGACTGAAAGGCTCCACCATCTATTTCTCTTGGTGTGGCAGCAAGAGACGATCCCGCAGGATTTCAAAGATGCCTCCATCATACATCTTTATAAGTAAAAAGGAAGTAGACAGGCTTGTGACAACCACAGAGGCATATCCCTGCTATCTATTGCAGGAAAGATCCTTGCCAGAATCCTGCTCAACCGCCTCACGGTCCACCTTGACCAAGACCTCTGCCTGAAAGTCAGTGTGGCTTCCGAAAAGAGCGAGGGACCATCGACATGGTGTTCGCTGCCAGGCAGCTGCAAGAGAAATGTCAGGAGCAGAACTTCAACCTGTTCTCCACCTATGTCGACCTGACCAAGGCTTTTGACACCGTTGGCAGAGAGGGTCTGTGGAAGATAATGGCCAAGTACGGTTGCCCAAGGAAATCATCGTCTTGGTGAGACAATTCCACGAGGGCATGCATGCCAGAGTCCAGGACAGCGGAGAGTTTTCTGATCCTTTCACAGTCACAAACGGGGTCAAGCAGGGCTGCGTCTTGGCACCAACACTATTTAGCCTCATGTTTTCCGCCATGCTGACAGAGGCCTTCAGAGACAAGGGTGTTGGTGTTAACCTGAGGTACCGCACAGATGGCAAACTGTTCAACCTTCGGAGGCTCCATGCAAAAACCAAGGTTATGACTGACATCATCAGAGACCTCCTGTTTGCTGATGACTGTGCCCTCAATGCTGCCTCAGAAGCCGACATGCAACGCAGCGTTAACCTGTTCTCAAGCGCCTGCACAAACTTTGACGATCAACACCAAGAAGACTGAAGTCCTCCATCAGCCTGCGCCTGGAAGGCCCTCCGTTGAGCCCAGCATCACTGTCAACGGCCAGAGACTCAACACAGTGCAACGGTTCTCATACCTAGGCAGCACACTGTCGCAAAATGTCATCATCGATGACGAAGTGAGCGTCAGAATTGCCAGAGCCAGCTCCACTTTTGGCAGGTTGTACCCAAATGTCTGGAACAGAAGACGCGTTACCATCCAGACCAAGCTGAAAGTGTACAGGGCGGTGGTGCTCCCCACACAGCTATATGCGTGTGAAACATGGACTGTGTATCAGCGCCATGCTAGGAAGCTTAACCACTTTCATTCAACAAGCCTCAGGAAGATCCTCCGCATAAAGTAGCAGGATAAAATACCAGACACAGTGATACTGACCAAGGCAGGTCTCCCAAGCATATTCACACTCCTGATGCAGTCCCAGCTTCGTTGGGCAGGGCACGTGGTCCGAATGCCAGATGAGAGACTGCCAAAGAGACTCTTCTATGGCGAGATCCAGCATGGCCAGCGGTCCCACGGTGGGCAAAAGAAACGCTACAAAGACACACTGAAAGTCTCACTGAAAGCGTTTGCCATCAACCCAGACACGTGGGAACTTGCTGCAATGGACCATTCCACCTATCTTATCTTATCTATACAGACGCCCCTTCTATGCAGAAGATAGTTGCGTCCACAGACCATGACAGATGATCTGTTGGCAAGTGATGCAGCGTTCACAGGCCACGGCTTTGTGGGTTCCACGCATTACCCAGCCGCCTAACTACCTGTAGTGTTAGGTACCCATTCAGAGCGGGGTGACTCAGGGACGCCCTAAGCCCTGGGAACAAACCCTTGCCTTCACACGGATTCGAACCCGTGACCCACTCGTCCCTTGTCCCTTCTGTTCCCAAACCTTCCGTGCTAGGATCGGCCTCATCAGCCATCTGCGCACGCACAATCAAAGCCAGTCCCAACAACCCTCGGATGACTAGAGTGGTCTTCGTCGAATTGACGGACGAACAACACAACACAAGACCGCGCGAAGAGACACCTTCCCTCCCCTCCCCCACTGTTATACATCTACAGTGGGTTGGGGGAAGGAACATTTTTCTTTTTAAATTGAGTCAGAGCATGTCTTGGAAAATGGCGAGTGTAGCTCAACCCCACCTAAACCCCACCATATTGGGTGGGGGGGGGTCGTCGTGTGCGCGGCGAAAGTCAATAATTCTGGCAAGTTGACGAGTGAAACATAATATGGTATTTAATTTAAATAAATTCCATCTTATTATCACTGTTTACTCCGTTTTATCAGGACTGGTTAACCGTAACTTCATTTAGTCTGTATATTAGCTTATTATGTGGTATATTAGCTTATTACCCGGAGTTAATTTTTTGTTGTTTTACGGCAGAATACCAGAGCCAACACGCGAGCGACCGTGACGTCAAAATCAAAGCGTTTTCTTAATAATAATGATATTCTTTTCAGTAAAACTGGCTTTTTTAAAAATGATTAACTGGTCCTCAAATACAAACTGACTTGACAACAATTTATAATATGCCGTTTTAATACTATTATTACATAAAAATTGAATATCATTACAGTTTAATTCTTTGTTGGGGATGAATTCGCTGTTTTGACAGCAACACTAGAGTCGCTACATCACGGGCTCTTTGATGTCAAATCAAACGACGCGATGGGAAAATTTGATCCATTCTCTTGTTGGTGCACTAAACATGGTATAAATTGTATAAATACGGAGCGGCTTACCGGTTGACCGGTCTTTTTTTGAAAGGTTAACCGGTCCTCAAAAACGAGCGGTCTTTACAACCTTATTATGAACCTTCCTGAACTTTGAGTTTGAAATCATGTCTCTAACTTGTCCATATTTACTTAAGGTTTACCCACACAGAACATATGTAACTTACTAAGTGACTATGGGATTGATGAAAATAAATCTAATTCACACTCTGTCTTTGAGTTTGACACATTTCGAAATAAAGAGGATGTGACATGGAGTCTATCTTCTCACAACTTATTGAAAAGCTGGAAAACTTCAAAAAGAAGGTCAGTCAAATGCTGTGAATATTTAAAAACAACATGTTCATAAATTCATATTTATGCATATAATTAAGGTTTATATTTTTTCTTTAAAATTAATTTAATAAATGTATATTTCTTCCACTTTCAGTCATAATAAAACACTTAATGATAAAAAGGATTCAGAATCTGGGACAAGTTCTTCTGCAAAGCACCTAGTCAAAGTGCAAGATGTTTTAAAAGCAGATGCATTTCAATATGACTTTGATGAAGTGTTGTTTCCAAGGCATTATGTATGGGTGCCTAATTCAAATGAGCCCTTGAAGAAAGCAGAAAAGTGAGATTTTACTTTTTTATATTTATTTGATTTCTTTATAATAAGTAAGACTTTGCGGTAACTTTCGACTTGGTGCGTAGCTTTTCATATGTTGCTAATTGTCAGTTAAATGTATCTGTGTAAGTTAAGGCCAGTTCATGGGTATTGAAAACTGTGATAAGCTGCAAGTTTTTATGTAGCAGTAAGTGTTTTGGTAACTTTCAATGTTTTCATTTCTTAATTTGCTTGTAAATTAGACAAACATTCATGAAAAGGTCTTATTATAAAAAAAGGATTTTTTAAAAGATTCAAATATTATTTTATTTTTTAATTTGATTCTGTGAAAATACACAAATTGGAGATTTATGATCAGAGGCGTCACAAGGGAGGTGTGTGTGGTGTGTGGACCACAGTGGGATGACACCAACCCTAGGGGAGGTGTGAGGTGTGTGGACCACAGTGGGTGACACCAACCCTAGGGGAGGTGTGGGGTGTGTGTGGACCACAGTGGGTGACACCAACCCTAGGGGAGGTGTGGAGTGTGTGGACCACAGTGGGTGACACCAAGTACTTAATTACTTAATCGTTAATTTCGATTAAAGCCAAAAATTTTACTGTATGATGTCATAAGTAACACTTATTAAACTTTCTTGTTGAAAATCTAAATAACACTGGAATGTCTCCTTTATGTGTCATCTTTAACCAGCCAAGCTGAACAATCATTCACATGGTACTGAGGTAACGTGTATGCACAAAACGGTCTTGGCAAGGAATGACATTATCGGATATCGGTGTTCATTAAGTTTCCTCCATTTTAGTGGGTTAATGGATTCAGGAATTTTCATTTCCATTTTGTAACGCAGTAATTCATCAGAAGAGCTGTCGTCATTTTCTGTCTCTGAGTGAGACTCCATTACTGCCATTAGCTTAATGCGCTTTTCATTTGGTTTGATAAGTAGGCGAAGTGTTAGAACCATGGTAGACAAACTTTATCAACATTTTGAACATTTTAGCTCAATCAAGCAATGTGAAATATGTCAAAATGACGTTGCAAGATTTAACTAGAATGTCAAGCTAAATAAAAGCATGTAATAAAAATGATGGAACATAACATCATTATTGAAGAAATAGTGGGTAGGGGGTTCAGGGCGATATATCTTCCTTTTAAAACTTATTTTTATTAAAACAAAAATAATTCCTTGTTAAAATCCTTCAATGTTCTTTCCATGGTCAGATCCTCAATAAGAGAGTCCAGTAAAATGGTTACAGACGTAACGAAAACTGTTTTAAACCCTGAGATCTTACTTAAAACAGATGAGGCATCAAAAGTACATGTATGTACAAATGTTGTTGATGTTTTTGTTTTGTTAATGCTCCTTTATACAAAATTTGAAATGTGTCGAAAAGTAAATTAAAATTGAAATGGTAATGTAGACTGAGAACTTTAAGTGTCAGTGTCTTAAGTTAAGTTAATCAATCATGGGGAAATTTAAAAATGCACCAAAATAAAATGTAATATTGCACATAGCGGCTCTTGAAGACATAGCTGTACAAGGGCAGTCCCCCTCTGCAAGACTTCTTCTATCTGACATAGTATTCAGATACATCATATTCAACCACCTGGAGAGAAAGTGAAAGTGGCTGGTGAAAATCTTGACCTACCATGGCACCATTAATCTCGACTAGAATATATTTTAATTTTTTAAAAGTTATTAATATTTACATTTGTAGGCCTAAATGGTTTTAAGAGATCGAATTGGTTTTTGATTAATATAATGTCATTAACTTAATGGTGATCCAATATACATCTTGATATTACCTGTTTCAAATTATCTTCTGCATAGAAGGAGCATCTGCAACAGATAAGATAAAAATTCCATATTTCCAATACCTGTATTTCATTTATATTTAACATTTGTATAATTAGTTTCTTCAAAACACTTTTTCAAATCTGTTTTCTGTTCTTTCGGATTACACATGTACATTTTTTTTAAAGTATTCAAGTGTGGAAGTTGCTAGATTAGACCATTATAAAAATCCAATCGTGTCATAAATGCATATTTTTAAAAAAAAATTATAATAGAGAAACTTGGTTTATATTAGAGAAACTTGTTTTATATTAGAGAAACTTGTTTTATATTAGAGAAACTTGTTTTATATTAGAGAAACTTGTTTTATATTAGAGAAACTTGTTTTATATTAGAGAAACTTGTTTTATATTAGAGAAACTTGTTTTATATTAGAGAAACTTGTTTTATATTAGAGAAACTTGTTTTATATTAGAGAAACTTGTTTTATATTAGAGAAACTTGTTTTATATTAGAGAAACTTGTTTTATATTAGAGAAACTTGTTTTATATTAGAGAAACTTGGGAAATCAAGAAAATGCTCCAACAAAACTAATGAAACCTCAAACAAGTATGCAGAGATTAAAGATGTCTCCTTCTTTCTATGAAAGGTATATAGAGCAAGTTATTGACAAATAACACATTAATGTCTTTAATTAGGAACTTTATCGTAAATTCAAGGGATTAAAAAAATGTGTAAAATAAAAAAATATCTTGTATCAGCCCTGGAAGATACATCAGAGCAATTAAGTAATTTTGAGATTACAATTAAATTTTTTGTTTGAAAATCTTAATGATTTAGATGATTAAATTTGTTTGTTTTTTGTGTGAATTAAAATATCACTTTTAAAGAATTTTTTCTTTTAAAATCTTTGATGTTCAATTTCCATTGCTCTCAATTTTAAAAAAATGAGCACTTGTAACTTATTTCAGTTTCACATTTTTTCTTGAGACTTTTCTCTCCCAAAATATTATATATCAACAATACTAAGAGACTTAAAAGAACACAGAGTAATAAAAGTTGCTGAAGTTTTCACTTGTTATATTTTTTTAAATAATTATTTTTTTATTATGTATTTTTGCTCAAATGTTGTTTTTTTAAAAACTTATTTTGTTCTTTTCTAAGCCATATTTCCCCTAGACATAAACTCTACCCCATATCAAAAGAAAGCTTAGTAAAATATGAGCCCAAAAATCCAGCATTTACTGTTGAAAAGTTGATACAACAAAAACAAGTCAAGCTTTTAAAAGATCCAAAAGAAAGAACTGAAGAAAATATTATTGAACCTTTAAATAGACTAGTGCTTCATCTGGATACTACTATTGGACTCAAAGAAATGACTTCATCTGACAGTGTTATTGTGAATGAAAAAAGAAAAAATCAAGAAACCCGACTAATAAGTATGAAATTTAATTTTAGGTTAATAGATCAAAGTCAATTATTTTTAGTGTTTTAATTATAAATTTACTCTTGAAACAAAATAGTAAAATGAATCAACAAGTTTTGTGATGTTCTCTGTCCCTGTATTTTATTCATAATTTAAATCGATGCAACGGTTATGGCCCATTAAAAAACATTGTTTCTACACAGCTTGGCTGATATAAATTTCCTCCAGTTCAAATCAAGTGCATAACTATATCCTAAAATAATCTAGAAAATAGATGAACTGTTAGTGCAATAGTCATATGTCAGACAGATCTACTCAAAAAAGTATTCCCATTATCTCATTTTGCTTTGGAAGGCCTGTTTATCTATAGTTGGTGAGAGATTTTTTAAAAAAATTTAAAAATATTTACCCATTTCTCAAATGTAAGTTTTTTTGCCAGAGTTTTCTCAAGATGGCTGGTGCAAAGTCTCTGTGCTTGTTTTTGTATTGATGTTGGGTGAAACCTGCTTTTTGTTGATTTTTATTTAAAAATTGTATATTTGTATTATTATAAAACAAGTCTTTTTGACACTTATATTTATTTTTCAGAGCCCCTAATAAATATTTTTTAAATGTAAATAAAGGAACTACTGGTAATTTTATTTACCTTCATGATTTCAAGTGAAAGTTTGTTTTAAAATTTCATAATTAAATATTTTGAATTTTAAAACAATGATTACCAGTACATATTTATTTTAATATTTGTTATTATGGTTGAAGGTGAATTACCTAACCTGCAAACTTTAGCCAAAATACCTTCCATATCACTTGGTCTTCCTGAACTTCCTAGTGGCTTGAAAACTACAAAACCGTTTACTTACAAAAAGCAAGATTTCGACTTTTCTCTTGGTGAGTTTTAAAAAAAATTGGAACTTTGCTCTTCGAACTTCTAATATTTATTTTAAAGAGCTTAGTTTCAATTATTTTTTTTAAAATTTATTGACACTGACTTAGTTTCAAACCATAATCATAAAATCATGTAAACACTTATGCTTACTTAATCCATTAACTAATTATAATTGATTAATTTATTGACACTGAGTTAGATTCAAACCTAATGATTAATCCATTAACTAATTATGATTAATTGATTTAATCATTGACTTGTAGTTTTGGGTATCAATATTTCTATTGCATCCCTTTGTAAAAACAAATTCTCAATCTTTTTGACTTAAATTAAAATTAAAAGAAAAAAATGCATGAAATGTTTTGTTAAGCTACAAATTGTATTTAATATATATATTTTTTTCTCTAGTTTTATTTATGTTTAGTGCAATGAACCCAGCTCCTGGCTCTGTTATTTCACTTGATAGGTTTCCATTTTATTCATATTATTATAAGCCAGAGAATAGCTAAATGATATTCAATATTCATTATTTGAATATTATTGTCAACCAAGTATTTCAATTTTGTAGGTCCAGTTTTCTCTACACCATCCAGCTACAGAAGTGTGTTTAGTGGAGAAAACTCTAAGAATGTAAATGCCCTGAGAGGCCATGGGTCAGCAATAGTTACACAACAAAGCCAGGCTGTTGTACAAGATGTGAGATGGTGGAACAATTATCTTATATGGTGTATTTTATTTCTAGATTATTATCAGTTTTTCATTTAATGTTAATGAAAAAAGATGTATGTAAGTGTTTGTTTGTACCATTTATAATTGTTTGTTAGTAGTATTTATGTTAGTTTGTACTATTTATAACCATATGAGAGACCTAATTCAGACTCTCTAGTTTAACTTATTATTTAGATGTCAAAGAAAGTTTCTTTGACAGAGTTGCCAACACCCTTGTGGTAAATAACAAACAGAGTTGCCAACACCCTTGTGGTAAATAACAAACAGAGTTGCCAACACCCTTGTGGTAAATAACAAACAGAGTTGCCAACACTCTTGTGGTAAATAACAAACAGAGTTGCCAACACTCTTGTGGTAAATAACAAACAGAGTTGCCAACACCCTTGTGGTAAATAACAAACAGAGTTGCCAACCCTTGTGGTAAATAACAAACAGAGTTGCCAACACCCTTGCGGTAAATAACAAACAGAGTTGCCAACCCTTGTGGTAAATAACAAACAGAGTTGCCAACACCCTTGTGGTAAATAAACAGAGTTGCCAACACCCTTGTGGTAAATAACAAACAGAGTTGCCATACCCTTGTGGTAAATAACAAAACAGAGTTGCCAACACCCTTGTGGTAAATAACAAACAGAGTTGCCAACCCTTGTGGTAAATAACAAACAGAGTTGCCAACACCCTTGTGGTAAATAACAAACAGAGTTGCCAACACCCTTGTGGTAAATAACAAACAGAGTTGCCAACACCCTTGTGGTAAATAACAAACAGAGTTGCCAACACCCTTGTGGTAAATAACAAACAGAGTTGCCAACACCCTTGTGGTAAATAACAAACAGAGTTGCCAACACCCTTGTGGTAAATAACAAACAGAGTTGCCAACACCCTTGTGGTAAATAACAAACAGAGTTGCCAACACCCTTGTGGTAAATAACAAACAGAGTTGCCAACACCCTTGTGGTAAATAACAAACAGAGTTGCCAACACCCTTGTGGTAAATAACAAACAGAGTTGCCAACCCTTGTGGTAAATAACAAACAGAGTTGCCAACACCCTTGTGGTAAATAACAAACAGAGTTGCCAACACCCTTGTGGTAAATAACAAACAGAGTTGCCAACACCCTTGTGGTAAATAACAAACAGAGTTGCCAACACCCTTGTGGTAAATAACAAACAGAGTTGCCAACACCCTTGTGGTAAATAACAAACAGAGTTGCCAACACCCTTGTGGTAAATAACAAACAGAGTTGCCAACACCCTTGTGGTAAATAACAAACAGAGTTGCCAACACCCTTGTGGTAAATAACAAACAGAGTTGCCAACACCCTTGTGGTAAATAACAAACAGAGTTGCCAACCCTTGTGGTAAATAACAAACAGAGTTGCCACTCTTGTGGTAAATAACAAACAGAGTTGCCAACCCTTGTGGTAAATAACAAACAGAGTTGCCAACACTCTTGTGGTAAATAACAAACAGAGTTGCCAACACTCTTGTGGTAAATAATAAACAGAGTTGCCTACACCCTTGTGGTAAATAACAAACAGAGTTGCCAACACCCTTGTGGTAAATAACAAACAGAGTTGCCAACACCCTTGTGGTAAATAACAAACAGAGTTGCCACTCTTGTGGTAAATAACAAACAGAGTTGCCACTCTTGTGGTAAATAACAAACAGAGTTGCCACTCTTGTGGTAAATAACAAACAGAGTTGCCAACCCTTGTGGTAAATAACAAAAAATGCAAAAATGAAACTGAAATTGTTAAAGAAACGAAAAAAGTAAAAAGGTGAAAAAATGTGTGAAATAAGAGTTTGATTAGCTAAATTGACAAAATAAATTTGAATATAATTGGATATTTAAATGAAAGCTCATAAAACAAATTTAAAAAATTCAAAAAAAAGCTTCATGGTATATTTTAATTCTCCTCTACAGTCTTCAGCTTAGATTTTTTTATTTCATGGGGAAGGGTGGGGGTGATGTTGCAGCTAATAAAACTGGTATGAATATTATTTTATAAAAGAATTAACTTATTTCAATAATTATTAAGCATGATGACCAATCCCAGAGATCTGTGCCACTCTCCATTCATCTTCCTGTACCTCCCGTGATGACCCCAAAAATGAATCCACCTTCCAGTAGAAGTATCAATAACAATGTCGACACAAGAATGAAAGCACTAAACTTGGACCACCAGGGAGATGTTGACCAAACATTGGCTACCAGACCAACAAGTGCCTATGTAGGTGAGGACAGTTCTGTCCTGGTACTCACAGGGGAAGATGGTAAGTTTCACTGGCTTTCTTATGGAATACATTCATTACAATGTTATGTGGACAGTTCTGTCCTGGTTGGCTTTCTTATTAAATAAATTCATATAATATTTATGAAGACAGTTCTGTACTGGTGTTCACAAGGGAAGATGGTACGTTAGACTAGCCTTCTTATCAAATTAATTCATTATAATGTTATGTGGACAGTTCTGGCCTGGTTGGCCTTCTTTGTCAAATTAATTCATTATAATGTTATGCACAACTCTATCAAAATTTTCCACTACAGTAGAGTGTCAAGTTTGACAAAATTATCTATATCCAAACAACCCATTTTTAAATTGTCAAATGGTACTAGCACCAATCCACATAAGGCCTGCATTGCCATTTAAGGCTTCCATTGCCATTTAAGGCTTCCATTGCCATTCAATGCTTCCATTGCCATTCAATGCTTCCATTGCCATTTAATGCTTCCATTGCCATTCAAGGCTTCCATTGCCATTCAATGCTACCATTGCCATTCAATGCTTCCATTGCCAGTTAAGGCTTCCATTGCCATTTAAGGCTTCCATTGCCAGTTAAGGCTTCCATTGCCATTTAAGGCTTCCATTGCCAGTTAAGGCTTCCATTGCCAGTTAAGGCTTCCATTGCCATTCAAGGTTTCCATTGCCATTCAAGGCTTCCATTGCCATTCATTGCTTCCATTGCCATTTAAGGCTTCCATTGCCATTTAAGGCTTCCATTGCCATTCAAGGCTTCCATTGCGATTCAAGGCTTCCATTGCCATTCAAGGCTTCCATTGCTATTAAAGGTCTGCATTGCCATTTAAGGCTTCCATTGCCATTCAAGGCGTCCATTGCCATTCAAGGCTTCCATTGCCATTCAAGGCTTCCATTGCCATTCAAGGCTTCCATTGCCATTCAAGGCTTCCATTGCCATTCAAGGCTTCCATTGCCATTCAAGGCTTCCATTGCCATTCAAGGCTTCCATTGCCATTCAAGGCATGCATTGCCATTCAAGGCTTCCATTGCCATTCAAGGCCTGCATTGCCATTCAAGGCTTCCATTGCCATTCAAGGCTTCCATTGCCATTCAAGGCCTGCATTGCCATTCAAGGCTTCCATTGCCATTCAAGGCTTCCATTGCCATTCAATGCTTCCATTGCCATTTAAGGCTTCCATTGCCATTCAAGGCTTCCATTGCCATTCAAGGCCTGCATTGCCATTCAAGGCTTCCATTGCCATTCAAGGCTTCCATTGCCATTCAAGGCCTGCATTGCCATTCAAGGCTTCCATTGCCATTCAAGGCTTCCATTGCCATTCAAGGCTTCAATTGCCATTCAAGGCGTCCATTGCCATTCAAGGCTTCCATTGCCATTCAAGGCTTCCATTGCCATTCAAGGCTTCCATTGCCATTCAAGGCTTCCATTGCCATTCAAGGTCTGCATTGCCATTCAAGGTCTGCATTGCCATTCAAGGCCTGCATTGCCATTCAAGGCCTGCATTGCCATTCAAGGCTTCCATTGCCATTCTAGGCTTCCATTTAGGGTTGCCAGATGGCTGTCTCAAAAATACCGGACACTAGTGTCGACTGTCGATGGCACAAAAAGCCAAAATAGCAACATTAATCATTTGCGGTTTTTTGGGATCATTGAATAGGTTTAGTGAACTGTGTGAATTCAAAAAGTGCTATAGTCTGTAAATGTCATTAATATTCATATGATCAAATCAAGATAATAATGATGCGTTGCAACTTTCGTATATTGAATATAGAATAAGATCGGAATCTCATTAAACATACTTGCTTTATTATATTTTCACAATATGGCATGATTATAAATGCAATAATATAATAAAATAATAAAATAGTTTTTCTTCTGTCTGGTAATATGTCTGCTTATGCCATGTTTTCTGTAGAAAATTACAGTATTGCAAATATCAAAATATAGCAAGATTGTTGGCTTCCTTATGTCTCGTAAGACGACGGAATTTTCTGTGCTCCTGTGGAATTTGCGTGCATGGCTTAGCAGCTCCTTCTGTGGCTGTACATTAAGCCCACTCGCGAATGGCAGCCTTTGCTGCACTTCTGACACTGAAAGGTAGTATTTGCGTTTGGCTGATTTGATCTCCTTTTCCTCTTAAGGCAAATTACGTCTGCGACCTGTTGCAGGTTTCTTTCTCCTGCTTCTAGCCCGGCAGTCAACGCCTGTCTCCATTTGTACCTGTCCCCAGCGAGTTCCTCCCAACTATTTATGTCGATGCCAATAGCTTTTAGGTCTCTCTTGCAGACATCTTTGTAACGAGGTGAGGCCGGCCTGTAGTCCTCTTTCCTTTGGCTAGCTCAGAATAGGTGATGTCATTTGGGATTCTGCCATCCTCCAATCTGCGCACATGTCCCAACCATCTGAGCCGACGCAGACGGAGAACAGTTGTCATGCTTTGTATTTTTGCCTGTTGTAGCACCTCATTGTTGGTGACATGGTCCTGCCACGCGATTCCCAGGATGCGCGGAGACAGCGCACGCGGAAAGCACTCAATCTCCTTTCTTGTCTGGAGTATAGGGTCCAGGATTCACTGGCATAAAGGAGGGTGCTTAGCACACATGCACGGTACACAGCAATTTTGGTTCTGATGGTCAGCTTTTTGCTGTTCCAGACTCTTTTTGAGAGCCTGACCAGAGTTGTGGAGGCCTTGCGGATCCTTATGTCTAGGTCGGAATCAAGGGACAGGTTGTTGGTGACATTGGAGCCAAGGTATGTAAAGTGTTCCCCGGCAACAATTGATGGTGATGTTGGGTGGATCAGCATCCTGGGCCATCACGTTAGTCTTTTTGAGACTGATGGTTAGGCCGAAGTCGCTGGCAGTCTTGGCAAAGCGGTCCATTAGGCTTTGAAAATCTGCGACTCTAATAGCAAGATTATGTCACTAAACAATACAATTTTGTTAATGTTAGGGGCTTTTAAACATCTCCCAACTATTATTTAAGTTCGAACTTTCTTTTTTTGTCTTTTTGAAGACTTTGACTAAATACAATACTGTCACTACACTGCACAATAATCATCAGCATTTTGAAATAATAAAACGCTAATTGACTTTATATTTATCACTAGACTTGGATGCTTTCAATAATTTCTTGTTCTTAGAAATTGCCTCCTTAAATTATATGCCGGTATACATTATATTAAAAAAACACACAGAGTTCACTTCTCACAGATTCAAGACACATCCGATTACGTTCATCAGTCTGTGAGGCGTTTAAAATTGTTTTGTAATGCCAGAATGGATTAACGTTTAATTCTTTACGTGCTTCATTTATATAATAAAGACATTTGGTGTGTTTTTTTATTACAATCCGAATTGCAAATTTCGATGCGTAATTAGGCCAAACGGTCGATTCTATAATCAGAAGATTTTAAGATTGCTTTAAAAAAGCCTACTAGTGTATTGAATTAAAGAAAATCGAAAATACCGGACACATGCATGTCCGGTATTGCTTCAATATTTTAACTGGACAAATAACGATAATACCGGACAGTCCGGTTAAAAACCGGACATCTGGCAACCCTACTTCCATTGCCATTCAAGTTCTGCATTGCCATTCAAGGCTTCCATTGCCATTCAAGGCATGCATTGCCATTCAAGGCTTCCATTGCCATTCAAGGCCTGCATTGCCATTCAAGGCTTCCATTGCCATTCAAGGCTTCCATTGCCATTCAAGGCATGCATTGCCATTCAAGGCTTCCATTGCCATTCAAGGCCTGCATTGCCATTCAAGGCTTCCATTGCCATTCAAGGCTTCCATTGCCATTCTAGGCTTCCATTGCCATTCAAGGCCTGCATTGCCATTCAAGGCTTCCATTGCCATTCAAGGCTTCCATTGCCATTCAAGGCCTGCATTGCCATTCAAGGCTTCCATTGCCATTCAAGGCTTCCATTGCCATTCAAGGCTTCAATTGCCATTCAAGGCTTCCATTGCCATTCAAGATCTGCATTGCCATTCAAGGTCTGCATTGCCATTCAAGGCCGGCATTGCCATTCAAGGTCTGCATTGCCATTCAAGGTCTGCATTGCCATTCAAGGCTTCCATTGCTATTCAAGGCTTCCATTGCCATTCAAGGCTTCCATTGCCATTCAAGGGTTCCATTGCCATTCAAGGTCTGCATTGCCATTCAAGGTCTGCATTGCAATTCAAGGTCTGCATTGCCATTCAAGGCTTCCATTGCCATTCAAGGCTTCCATTGCCATTCAAGGCTTCCATTGCCATTCAAGGCTTCCATTGCCATTCAAGGTCTGTATTGCCATTCAAGGCTTCCATTGCCATTCAAGGCTTTTATTGCCATTCAAGGCTTCCATTGCCATTTAAGGCTTCCATTGCCATTCAAGGCTTCCATTGCCATTCAAGGTCTGCATTGCCATTCAAGGCTTCCATTGCCATTCAAGGCTTCCATTGCCATTCAAGGCTTCCATTGCCATTCAAGGCTTCCATTGCCATTCAAGATCTGCATTGCCATTCAAGGTCTGCATTGCCATTCAAGGCCGGCATTGCCATTCAAGGCCGGCATTGCCATTCAAGGTCTGCATTGCCATTCAAGGCCTGCATTGCCATTCAAGGCTTCCATTGCCATTCAAGGTCTGCATTGCCATTCAAGGCATCCATTGCCATTCAAGGCTTCCATTGCCATTCAAGGCTTCCATTGCTATTCAAGGTCTGCATTGCCATTCAAGGCTTCCATTGCCATTCAAGGCTTCCATTGCCATTCAAGGCATCCATTGCCATTCAAGGCTTCCATTGCCATTCAAGGCTTCCATTGCCATTCAAGGCTTCCATTGCCATTCAAGGCTTCCATTGCCATTCAAGGCTTCCATTGCCATTCAAGGCTTCCATTGCCATTCAAGGCTTCCATTGCCATTTAGGGCTTCCATTGCCATACAAGGCATCCATTGCCATTCAAGGCTTCCATTGCCATTCAAGGCTTCCATTGCCATTCAAGGCTTCCATTGCCATTCAAGCCTTCCATTGCTATTAAAGGTCTGCATTGCCATTCAAGGCTTCCATTGCCATTCAAGGCTTCCATTGCCATTCAAGGCATCCATTGCCATTCAAGGCTTCCATTGCCATTCAAGGCTTCCATTGCCATTCAAGGCTTCCATTGCCATTCAAGGCTTCCATTGCCATTCAAGGCTTCCATTGCCATTTAAGGCTTCCATTGCCATTCAAGGCTTCCATTGCCATTCAAGGCTTCCATTGCCTTTCAAGGCCTGCATTGCCATTTCGGCCCACACTGTCATCTATGACTTTATGACACTGTTATGAGACAGTGACTTTGTCAGCCCACACTGTCATCTTTGACTGTGTGACATTGTTATGAGACAGTGACTTTGCCAGACCACACTGTCATCAATGGCTGTATGACACTGTTATGAGACAGTGACTTTGTCAGCCCACACTGTCATCAATGGCTGTATGACACTGTTATGAGACAGTGACTTTGTCAGCCCACACTTTCATCAATGGCTGTGTGACATTGTTATGAGACAGTGACTTTGCCAGACCACACTGTCATCAATGGCTGTATGACACTGTTATGAGACAGTGACTTTGTCAGCCCACACTGTCATCTTTGACTGTGTGACATTGTTATGAGACAGTGACTTTGCCAGACCACACTGTCATCAATGGCTGTATGACACTGTTATGAGACAGTGACTTTGTCAGATCACACTGTCATCTATGACTGTATGACACTGTTATGAGACAGTGACTTTGTCAGATCACACTGTCATCTATGACTGTATGACACTGTTATGAGACCGTGGCTTTGAATGACCCATCATTTCCTAACTACAAAGAGCTTTGAGATCAGTTAAAAGTAGCATACATGTCATTTTTTCTCAGGTTTTATTTTTTTAAACTTTATTAAAAATGTAAGCATCAGAAAGAAACTTTTAGCTGAAAACTTTATTTTGAAAATACATAATAATTTTCAATTATTTTGTCTGTAGATAAGTCCAATAAAAGTTTCAAGTTACCTCATTTAACAGACAGAAGCCAGGTCTCTGAGCCAACCGTAGCAGAAGGTTTGTTTGAAATTTTTGTTATTAACTTTATTCTAAATCTAGTCTATGTTATTTTGCTTATTTATTGTTATAATTTTATGAAGTATATTATGTACCCAGTATCTGAAAAATATTTTAAATGTAGATTTAAGCTTGTCAGTAGTGTTACAAACATTTGTTAAAATTAATTTTAAAAATGCAATTATGTAGGTTAATATATCATATAGAATGGGACTGGGATAAAGTTTTTGAATAAAATACAAGTAACACAAAAGAATCGTGTGATCAAAACTATAATTAAAGCTTTATTTATGGACCAACACTAATATGTCACTTCACTTCAGGCTGTAGGAATATTCCTAAAATAGCCACTACATTGAAATCATTAATATGTTTAGTGAATATTAAATATCTATCACCCTTTGCTAGGCATAACTTCTAAGTTATTTTTATAAAAATGTTTAAAGTTAAAATAAAATAAAAAATCTTTTTCAATATAAAATGGTCAAGTATTGCTAAGGGACAAAGCTTATGTTTCCAAGTGAATGAAACATTTAATATCATGTTATAGGACAAAGCTTATGTTTCCATGTGAATGAAACATTTAATATCATGTTATAGGACAAAGCTGATGTTTCCATGTGAATGAAACATTTAATATCATGTTATAGGACAAAGTGTTTCCATGTGAATGAAACATTTAATATCATGTTATAGGACAAAGTGTTTCCAAGTGAATGAAACATTTAATATCATGTTATAGGACAAAGTGTTTCCATGTGAATGAAACATTTAATATCATGTTATAGGACAAAGTGTTTCCATGTGAATGAAACATTTAATATCATGTTATAGGACAAAGTGTTTCCATGTGAATGGCACATTTAATATCATGCTTTAGGACAAAGTGTTTCCATGTGATAATAAAGAGCAGTATTTGCATTCTACCTATATTGATTAAGCTATATATGAAGGTTTGCTTAAGTTCTGTCCCTTGGTGCTTGGCCATCATTTAATTCTTACATCAATGTGGCAGAACTTTTAAAAACTATAACTTACTAAAGAACTAGTTACGTTCCACCATGGATAGTAGGAGCATCTGTCATAGATAAGATAGTAGGAGCATCTGTCATAAATAAGATAGTAGGAGCATCTGTCATAGATAAGATAGTAGGAGCATCTGTCATAGATAAGATAGTAGGAGCATCTGTCATAGATAAGATAGTAGGAGCATCTGTCATAGATAAGATAGTAGGAGCATCTGTCATAGATAAGATAGTAGGAGCATCTGTCATAGATAAGATAGTAGGAGCATCTGTCATAGATAAGATAGTAGGAGCATCTGTCATAGATAAGATAGTAGGAGCATCTGTCATAGATAAGATAGTAGGAGCATCTGTCATAGATAAGATAGTAGGAGCATCTGTCATAGATAAGATAGTAGGAGCATCTGTCATAGATAAGATAGTAGGAGCATCTGTCATAGATAAGATAGTAGGAGCATCTGTCATAGATAAGATAGTAGGAGCATCTGTCATAGATAAGATAGTAGGAGCATCTGTCATAGATAAGATAGTATGAGCATCTGTCATAGATAAGTGTATAGTTTATAATAATGAAAGTTGTATAGTTCTTAGATGATAGTGTATAGTTTATAATAATTGAAAGGTTGTATAGTTCTTAGATGATAGTGGTATAGTTTATAATAATTGAAAGGTTGTATAGTTCTTAGATGATAGTGGTATAGTTTATAATAATTGAAAGGTTGTATAGTTCTTAGATGATAGTGGTATAGTTTATAATAATTGAAAGGTTGTATAGTTCTTAGATGATAGTTGTATAGTTTATAATAATTGAAAGGTTGATAGTTCTTAGATGATAGTTGTATAGTTTATAATAATTGAAAGGTTGTATAGTTCTTAGATGATAGTTGTATAGTTTATAATAATTGAAAGGTTGATAGTTCTTAGATGATAGTTGTATAGTTTATAATAATTGAAAGGTTGATAGTTCTTAGATGATAGTTGTATAGTTTATAATAATTGAAAGGTTGATAGTTCTTAGATGATAGTGGTATAGTTTATAATAATTGAAAGGTTGTATAGTTCTTAGATGATAGTTGTATAGTTTATAATAATTGAAAGGTTGTATAGTTCTTAGATGATAGTTGTATAGTTTATAATAATTGAAAGGTTGTATAGTTCTTAGATGATAGTTGTATAGTTTATAATAATTGAAAGGTTGTATAGTTCTTAGATGATAGTTGTATAGTTTATAATAATTGAAAGGTTGATAGTTCTTAGATATTTTTACCATCCGACCTTCAATAAATTTGTTTTCTCTCTTGCCATTGTTTTAATTTATAATATGGACATTTTAGAACAAGAAGAAATCTAATATGGTTGGCGGTGACACTAAATTATTAGTCATTGTAAACAAAGAAACAGTGTAGGACAAACCTTTCTAAAAATCAGAATCATATCAGAAAGAAACTATTTAAAAAAACTAAGTCTATATATCATTATAGTAGCAAAATACCCGCGCTTTGCAGCAGAAAATTAGGTTTTCAGTTAGCGTTATGAACCTTCGTAACACCAATTTTAAAAACATCAATTGATTTCAATCTGGATCATGATGGATATACTTGTTTGTCAATATTTGTCAAGGTCGTGTAAAATCAAATGGGGAATAAAATTATATTAAGGCCCCAGTGCAAAATGGGTGTAGTATGTGTATATCTCATAAGGCCTGAAGATTTCAATCTAGGTCATGATGGAGATACAACATGTCTATATTGAATTAAATTGTTTAAAATCTAAAGGGAAATAAAGCTTTAAAAGTTTACAAAAAAATTATTATGGGCCCCGGCCCCTAAGTAACAAATGTTAAGAGTTCATTACTCTATAGATGTGTAATTTTTTTATATCAAATTTGGTCAATAATTCATCCATATACCCAGTAGCCACTGTTTAATATACCTTTTATATAACTCATGTTTAAAAATGGCATTACGGGCCCCCGGCCCCTAATAAGTGGTTTTTAAAAACTTTTAATGCCAGAAACCTTTGCAGGGAGCATAACTCTAAAACTTCCCGAAGTTTAATGGCCGTGGGATGAATAAAATACTATTTATACGGCTTTAAAAAAACTAAAATAAGGGCCCTGGCCCTATCGGTGTAAGATGTAAAGTTCAAAAACAACAGTTTATTTCAATATGCATCATGATGGATATATTTGTTTGTCAATATTTGTATTTAAAAAATTGTGTGAAATCGAATGGTTAAAATTTCTTAAACGTTTACGAAAAAGAGATTAGGGCCCTTGGCTCCAAAAGAATGAAAAATATAATTTTAATGCCCTATAGTATTTTAATATAGGCCATCAAGTTTTTATGTTCCAAGTTTTGTCAAAATCCAAAGTTTAAAAATTTTTTATTTAGCTCATATAAGGGAGAAAAAACTACATGTGGGCCCCATTGAGTGATAATTTTTTTTTCACCTGTGACCATCACGGGAGGATACTCAACAACTTCCCAAAGTTCCATACTTCTACCTACATAGGAAGTTGGAGAATTAGTGATGATTCAGTCAGTCAGTCAGGGCTTTGCCTTTTATTAGTGTAGATTATATTACAATTACAATGATCAAATATGGAAAAATTAACTTAGATTTACTTTCTGTAGAGCTGAGTCCAACACCTGACCAGTGGCCACTTGTAGTAGAATCTTTTTGGAAGACACAAAGCTACAAGAACCTGAAGCTGGCCATCATTCAAAGTAAGTTTTCATTTCAACTCAGTTAACTGTTTCATTTCAACTCAGTTAACTGTTTCATTTCAACTCAGTTAACTGTTTCATTTCAACTCAGTTAACTGTTTCATTTCAACTCAGTTAACTGTTTCATTTCAACTCAGTTAACTGTTTCATTTCAACTCAGTTAACTGTTTCATTTCAACTCAGTTAACTGTTTCATTTCAACTCAGTTAACTGTTTCATTTCAACTCAGTTAACTGTTTCATTTCAACTCAGTTAACTGTTTCATTTCAACTCAGTTAACTGTTTCATTTCAACTCAGTTAACTGTTTCATTTCAACTCATTTAACTGTTTCATTTCAAGATAATACTATCTACATTAAACTGATGTCCAAATTAAACTAGGTAATACTAACTACATTAAGTTGATGTCTCAATTAAACTAGGTAATACTAACTACATTAAACTGATGTCCCAATTAAACTAGGTAATATTAACTACAAAAAGATGTTTATTATCATTACATGTATATTAATTTTATGACTGATTCTCCAGAAAGGTAAATTTAAAATAAATTTGGGGCTATGTTAATACTTCATTAGATTAATTTTATTTTTAGAGCACTAGTAAATCCAATAGTCTAAGTGAGCTGCTAAATTAATCTTAAGGGTGTGGAGAAAAGTAAGAAAATGTTGATCTCAAAACTTGTAAAAGTTGAAGAAAACAAAAGCAAGTTTTATCTGTATAATTTATAATAAAATAAAGATTGTATTTTTTTATAAGTTTGATCTCCAAACTTGTGACAGTTGATGAAACAAAGAAAGTCTCATCAGTATAATACAATAATAAATAAAGATTGACAATAAGTTTGCTATCAAATGCCAGGTACGAAGGACGTAAGAATAAAGCTAAAGGCAGTCACGTAGTGATGAGGAGAACTGCAGCCAAAGATGAGAAAATGGTGACAGACTCCCCGGCACCCCCACCTCCATCCCCTGAGCCCAAGGAGCCCAGTGACGTGTGGAGAGGAAACGATCTTAAACCACTTGCTTCAGCCACGATGGAACCATTATTTGAGGTGGAAGAGAGTCAAACAATGTGATACTGATACATGAACTTATTTATTTAGTTTCTATAACATCACATAGGACATAGATAGGATGTTTATGAGTCACTCATCTGTTTACTACTCACTATGTTTACCACTCACTAATTTCTCTATAACCAGCTCTCTCTCTCTCCTAATCTTAGTTTTGAAAGGCTTCCTTACATTGAGCTGACCTTATATGTTTACCAAGCCCATATATGGTATGGTATGGCAACCATCCGTCCTCATGGGACGATGGCGTGTACTCCTGCTCCTCTGCCCCCCTGCCCTTTCTCCTGGCCCTTCTCTCTTCACTCAAAGCTATGAGGGATGCTTCCGCGACATGAATGCCCTCACGCACTTTTGCCCGCCAGGAGGTGCGCTCCTCGGCAATGGTATCCCACATTTTATAGTCTATCTGTGCCAATGACATGCCTTTCTTGCAGACGTCCTTGAAGCGCAAGCCCATATGACAAAAGTATATTTTACGTTTACCAAGCCCATATGACAAAAGTATATTTTACATGTTTACCAAGCCCATGTGACAAAAGTATATTTTACATGTTTACCAAGCCCATATGACAAAAGTATATTTTACATTTTTACCAAGCCCATATGACAAAAGTATATTTTACATGTTTACCAAGCCCATATGACAAAAGTATATTTTACATGTTCACCAAGCCCATATGACCAATGTTCCCTCTAAGGTTCGTTGGTCCCTGTGCAAAGTAATAAATCTTGTGTGCAAAGTTGCACAGAAACCATTTTTTTTGCTATATTTTACCAAATTTACTGCACAGATATTCTAAACTGCTGCACGGCGTCGTTCAGATATCTGCGCGGCTTTAAGGGAACATTGCATATGACAACAGTATATTTTACATGTTTACCAAGCCCATATGACAATTAACAGTATATTGTACAAGTTTACCAAGCCCATATGATAAGTAATAGTATATTAACAACTGAGACATCTTACACTGACACCAGTTAAAGAATATATTAAGAACATCCTTAATATTTTTCTGCAATTTTTATTTTTAGTTTCACATTTTGTTCATTGAAACAATAAATATCAACCTTTCAACAAAAGACCAATTTATACATTATTTGAAATATATTTAAAATTAAACTTTTAAAAACAAACATAAAAACTTGCCACTAAACCATCATTCTCCCAGACCATCATCAAATACTCATAATTCCAGTCTGCCATGAGCTTGTATTTCAACAATCACTGTCACATTATCACACCAATCATAGAATAAGAGATGGCTAACAATTTCAGATGACACTCTCAGATATTATAATAAGAGATGGCTAACAATTTCAGATGACACTCTCAGATATTATAATAAGAGATGGCTAACAATTTCAGATGACACTCTCAGATATTATAATAAGAGATGGCTAACAATTTCAGATGACACTCTCAGATATTATAATAAGAGATGGCTAACAATTTCAGATGACACTCTCAGATATTCTCAGATGCATAAACTTAAAACCCAATTCTAAAAGATAACCGCAACTCTAATCTTAAATTATATGTTTCAAACTTTTTTACGGTCCTGACGAAGAGCCTTTTCAAACTGCCAAATGTTCTCCACAGTTGACTGACTTTGCACCCATTATTTAAAGAAGTCAATAAGGTGCTGTTTTACAATCAGCTATGTTAACTACAAATACTGAGACATCATAATGTGATTGTACACAAATTATAGATGTGGGACATTGGCAGACCATTTTAATACACATGGTCAGAATACAGATGACCAGATTATAATAATGCAGATATTCTTTTTTCAGATATTTTATGGCAACATTTAAGTTGGAGGACATTACAAAATAATGTAGAGTAGCATTTCCTTGACCAACAAATTCGTGTATGACTGCAATAAAAAAAAATACTTAGTTCCCAGCAACTGGTCATCTTTTCAGCTTCTTGACAAACTGAACACCATCTTTGTAGAAACCAGCTTGTCCATCTAAATGTGTTAACAGATCATCTTTGTTTCTTTTCCTGAATAAAATGAAAACGTTATGATAACAGATTATGTAAACATATTAGTATGTGCCTTTCAACCGCTGCCATTTTGAAGAATGTAGAGACTCAAAGCTCTTATTTGTTGGTACAGGTATATGATGTAGTTTGGTATTTAGGTACAGGTATATGATGTAGTTTGGTATTTAGGTACAGGTATATGATGTAGTTTGGTATTTAGGTACAGGTATATGATGTAGTTTGGTATTTAGGTACAGGTATATGATGTAGTTTGGTATTTAGGTACAGGTATATGATGTAGTTTGGTATTTAGGTACAGGTATATGATGTAGTTTGGTATTTAGGTACAGGTATATGATGTAGTTTGGTATTTAGGTACAGGTATATGATGTAGTTTGGTATTTAGGTACAGGTATATGATGTAGTTTGGTATTTAGGTACAGGTATATGATGTAGTTTGGTATTTAGGTACAGGTGTATGATGTAGTTTGGTATTTAGGTACAGGTATATGATGTAGTTTGGTATTTAGGTACAGGTATATGATGTAGTTTGGTATTTAGGTACAGGTATATGATGTAGTTTGGTATTTAGGTACAGGTATATAATGTAGTTTGGTATTTAGGTACAGGTATATGATGTAGTTTGGTATTTAGGTACAGGCAGGTATATGATGTAGTTTGGTATTTAGGTACAGGTATATGATGTAGTTTGGTATTTAGGTACAGGTATATGATGTAGTTTGGTATTTAGGTACAGGTATATGATGTAGTTTGGTATTTACTCAAAGCTCTTATTTGTTGGTACATGTATATGATGTAGTATGCTATTTTTATGGTATCAAAAGCTACTTTGATTTCCTAATTGACATTTGGCATAGAAAGGTTGAACAACTCTATTTAAGGATTTAAATGTCAAATAATATATAATAAAACATTTCTCGAATATTGTTGGGAGATAATATGGCAGTGACTCTGACTCCGATTATAATGCAGTACTTAAAACTTTCTTAATAAATATTTGAACAGTTACAGAAAATATATTTTTGTAATAGTTTTGTCCACTTTATTTCTCAAAACCAAAGTGTACAATAAATTAATATTGAATTTTTCAAAGATATTATCTCAACTTGGTTTATTTTAAGATTTTTACATTACCATCTTACCTTGTAACTTTCACTTGTTTTTTCTTAAGACCTGACTTTTTCTCTAGTTCGGCAGTTGCCACTTCTTCTTGTTTCTTTTCTTTCATAATTTTTTGGTACTCTCTAATGTGATAGTATCTGTTCCTAGGGGGCTACATTTATAAATATTAAGAAATAATTATATTCAGACAAAAAAAGTTACCTATAAAAAGTAAAGGGTAGTGTTTTATAAGCACTATAGCGGCAGTGAAGTGAATCATTTGATCAAATATATAAGCAAGTGTAATGTGCGATAAAACAGTTAATAATGTGTGATAAAACAGTTAATAATGTGTGATAAAACAGTTAATAATGTGTGATAAAACAGTTAATAATGTGTGATAAAACAGTTAATAATGTGTGTATGGTAATTTCAAGAAGTAACAGAAAAATGTTTACAATAAGCATGACAAGGGAGATAATGGAATAGTTAAAAAGTGAGTTGAGAATATGTCCAACCTTGGCACCAAGTTCTACTAAAAGATCCACCAACCTTTGCACCAAGTTCTACTAAAAGATCCACCATGGCTTTATCCTTGTTCTTTTTATCCATTCCATAAATTCCCAATTTCCTGACATCATACTTGGCCTGTTTTTGGTTGAATACAGGAGGCTGTGGTGGTGCCTTGTTATCCTGCTGTCATATAGTATTACCATTGTAATTTATCTATCATATAGTATTAGTTTATTACCATTGTAATTTATCTGTCATATAGTATTACTATTGTAATTTATCTTTTGTATAGTATTACCATTGTATATTATAATCTGTCAAATAGTTTTAACATTGTATATTAACTGTCAATGTAGTATTACCATTATATATTATCTGTCATATATAATTGCTATATTGTATGTTATATGTAATAGAGTGCTACCATTGTATATTATATGCTAAAAACCGATTTCTAATAATCATACATTTTCATGAATCATGAAAACGTAACATACTAAAATTATCACTAATACTATCTTATTTTGAAATATCAGTTAAGCAGTGACATTTTGTAGAAGTAAATCTTTAAACGAGATAAAAAATGATAACAATTTGTTTCTACTTAGTAGGCACCTGTAATAAGATCAACAATAAATGCTCAATGTTCCTAGAAAGTCCTTCAATCTATTATTTAAAGAATACTAGGATCTTGAATAACAAAATAAAATATCATTCAGTTCAATCTATTATTTAAATAATAATAGGATCTTGAATAACAAAATAAAATATCATTCAGTTCAATCTATTATTTTAAGGATAATGGGATCTTGAATAACAAAATAAAATATTCAGTTTCACATTTCAAGTAAGTCCTAAGCAGCTAAATACTTTATCAAGGTATTTTAGAATTTGAGGTAATGTTTTAAAATTATGCAAAATCTTATATTTTTATTTACAATTCTGATTTTCAAAGATGCAAACATCAACAACTTTCATCTGATCACCTTTACAGTACAATAATGGCAACACCAGGAACCCTGGTCTCATTTTGTCCTACTAACCCGATGCATAAAAACAGTTTGTCCCGATGCCATAAAAACAGTTTGTCCCGATGCCATAAAAACAGTTTGTCCCGATGCCATAAAAACAGTTTGTCCCGATGCCATAAAAACAGTTTGTCACGATGCCATAAAAACAGTTTGTCATTTGTGTCTCAGTTGGCATAATGATCTACTTGAATCTATACTAATGGCACCCTCCTCTGTTTACAGTTGAATCTATACTAATGGCACCCTCCTCTGTTTACAGGCACTCAGTTCTTGTATAAAACTTACTTTTATTGTGAAACTGAATCAAGGCAAGAACTGTCCAATTTGCATTTGTTCTCAACCTTAGTATTGCACACAAAGACTTTCTAAGACAGTATGAGAATTTGTCAAATGTAAGATAATAATCCAAATAAATAAAAATGTGTTTTGATTGCAAACATCTTATCTCTTTACTTGCCAGTGTGTGTGTGTGTGTGTGTGTGTGACTTTTTTTAGAATATGATTTCCAAAATAAAATAGTTATTCTTTATTGTTGTTTTTTTAAAACAACCATATGAAAACAATAGTCCAATATTAACATCAAACCTTTTTAAGGAACCAATCATTGAACTGAAAAAGAAAACCAACCGATTTATCACACAGTACAAACACTTCATTTAAATCTGACAACTATATAATAAGAGTACAAACCTTTTCTTGTTTTGAAGAAGGGATTTTTTTACGTTTTTGAGGATTTTCAAAAACTACCACTTCAACTGTTTTTACTTTATCAGCCATTTTGTCTTCTTCACATAAGCAGTTAAAGCCTTAAGAATAGAAATGAAAATAATTAACTGAAGTTAACTGGTTTAGTAGTGTGAATAAAAATAAAAGGCCATTAATTTAGTTCTGAGTATTAATTTATCATCTCTTTTATGGCACATATATAAAAGCATATTATTGATAGGATTGTAAAAATGCAATCATAGTCCAATAATTATGGTTTACTTCCTTAAAATCAAAACAATACGAGCAAATTACATAAATTTTAGTTAGAAATTCAAAAGATGTAAGAAATCAACTTTTCCAGTACTGAATACCATATGATTTGATATAGACTACAGCCTTGAAATAGTATTTGAATATTATAACCATTACTGACCAATAAACCCTGTGTGTCCAGGATTAGGAAATATTGTCTACAGCCATTTGGTTCAAATCTAAATTTAGCACCAAGTACAACAAAAATTTCATTATTTCATCTACAGACAACACATTATTAATGAAACTTTTAAACAACCAATTGTCATATGGGATCCTCTTCTCTGATTGTATTCCATTGTCCTATGGGATCCTATTCTCTGATTGTATTCCATTGTCCTATGGGATCCTATTCTCTGATTGTATTCCATTGTCCTATGGGATCCTCTTCTCTGATTGCATTCCATTGTCCTAAGGGATCCTCTTATCTGATTGTATTCCAATGTCCTATGGGATCCTCTTCTCTGATTGTATTCCATTGTCCTATGCCTAATAGGAAACTGTTTAAGGTTATTAAAGTTTCATCTGACCAAATTAACTTAACTTCAACAATCCCATTATAGCATAACCTTTGATGTCACCAAGAGACGTGTGTGTTTCAGGGGAGGGCGGTCTTGCGAAATTTGTTACATTCTCTTGTGGGTTTTCAGAACTAAAGGAAAAAGTGCCTCTCTACCACTAGCTGACAGTTTACCAATCTTATTTTTTAAACAGTTAACTGGTTTTCAAAAATGACCTGTCTTAACAAAATTTATATTAATCATCATTGGGATCCCATTCCTAGTCTAATTATTTACTAGGGTGGACCCAATTCCTATATTAGGATTTATTCTCATAGGATTCTGTTGCTTAGTCAGATTAGGAATGGTTTGTTGACCCTTTTTGGCCCAGAATCCATCAATGCATGTAGAAGCTTATACAGTTATATATGCCCTCAATAAAGCATGTTATTATACAGTTATATATGCCCTCAATAATGCATGTTATTATACAGTTATATATGCCCTCAATAATGCATGTTATTATACAGTTACATATGCCCTCAATAATGCATGTTATTATACAGTTATATATGCCCTCAATAATGCATGTTATTATACAGTTATATATGCCCTCAATAAAGCATGTTATTATACATGTTAAAGTTTAACACCTTAGAATATTCTAGATCTAATCAAACCACCATCCCTAAATTGTGAGTTGGCATGAAAATCAATAAAAGAATCATTTAACAATGTTAAGATATTTATATTATCTTATTGACAATTGAGCATTCTGGAACTAAATATAATATTCTAGTAAATGTATAACATATAAACAGGGTATGAGTTAGCCTGACAGGACGTAACAAAACAGTGAACGTTCTTCTTCAACGAACAAATAGTACACAAATAAAACAAATATAACAGAAGAATAAAAAAACGTAGCTGCGGTGAAATTCAATTAGTCCAGTAGAGAAATTTGTTACGTCCTGTCAGGTTAACTCATACCCTGTTTATATGTTATACATTTACTAATTTATAAGCCTGGTTGCAGTCTCACCCCATTATTTTCATATAATATTCTAACAAAATACCTTCACTTCCGAGCACATCCAGAGATAGCATTAAGAAAAAATATTTCATTCCGTTAGAATCCCTTTCCTATCATGATCCACAAATTTGATGGAATATTGTTGTAATCTGATATTATCATGTTTCAATTTGAATTTTCAATCTCTGATAGGATCATGTTTTCTAGCAAAATCTTATTTCCTGGTGAGGTACCACTACTTGTTTACAATTTCTAAATGGTATACAATTTCAGAAAGCACCTATTTCATTCTCCTAGTGTAATCTATGTAAATATACCTATAGATTTGAACAGCACTTTCGGGTTATACATGAGATTTAAACAAACAGTATTTTCTCTTGTGTAAAACATAACAATACAGTGGGCCCCACCAACATACCAATACAGTGGGCCCCACCAACATACCAATACAGTGGGCCCCACCAATAATTTAATTGTGAATTTTTAAGTAGTGTTTAAGTTGATGATCTAAAATGTTTTAGAATTCTAAAATTAAAAGTTTTTGCTAGATTTATCCCATTGTTTGTAAGTTTGATAGAGTGCGCCCCTATTTTAGCTTAAACAAATAAATGTTATAAGTATTGCAATTTTTTGGAATTGTTTTTTTTTAGATAGTTACGTAATAGTGAGTTATATATTGGTGGACTTAAAAGTGAACATTCTTCCGGGTTTATCTAAAATTTTACAAGAAAATTCTATGATTTAATTTTTTTGATACACTAACGTTGTTTCTAACTAATTTTAATTTGGGAAAGTTTTAAAGTGGTATCCCATTAATTTTCAAATTGATTTTATACTAGAGCCTCCTATTCAAGGCATAAATAACAAAATAAAAAGGCAGTGACTATAACTATAGGTATGGCAACAGGAAGAACAGAATGAGGTGTAAGGGTCTGGCAACAGGAAGAACAGAATGAGGTGTAAGGGTCTGGCGACTGGAGCAATGAAACCAATGGCGATGAGAGGCTATGGGTACAGCAACCGGGAGGCTATAGTAAACCAATCTTTGTTGAATAAAACTACCATATTTACTGCCTTGATAATAATGTTATTTTAATACAATATTACAATTAACTAATGCTTTTAAGTCATAGGCAACTGTGGCGGATTCGTTGTCTAGGGGGATAGAGGTCCGCCCTTGGCCACAGATATAAACCACACTGCGTGATTTAACGTTAAAGTCAGAACACTTCCGCTGCAAACAGTGCGGGTATATCTCTTGTTGAACAATAACTTCAAGTAACGAATGTAAAGAATCTAACAGTTTATTTAATTAACAAACACGATACACCTTCTTTACATCGGTCCTCTCCATGTCACGTTCACTCTCCACTCTCTCAGACCAGCTCTTCAGTGAAATTCTGGCCAAAATAAAGCGCTGAACGTTTCAATCCATATTCGGCTCCTAACAGTCATCCCTCTCCTTATATATCCTTTTTCTCATTGTGCGTCTTGGTGTGACACACAATAGTTGGTGTGCACACTACATTAACTATTATGTGCGCATTTAAGACAGTCATCACACCATAACATCCGACCGTGACAGCAACTAGGCCTGTCAACAGTACCCGTTGACAGGGCTAGTTGCCTATGACTTAAAAGCACTAGTTTTTTTAATGTAAGACTGTAAAACTGTTTATCGATTGACGGATCGCAGATAGCGGCCGAAGATGGCGGTCGCGTCGAGGACGGTACTGTTGCTAGGTTGCAGTTACCAGCCCCTTACTATTATTTTCCTTGGGCTGTCTCGCTCCCCAAAAATTTTTTTAAAAATAGAAATGGCTGAGGGGTTTAAGGGGCCTTTCCTTATAATTATAAATTCATGCACCTTAATAAATAATAACAACAAAAAACAGGATGGGGTTAGAGGAGGGATCTTCCTCACCAAAATAAAAATAAAGAAACAGGGGAGAGGATTAAGGGGAGGTTGAATGCCTCCAATTATAATTACAGTCGAACCCACTTACCTCGAGCTCGGTTTGCTCGACCACCCTATTATGTCGACGTTTTTTATTGGAACCGCCAAATTCTCTCTTTGTCTTAGCATTTTTTCGTCGTTTAATTCGATTTTTTTAAGTCGCCGAAACCTCATAACACGAGCACAAAAAAGGGTCAAATTTGCCACTTAATGCTGGTTATCTCGATCCCCATGACCAATCGCCAGCTTTTGAAAATGTTAGATGTGATTTTTTTATAACCAAGTGAAGGCATAAAATTTCTGCCTCGCTGGTGACGTCACAGCCCGCTTGCTCACAGCGCTGTGTTACTAACTTAAATCGCCAGCTTTTGAAAATGTTCTTATCGATAGGGCTGAACCGATCGGTTCGGCTACTCGGCATCGGACGATTTTTGTATACTCTGAGATACTCGGCAATCGGCCGGGTAAGTGATGCCGAGTATTACGTAATTGCTCCAATAGCAAAGATGCACGCAGAATCGCATGTCTAAAAAATTTCGATGCGTATGGAATAACAAAATGTACCATGTGCAGACTTGTTGTCATTGGCAACAATTCATCCTTTAACCTCATTTTGACTACTGCATGTACTGTACTACTGCTTTGTTCTCATTGTTTCATTCATAAGAAGTGGCCTTGTGCAAAAGCCATTTAACTATTGGTTAGAATTAATTAAAATGTATCAAAATTGAAGGTTCAAAAGGAGTTCCTAATTTATTTTTGTACACTTTTATAGAGAAGAGTTCACTTTGTTATGAGTCATATATAGGTCATGATAAACAAATAACGGCAACGCCTTTGTGTAAAAAAAAATCTCGAAAATCATGTGCATGTAAATGTACATTCTCATTTATTAACGTTAGTGATGGGACGAAAAATCATAGGGTGCTTACTGTAAACAAGGCTCCCCAGATTTTAAAATGTATAATATAACAGACTACAGACAGTTTACCCACCCCCACTCTCAATCTCCCACACCATTGTTGTTGGTTAGTCCTATTAGCATCAAGTTACCGAAGGAATTCTAAGTCCATTGTAAGCTGAGGTGATCGTATGGAATAATAAAATGTACCGTGTGCAGACTTGTTGTCATTGGCAACCATTCATCCTTCAACCTCATTTTGACTATTACATGTACTGTACTACTGCTTTGTTCTCATTGTTTCATTCATAAGAAGTGGCCGTGTGCAAAAGCCATTTAACTATTGGTTATAATTAATTAAAATATGTCAAAGTTGAAGGTTCAAAAGTTCAAAAGGAGTACCTAATTTATTTGTGTACGTTTATATAGAGAAGAGTTCGCTTTGTCATGAGTCATATATAGGTCACGATAGACCATTCTAAGTCCATTGTAAGCTGAGGGGACGGACCCAAAGAAGATGATTAGGAAGAGAATGGTTAGGGGACAATTAGGGGATGTGTAGGTTACTTATTTGTGTAGCTTGTAAGGAAAATCAAGCAAGTGGCTTCGTAGGCACAGTATCGCTCAATCTGGGAATCACCGCAAAACGGCGTTATATTTAAACTTCAACGGTAATTAAAAACGAACGGTCTTAACAACCTTAAGAAAGAGTAAGAGTGAAGAAATAGGGTCCCGATATTCCGATACGATTCTGATTAATCCTCCCATCACTAATTAACGCACAACACGTATATAAAGAAATTTCAAGCGCATGTTAATATTTTGCCGCCATATTGGTTTTCGTTTTAACTCGATCATCGGTTATCTCGATGCCATTTTGCATACCCCAACGCCGTCGACTTAAGCGGTTTCGACTGTATTAGATAAACATTGAATATGAAACTGCTGACATAGCGGGTGATGCAATAAGCCCATGAATTTGAAGGCTCGCTCTTTTTCATTTGCCACCGTAGCGCAAACATAGTGTCAGAAATTTTTGGGTAAAGATTTGCTAAATGGAAGCTAAATTTAGGTGTTTTCTTAGTGATATTTTGAAAGGATATAGCTGGATAATTATTGATAAAAGTAGTGATAAAACTGTATTTTTCGTGATTGTCTTTCATTGCCCCACCCATTTCAATTCAGCATTTCCCTCAGTTGGGACTATCGATCCACCCGCCATCTTTCTTACTTGCATAGTAACAAAGATGGCGGCCGGAAAAGACCATATTTTATTAATAATAATATTTATTGATTTCAAAGGGAAAAAATAAAACATATTGAAAACCTGGGGCTTATTACCCCTCTTTACCCTGAATAATGATAAATGAAAATGTCCTTTTGGACTTTTTCTTGCTATTTTTATATTTAAAAATAAACATATATGTTTATTAATAGGCCTGCACTGTATACTGTGGCGGTGTACCTAACTAAACCATCAACTTTGGCCTGCGATTACCTCCGCTATAAACCTAGCAAACCATGGGCAGTGGCCTAGGTTTAACGAGACTGAAAAAAAAATGTAAAGGGGAAAAAACGATTCATTACTATGCGCCTATTACTATTAAATACTATGCTTGCCTATGGATGAAATTAAGCTCTTGGGTGTTGATTAGTAAAGGATCCTAAAATATATATTTAAATTAGGACTGGTAACAATTATTTAAATTTAATCGTTAAATTTTGAAAAATTTCGATTAAAGCAAAAAATTAAAATTTATGACGTCAATAAACGGAACATCTCAAGGGAAGTAACAAAACCAAGTAATTGACATTTTTTGTTTTATTGATCTATTTACCCTGTCAAATATGTTTGTGCTGAAGGTGGTACATCAGCGATGTATTTGATCCCCTAAAAGCGAATTGTTTACGGCAGTGAACGCAGTAAACTTGTTCACCATCTTCTACTTTGCCATCTCCAGTTAGCTTAAAAATAAAATGTTTGCTCAACTTTCGGTTTATATTCTTAAATTAACTGTTGAAGCTGTCATTTGTCGCCATTTTTTGTTTACAGCTGCACGTCTAAATAAATTAATAAATTATAATACGCGGGATAAGTTTGTACGTTAAAAAATATATAAATTATTATTAATTATTAATAATTAATTATTTTAATAAATTGAAAAAAAAATATTATAAATATTTTATTAAATTTGAATTGAATTTTTATCGATTAAAATATATTTAATCTATAACATTTTTAACGATTAATCGAGAAATTAATAGTTAATTTCCGCAGCCCTAATTTAAATATATACATTACATACATGATATAGCCTATAAATAAAAAAATATATATTATTTCCTTCTGTCTCAGTGGACAACAGGCCTAAAAGGGGGCCTTCCATAAATGATGTCATGCGGTTTTGCCGAGTTTTCATCCCCTTGTCACATGTCGTCATATAAACTTAGACCCCCTCCCCTTCTTTTCAATATGACGTCACAAAGCTTTGCGCAAACCACACCCACCCCCCATAAAGCCGCATTTTCTATTTGAAAATTAGCATATTTCAAATCACTTTTTTTGGCCCCTTAAGAATTAAGTATATGGTGAACATTTGAATATTGTGTAATTGTTAATATCTTTGAAGGAATACACATTTAAAAAATAACACTTTAAATTAATTTTTTTTTATTTTGTTGTATGGGGGAGGGGGGATATTTAACTATATTATTAAAATGGAGGAGGTGTGGGTTGGAAAATAAGGTTCTCAACTATGAAACAAAAATAGCTTGTTAATAAGACATACAGATAATCTAATACTAATACAACCCTCTTGTTAGACATAGGCATAGGGCTCATACTCATAGCGATGGTGATAGGAACACCTTTCAGTATGCAAGAATAAACTCATACTCATATCAATTCTCGTTCCCATCTGGAATTTGGGCATGGAATGGGTCGCCGAACAAACTACGAAAACTAACACACAATCAACATTTTAAATTTAAAACTCTAACAAAAATGAAATACTAAGCGTAAAGCCATTAAATATTAAAGCATGCATAAGACATAATAAGCGTAAGACTGTATAGAAACAGAAAGAGAGTCTGTAACACAATAGATAAGACAGCCTTGGTGGTGGGGATGTTTCTTTGTAACTTGGATTTGCTTAAAAACATGCGTAGTATAAAACACTGTTTACCAGCACTGCCAGCACCCTGTGATTTTTTTTTAAATGTAAATCACACATATATTCTTAAACTGGCATTAGAAACCGATACCGACAATGTAAATGCACTGTGATATACCCTGCAGCTAGAGCTGCTCATGTTAAGTGACGATTTTTAAAATTTATAACTAATCATCCTAATTGTAGACACTTCAATACTCGTTTGAGCATTGTTTTGCGCATGTCGTAAATTAACGGAAAAACTTTTTTGGAAAATTTTGATTAGCTCTACTGGGATTCCCCGAATGACACGGTTTACGTCCAAATAATAGTAAAAAACAAAAATGGTCAATTTTTTCTAGTTCACTGGCTTTTATTTTTCCAAGAAAGACTACTCAGACTCAACACAAAAGTTTATGCATTTTTGCAATCTTTTAACATCCGAATAAATACAAATACATCAAAAGTTTAGCTAGGTATGCCGCAGCGGTATACTGTGTTAGTGTGTATACCGGAGTAGGAGTATACTGTATAATGAATTATGTGTATAATGTATAATGAAATAATGTATAATTTTAATATTGTATACGGTATACGCCATACGCAGGCCAAAGACGATGATGGTTTCCTGGTTTAGCTGAGAGTACCGCAGCGGTGTACGTAGACACTTCGTTATTAAAATAAACAGCTATATTTTTTGTTTGTTTGTGTCTCTTTGAAGGTACTCTTTATTGTAATCCCACCCTTTCATAATTATTTAATTAATAATATCTTACAGCACGTTGAGTGGAAGCCCAAAACAAAACATCTTGAATTATTAACCCCGGAAGCACAAAATTACAAACCTTTAGTGTGAAAAGAGCAATCGGAAATTCAAATTTTGTACTAAAAATAGTGAAACAAATCTAAAAGTACAGAACAAGAAGAGAAGACTTACCAAACATAATTTAGATTTAGTGTGCTATTAAATAAAATGTTACCCTTTATAGAGTCCCCCCCCCCACTCGGTGGATTCCATTTTAGTATAAATTATATTGGGCAAAAATAAATTCTCTCAGATACAAAAAAATCTCCACGAGGGCTAACAATCATTCACACACAATCACACACTGACACAGACGACACCGATCTAAATCTACCTATGCCTGGCAATAGCATAATTAAATAGCAGTGGCGTAGGGAAGGGGGACAGGCGGGATATGTCCTCGGGCCCGACCGCCAAGGTAAATGGCGTTAAAATGAGGCTTAATACGTCAAATTATAAATTGTGAACAAGGGTAAGATATTAATTAAACGGGGTAGGGGGCGCCAATTTTTAGTTTGCTCTGGCTGTGCCTATGACTATGGGATGTGGCCAGGGCCGTCTTAACGCATAGGCCCTTTTGGCATTTGCCCGGGGGCCCAAGAGCATAGGGGCCCCATGGGAATATGTTTATTTATTTATATTAAGTATATTATTTTTTTTATTTCTGCGGCGCTCTTTCTTTGCCCTGGGGCACAACACTATATCTTTGTCCGGGGGCCCAAAATGGTGTAAAGACGGCTCTGGATGTGGCACCGTCTTTAATTTACAATCCGTGTGTGCGATACGAAGGCTGACTAAGGGGCTGTCCATGAATGACGTCACGCGATTTTGGCAAATTTTTCACCCCTCCCCCCTCGTCACACGTCGTCACAAAAACTTCACGGTGGTTGAGTGGCATGCGCGCTCGGCTGGCGTACCGATGGTCATGGGTTCGAATCTATGTGAAGGCAAGGATATGTTCCCGGGGCCAAGGACGCCCCTGAGTCCACCCAGCTCAGAATTGGGAACCTTACACTAGTTACGGAAATAAAGGTGGCTGGGTAATGCGTGGAACTCTCAGTCATAGCCGTGGCCTGTGAACGCTGCGTCACTTGCCAACAGACCAGCATGGTCTGTGGACGCAATAATCTTCTGTATAGAAGGAGCGTCTGTATAGATAAGACAAGACCCCCCCCCTCCAATATGACGTCACAAAGCGTTGACCCCCCCCCCTTAAAAGCCGTATTTTCTATAAGAAATGAGCATTTTCAAATCCCTTTTTATTTTTTAGTCATTTAAATATGTATTTAGTGTACAGCTGCACTATAAAATTGTAACACACGTGAAGCCATGTAAAACGGCATTAAATAAATTGTTAACAATCAAATATTTAAGTGTCACTTTTATTTAAAGTTTCGCGTTGTTTATGTGACGTCACATTTCTTAAACACCCCCTCCCCCTCGTTACACATCGACACAAATGTGTAGCCCCCCTCCCCCGTAGGTGCGTGTAGTCATTTATGGACGGCCCCTAATGTAATGTTTCTGATCTCTTATCGTGTTCATAGACATAGAAGTCTTCTCTCTATCATTTATGGACGGCCCCTAATGTAATGTTTCTGATCTCTTATCGTGGTCATAGACATAGAAGTCTTCTCTCTATCATTCCCATCATCACCACCTAGTAGGCCCCTCCCCCCTTAGGTGCGTGACGTCATTTATGGACGGCCCCTAATGTAATGTTTCTGATCTCTTATCGTGGTCATAGACATAGAAGTCTTCTCTCTATCATTCCAATCCCCACCCCTTAGTAGGCCCCTCCCCCTACATGCGGACCTAGCCAGGCAGCGATGCAACGACAAAACACAGTACAATGTATAGCAGCGGCGTATGTTACGTCTCTATGTTTAGGTGGATTGTACCTTGCTCTCCGCTACACACAACATACACAAGAGATGACACAAGTCTGTGTAACGATGCAATGTTTATTCTACTATAAACAACTGTACAACTGGCTGTCTTGCCTTGACATAAAATACATCTATATATAACGGGCTGTATGCTCAAGCATGCCCTCGGTCCGACCCGACCGCTTCTGGGCGACGTTAAACTCAACTCTGTTTTACTGCAACCCTGCAGCTCCCCGGTCTACCCTGACCGGTCTGACCGCACATCACTGTGCGAACTACACAGCTTTCTGCAACTCCCTGCCCTCGTCTCGACTACTCTCTTATAAACCCCCCCAACTGGTCTCAACTGACCCTGGCGTGTCCTCTGGTCATGTCCCTGACATATCCCGTGTGACCAGAAGTTCACTCAGACATCACTAGACACTATTCCCGTGATAGGAGTTCATACCCGTCAACAACGCCTTGACCCGACTCCAACACTGGCTCACAACAATCTCACAACAATCTCACAACAATCATTCGCAGTGATTCTCATACCCTGACAGCGTAGCTAGAACTTTTGACGCCCGGGGTTGTCTCCAATTTGCCGCCCTTTTTAAGTCAATCTTATGATGTTGTTGTTTTTTTAAAAAATAAATTAATAAACATGAATAAATAATTGCAATTGAAACGAACTAAAGGTGGGGAACATTTTTACCATTGCATGCCGTATTTATGTAAGCAGTATTAAATGAGGCCGCATAAGATGATATTATGATATACATGTCCCTAAAAATACATCTATCTATATAATTCTCTCCGTGGTCGGACCCTGCGAGACAAGCTGCAAGTATTTTCAACAGATACTAATTTTAGAAAGCAGCGCACCAAATTACTGCACCAATGCATTAAAAGGTGTGCAAATTAAATATGCGCTGTAAAAATAATTATTATATGACGTCATTGTTTTCGCTGATATTTTAATTTTGTAAAAAGGGAACAATGTAAAAAGTTATAAAATACTTTGTGTACATTACAGAAAGTTTAATATTTCGTATTGATCAAACAAGGACAAGTTAGTTGGGATTTTGAAAAAGCTGGGCGCCGTAGGCGCCCTAAAAAAGTGCCTTTTTTCAAAATAAATAGATTTCAGCTGAACACTTCCGTAATTTTTTACGGGTGATACGCCGCGGGTCTCTCCAGAGTTCCTTCTTTTCATTCACTCACAGTCGTTTGCCCAAACCCACCCCATTTTGACAACTGTGTTTTTCATGAAGTCTTCACCCGTCGATAAATCATTAGCGGCGTATGCTACGCCGCGGGTCAGCTAGTTTTTTTTTATAAAATACAAGATAATTTTTTAAGGGCACAAGAAGATTACTGAGGTCGGATTACCCCCCCCCCTCCCCCCCCCCAAAAAGGCAAAACTTTTTCCAAATTTACATTAAAAAAACATTATCAACTAATATGCTTTTATTTTGTATTTAATAAAAAAAATATTTAAAAATTTGTTTACATTAGTATGTAAACATATTTATACATTTACTTTCCTAACTTTCATAGTAGAAAAATCGTGTATTATGATATCAAAATTTAAATTATTTGTAATATTTTGTTCCATGGACAATATTGCAAGATTTTGTAGTCTTAAATTATTCATTGTGAAACAAAGATACTTTTTTTTATCAACTTCAATTTGGCGAAGCTCCTTTCATAACTAGCGACACTGATAGCAATTATTTTATTTTTAAAAACTCAGCAAAATTACAATGTTGGGTACGGAATTTTTCTATCTATACTCTTGAATAAATTTAAATAGATCAAGTGGGACTACCCCCCCCCCTCCCGTCTTTCTAAACAACGCCTCTTCTTGTAGTGTAGGTACAGCAGTGGCATAGCGAGGGGTGGGGGGCAGGGGTGCAAATGCCCCGGGTGGCACTTTGCCAGGGGCGGCAAATTCCTAGTAGTTTTTATATATTTTCTGACAAATAAAATATTGTTTTTAAAAAAATATACTTCATAAATTCTTCTGATGCTAATGCTACTGTTTTCAAAATCCTGAGCCTGATGTGGTATCAACTTAAATGATTAGACAGCCGCTCCTGTTGTAAAAGCAAATCTTACTGTACCCTGTCTATTCGAAACATGAGCCAATCGAATTCTCCGAGTGGCACGTTGTTGGGGGGGGGGCGGCAAATTCCTAGTTGTTAATTAGCTTCTAAAAATAAATAACATTATGATAAAGTTTAATAAGATAAAAGAAAAGCCAAGATAACTTTTTTTTAAATGAAGAAGCTACATTAAAAAATTAAACGTTTTAAATACCAAACTTAAATTTAAACTCATATTCTCCTATTAATCTATTAATCTAAAGACCTCTGTTACTAATGCTGCTGAGCTGAAAAACATTGGGGCTGAAGTAGTGTACGAACATGACATTAATTTACTGGTAGGCCTACATATAATTGATTTAAACGTAGGTAAACTAATTGAACAAAATTGTTGGCGTACTATATGGTTTATTCGTTCAAAGCATAGTTATTTTAATTTTAATGTCTTTATTTTGTGGAATACATTATTTTAAATGAATAAAATTGCTTATCTAATGGAATTAAAACTTGGCACACATAAATTCAAAAGTATCAATTCATGAACAAGTGCTCAACATTACCAACGTTGGTTGTTGCAATTAGAAAGAATCAGAAATGGGATAACAAAGAATAAAATAAAACACAGTGGCAAAAGGTTCTTGCTAGAATGCTTGACATTTTATAAATCATGGTAAAATTGAATGTGGCTTTTTTCGGTAACACACAGAGAGAGAGAGAGAGAGAGAGAGAGAGAGAGAGAGAGAGGAGAGAGAGAGAGAGAGAGAGAGAGAGAGAGAGAGAGAGAGAGAGAGAGAGAGAGAGAGAGAGAGAGAGAGAGAGAGAAAGAGGCAATTTTCTGGAACCGATGCATTTGCTTGCAAAGTACGACCAAGCACTCCAAGAACATCGTTTGAAGAAGGGTTTTTAAAAAAACGTGTCATCTCAAAATTAAACTGAGCTCATGAGGCTCATATGCGATACAGTTAGCGAAAAATAATATTTTTTTCCGGAACAAGATACATAAAAAATGTTTCATTGTATTCGATAGCTTTCATATATTTCACATAAGGATCAAACAAGTCCTGTTGTGTGATATGTAAAGATTGAACATCAAAAAGAAGACCTTGTAGTTGTAGAATCTTTCAAAGATTTTATTAAAGCAAATTGAATCTGCTTTTGACATTTCTGAAATGATTTTAAATAAATGATGATCTTAATATAATTGACTGCACAGGCTAAACCTGTTTTAATATTTCTTCGTTTCTGAAAAGTATACAGGAGTTCAAGAAAGACATAATAGATTAAAAGTCGATGTAAATATAAAAATCTCACTCAAAAAGTTCATTAAACCTACTTTGTTTACATGATACTTCAACTGAAACGATATCTCTATTTTAGTACACTAGAATGTTGTTACGCATTCTTTTCCATGTCCATACACCGTTTGGAATATCTAATTGCTTCTACAAGCAACTGACTTCAGGATACGAAAAAGTGAATATCCCAATGGAGCCATTTCGAGGTTATTTTTAAAACTGTAGAGGAATTGATAGATGCAGACAAAAAGCTCAATAGACAAACAGACGCAGGAACGTTCCTAATCACAATTACATGTACATCTTTTTATTTTCTAATTTATGTCAAAGATGCCCGAAATTATTTACAAACGTATAGTGTTTAAAATGTTTAGTTGAGGTTTCTCACAGGGAAACTAATGGACTACTTAAAGGATGCTTTGACAATAATAGCATCTCTAAAATAAAGATAATAAAAGTTAATTATGATTAATAACGAATACACCAAGATTATCTAATCTATACGAATACACCAAGATTATCTAATCTATAGCTATTTTGGCTACTGAGCATGTCATAGCAGAAGAAATTGATACATGAAAGATTGCGCAATGCGAAAACATAAATTATTTATTTTATTTAAGAACTGAAGCTTTTCTTTTTATTTCTAGAATAAAAATGAAATGTGTCCTATTATTACTTCACCACTATCTGTACTTTATAAATGTGTCCTATTATTACTTCACCACTATCTTTACTTTATAAATGTGTCCTATTATTACTTCACCACTATCTTTACTTTATAAATGTGTCCTATTATTACTTCACCACTATCTTTACTTTATAAATGTGTCCTATTATTACTTCACCACTATCTTTACTTTATAAATGTGTCCTATTATTAATTCACCACTATCTTTACTTTATAAATGTGTCCTATTATTACTTCACCACTATCTTTACTTTATAAATGTGTCCTATTATTAATTCACCACTATCTTTACTTTATAAATGTGTCCTATTATTACTTCACCACTATCTTTACTTTATAAATGTGTCCTATTATTAATTCACCACTATGTTTACTTTATAAATGTGTCCTATTATTGCGTCACCACTATGTTTACTTTATAAATGTGTCCTATTATTACGTCACCACTATCTTTACTTTATAAATGTGTCCTATTATTACTTCACCACTATCTTTACTTTATAAATGTGTCCTATTATTACTTCACCACTATCTTTACTTTATAAATGTGTCCTATTATTACTTCACCACTATCTTTACTTTATAAATGTGTCCTATTATTACGTCACCACTATGTTTACTTTATAAATGTGTCCTATTATTACGTCACCACTATCTTTACTTTATAAATGTGTCCTATTATTACGTCACCACTATGTTTACTTTATAAATGTGTACTATTATTACGTCACCACTATGTTTACTTTATAAATGTGTCCTATTATTACGTCACCACTATCTTTACTTTATAAATGTGTCCTATTATTACTTCACCACTATCTTTACTTTATAAATGTGTCCTATTATTACTTCACCACTATCTTTACTTTATAGCATGAACATATTTTTCGGGGGGGGGGCGGCACATTTGGGTTCTTCCCCGGGCGGCACATTTGGGTTCTTCCCCGGGCGGCACATACCTACGCTACGCCTCTGAGGTACAGCCATAAAAAAAACTGGATACTTTTTCTTTCAATATGGAACTGTTCTTTATCAATGTCAATAAATTTATTTATTTGCAAATTCTGCATTCATTAAGTTACATGGTATTATACACGATTATTTTCTCGCAAGTTCATGCAACTGATCAAAGCGTTCTGTTATTTTTCTTTTATAATTCTATCGATGGATAAAAACATTTCTCGTTGTACTTCTTGATCTAAAGAAGGTCACGGTGTCTACCCCTCACAACTTACCCCATAGACCTCCTTCGAGTATTCCAATGCCAAATAACGAGATATACAGAATTTTACCCTTTGGTGTCACGCCTTGTGATGGTGTCAACCGGTGCGGTCTGCACCCACGCAATCCCTAGTGATGCCCCTGTGTGTTAACAACTGTTTTCTTTGTTAATTTGTTTGCTTAATATTGAACATACCAGCGGTCAGATCGTGATCGGGGGCCCGGGGCAGAAGGGGGCACCCATGTGGGTTTGTGCCTAGGGCACCAAGATGGCTTAATCCGGCCCTGATCTGATCGCGTTTTAATATTAATAGTTTTAATATTCTTCAGTTGTCAATTTTTCCAAGGCGCTTGAAATGTTTAAAGTATGTCTTTTTTCTAAATTATGTATGTATGTATGTATGTATGTATGTATGTATGTATGTATGTATGTATGTATGTACGTACGTACGTACGTACGTATGTATGTATGTATGTATGTATGTATGTATGTATGTATGTATGTATGTATGTATGTATGTATGTATGTATGTATTTATGTATGTATGTATGTATGTATGTATGTATGTATGTATGTATGTATGTATGTATGTATGTATGTATGTAGGTATGTATGCCTATTGCGGTGTTTTTTAACGGATAAATTAGAATATTTTCATATTCTTGTCATAAATCTTAATAAGTTTCAATAAAATAAACGAGTTCAAATTATTTACATTTAACTTTATTAGATAGGCGTAAATTTTTAATGAAAAACCGTATTTTAATGAAAAACACACATTATTTGTGCTACCTTAATGCACCTTAAATTAGTATCTGTTGAACATACTTGCAGCATCGTGTCTCGCAGGCTCCGACCACGAAGAGAAATATTTATATAGATTGATTTTTACCTGCACATATCCTCTGCATTGTCATAATAATATATGGTTATAATAGTTATAAGTTGTGTTAATGATTTAAATGTAATGCAGTATCTTAATGACATGAATGGATATAAGAAACTCATTAATTTTTATGGAAATTATTTTTTTCCACAATTGCAATTGCTTTCGTTCGTGCTTCTTTAGTTGAACGTTTCTATTTCTACAAAGCCTTTTTTTAAAGCTGTGAACACAAATGAATGTCATAATACAAAATTTGATGTAGAAGGAATTATAGCTTATTAAAGAATTATTATAAATTAGAACAATTTTCTTTTCAGAATACACAATTTGTTATTTATCATGATCACACTATCCTTTCAATGTTAGTTTGAAACAAAATTCAAAAATCCCAGGTAGCAAGAAAATTATATATATATATATATATATATTATATATATATTAGGGCTGTTAACGATTAATTTAAATTTAATCGTTAACTTTTGAAAAATTAACGATTAATTAATCGTTAGTTTCGATTAAAGTCAAAATTTTAAATTTATGGTGTCATAATTAACATTAATTCAACCTACTTGATGAAAATCTAAATAACACTGGAATGTCTTCTTTATATAACACTGGAATGTCTTCTTAATATGACATCTTTTAACAAACAGACAAGTGTGTTTACATTATTTAGTTCAAGTGATGTGGGGGTCTTATGAACAATATAACCAGCCGAGCTGAACAATCTTTCACATAGTTTTAGATTGCCTACGCTGAAGTTTCTGATACTTTAGTGGATGTTTGGTTTGCAGGTGATATTTAAGCGAAGTGTTAGAACCATGGTAGCAATGTTCCCTTTAAGCCGCGCGGCTGCGCAGATATTTGAACGACGCCACGCAGGAGTTTAGAATCACCGCGCAGCAAATTTTGTAGAATATTGCACACAAAAATGGACTTTGTGCAACTTTGCACATGAGTTGTTTTTTTAAACTTTGCACACGGACCAACGAAGCTTAGACTTAGAGGGAACATTTCATGGTAGGACTTAGACTTAGAGGGAACATTTCATGGTAGGACTTAGACTTAGAGGGAACATTTCATGGTAGGACTTAGACTTAGAGGGAACATTTCATGGTAGGACTTAGACTTAGAGGGAACATTTCATGGTAGGACTTAGACTTAGAGGGAACATTTCATGGTAGGACTTAGACTTAGAGGGAACATTTCATGGTAGGACTTAGACTTAGAGGGAACATTTCATGGTAGGACTTAGACTTAGAGGGAACATTTCATGGTAGGACTTAGACTTAGAGGGAACATTTCATGGTAGGACTTAGACTTAGAGGGAACATTTCATGGTAGGACTTAGACTTAGAGGGAACATTTCATGGTAGGACTTAGACTTAGAGGGAACATTTCATGGTAGGACTTAGACTTAGACGGAACATTTCATGGTAGGACTTAGACTTAGAGGGAACATTGCATGGTAGGACTTAGACTTAGAGGGAACATTTCATGGTAGGCAAACGATTTCTCTCAAGGGACACAATAACCTTTATCAATATTTTGAATATTCGTGACAGTCAATAGTTTAAAACCAAAATGCTCCTGTTATTGTCCGGAAATTAGTTTATATTTATCGGCTGAAATATTTTACTTTTTGACTTCCAGCACATTTATAAGTGGTGGGTCGATTAATCGTTAAAAAGGTTTAGTCGTTAAAAATTGTTAACGATTAATTGAGAAATTAATAGTTAATTTACGCAGCCCTAATATATATATATTAGGGCTGTTAACGATTAATTTACAATTAATCGTAAACTTTTGAAAAATTAATGATTAATTAATCGTTAATTTCGAATAAAGCCAAAAATTGAAATTTATGGTGTCATAAGTAACATTTATTAAAATACTTGTCGAAAATCAAAATGGCACTGGAATCTCTTCTTTATGACATCTTTTAACCAACAACGCAAACAGATAAGTGTATTGACAATAGTTGGTTCAAGTGATGAGCGGGTCTTAATATATACATTGACAATATAACAGTCGTTCACATAGCTTTAGATTGTCTCAGCTGAAGTTTCCGATACTATAGTGGTTTGCAGGTGATATGTAAACGAAGTGTTAGAACCGCGGTAGCATGTTTCCTTTAAGCAGCGCGGCTGCGCAGATATTTGACCGACGTCACGCAGGAGTTTAGAATCACCGCGCAGCAAATTTTGTAAAACATTGCACAAAAAATGGACGTTAAGCTTTGCACACGAGTTGTTTTTTTTAAACTTTGCACACGGAAAAACGAAGCTTAGACTTAAGGGGACATTGCATGGAAAGCAAACGATTTCTCTCAATGGAAACTATAATCTTTATCAACATTTTGAACATTCACGTAAGTGAATAGTTTAAAACCAAAATGTTCGTGTAATCGTCCGGAAATTAGCAATGTATGTCACGTCTGTCTGTCCCATCTGTCCGTGACGCTACAATTGTAGAAAGCAGCGCACCAAATTACTGCACCAAAAATAACTCTTTTCGAACGTTCCACAGAAAATTGTGCAATATGAAAATAAATGAATAAAATAAAAAAAAATAAAAGTTCTGTATTACATTACTTTTTATTCTGATGTGTATTTTTTTCAAAATAGATAGATTTCAGCTGAAATGTATTTATATTGAAAACTTCCGGTATTTTTGACGGGTAGTTAGTTTATATTTATCGGTCGAAAAATTTTACTTTTTGACTTCCTGTACATATGTAACTGGTGGGTCGATTAATCATTAAAAAAATTTTTAATCGTTAACAATTTTTAACAATTAGTCGAGAAAATTAATCGTTAATTTCCGCAGGCCTAATATACACATCTTATCTGTTTAAAGACGCTCCTTCTGTACAGAAGATTATTGCGTCCTACGCTCATCCATGGTTTGTGTTTAGTCCTGCATTTTATTAGATATTTAAATGTTGATAAAGTGTTGGTTTTCCTGGTTTTTTCAGGCAACCCATTCCACGCCCGAATTCCGGACGGGAAGAACGAAAATTTGTATTTGTTTGTTCTTGCATACAGAACAAGAAAGGTGTTTTTATCCTCATGTATATCTGAGGGTTGTATTAAGTTATATTTGTGTTGTATTTCTAAATTAGAATTAATTGCTTTATGTATTATTAGTATTTTACTCTTGGTTCTTCTATCCTCTAGTGTTTCAAGGTTTAATGATTTAACTAATGGTGTTATTCTTGTCAGTTTTGAATATTCTCCAGTAATGAATCTGGCAGCTCTTTTTTGAATTTGTTCTAGTTTATCAATGTTTTCATTAGTGGATGGGTCCCATACAGAAGATGCATATTCTAGTACAGGTCTCACCAAAGTGAGGTAGCATTTTAGTTTTATATCTCTATTTAATTACATTTGTGAAAGTTTCTTTTTATAAAGCCTAAGGTTTTGTTTGATTTTTTAATAACTTCATTGACATGGGGATTCCATGATAGTTTCTCATGTATTATGACTCCTATGTATTTTGCATCTTTTGTTTGGGTCAGTTCTTTTCCATGAATGTAATATTTTGAATTTATTTGTTTCTTTTTCTTTGTTACTCTTAACAGTTGACACTTTTCTGGGTGGAAAGACATACTCCAGTTAGTTAAAGACATACTCCAGTTAGTTAAAGACATACTCCAGTTAGTTAAAGACATACTCCAGTTAGTTAAAGACATACTCCAGTTGGTTAAAGACATACTCCAGTTAGTTAAAGACATACTTCAGTTAGTGAAAGACATACTCAAGTAAGTTAAAGACATACTCCAGTTAGTTAAAGACATACTCCAGTTAGTTAAAGACATACTCCAGTTAGTTAAAGACACACTCCAGTTAGTTAAAGACACACTCCAGTTAGTTAAAGACATACTCCAGTTAGTTAAAGACATACTCCAGTTGGTTAAAGACATACTCCAGTTGGTTAAAGACATACTCCAGTTGGTTAAAGACATACTCCAGTTAGTTAAAGACATACTCCAGTTAGTTAAAGACATACTCCAGTTGGTTAAAGACATACTCCAGTTGGTTAAAGACATACTCCAGTTAGTTAAAGACATACTCCAGTTGGTTAAAGACATACTCCAGTTGGTTAAAGACATACTCCAGTTAGTTAAAGACATACTCCAGTTGGTTAAAGACATACTCCAGTTGGTTTAAGACACACTCCAGTTAGTTAAAGACACACTCCAGTTAGTTAAAGAAACACTCCAGTTAGTTAAAGCCACACTCCAGTTAGTTAAAGACACACTCCATTTAGTTAAAGACACACTCCAGTTAGTTAAAGACATACTCCAGTTAGTTAAAGACATACTCCAGTTAGTTAAAGACATACTCCAGTTAGTTAAAGACATACTCCAGTTAGTTAAAGACATACTCCAGTTAGTTAAAGACATACTCCAGTTGGTTAAAGACATACTCCAGTTGGTTAAAGACATACTCCAGTTGGTTAAAGACATACTCCAGTTGGTTAAAGACATACTCCAGTTGGTTAAAGACATACTCCAGTTAGTTAAAGACATACTCCAGTTAGTTAAAGACATACTCCAGTTAGTTAAAGACATACTCCAGTTAGTTAAAGACATACTCCAGTTAGTTAAAGACATACTCCAGTTAGTTAAAGACATACTCCAGTTGGTTAAAGACATACTCCAGTTGGTTAAAGACATACTCCAGTTAGTGAAAGACATACTCCAGTTAGTTAAAGACATACTCCAGTTAGTTAAAGACATACTCCAGTTGGTTAAAGACATACTCCAGTTGGTTAAAGACATACTCCAGTTAGTTAAAGACATACTCCAGTTGGTTAAAGACATACTCCAGTTGGTTAAAGACATACTCCAGTTAGTTAAAGGCATACTCCAGTTAGTTAAAGACATGCTCCAGTTAGTTAAAGACATACTCCAGTTAGTTAAAGACATACTCCAGTTAGTTAAAGACATACTCCAGTTAGTTTCCCATTTTATCAATTTATCTAAGCCTGTCTGTAAAACTTGCTCTTGTTCTGATTAGACCTATCTAATCTTAGGTTTGGTCAGTTTAATTTCGTCATGTGTTTCGAATCTTTACTCAGATTAATAATTATTACAATGTTATATTGTATATAAGATCTAAAACACACAAACTCACATGTATTATATATGATGCATGTAATATACAATTTCGCAGGACTAGACACAAACCATAGATAAGCGTAGGACGCAATAATCTTCTGTATAGAAGGAGCGTCTGTAAACAGATAAGATAAGATAAGACACGCACGTAATAAGCTAATAAATAATGCAATGCTTTATGCAACAGCATGCAAACAACTTTCTATTGTTTCCACCATGTAAATTTTACAAACCTTAGAGCACATAAACAAATATCTGGACTTCATTGTCGCTTATTTCACAAGAAGATAGTCTTTAAAAATGCACACACAAAAATTCGTTTTTAGTTGATATAAGGAAATTTGAAAATTCCACAACACTTTTGTTTATTGAGAAATTTCTATAATCTATAATTTTTTGTGTTTACGCCTTACAACAAAAATTTCTATCAGCTGAAATTTATAACAATTGACTGCTAATACTGCTATGCATGGTTAAATTTGATGTTGGGCTACTTAATGTAATTAATGAATATTTAACAATTTAAATGCCAAGAAAAAAATGTAGAGGGTATTTTATATGGGTAAAAATATTGGCAAAAATAATCAGGTAAAACGTCAATGCGTCATGACAGGTTCAAATTTTAAAGAGGAAAGCGTAAGTTACATTTGACAACAAACACAGTTTTGTCAAACATTAAGATTAAGTAAAATGACATTGCATCAAAGAGGTAGGAAAACAGTTTGAAGATTAACTTTCACTTGTTGCAATTTGAGTTTTTAAAGAAATAAATGTTTTTGTGAAGCTTAACTTTTTGTGACGTAGGATGCAATAATCTTCCCTATAGAAGGAGCGTCTGTAACAGAGAAGATAAGATCAGATAAGGAGATATGTGCACAATTAAATGAAGAAAAGTAACAGTTAAATATTAAAGCACATGCTCATAAGTTGAAAATAGTTATTTAACTATTCAATGCCATCCATGTTTTCTTTCTGTAGGATCACGAATACACTTAGTGACAGATCCAGCAGTAACAATAACATTAAGAAGATAAATATATCATTGACAAATAAGCATGTAAACATTACTGATAAATATATCATTGACAAATAAGCATGTAAACATTACTGATAAATATGTCATTGACAAGTAAGCATGTAAACATTACTGATAAATATGTCATTGACAAGTAAGCATGTAAACATTACTGATAAATATGTCATTGACAAGTAAGCATGTAAACATTACTCTTAAATTTTAATTTGAATACAGTAATTTGATTTAAATTCACATCATAAATCACAGCAGACATTGCAAAAAGCGATGATTCCACATAAAAATGTTATTTAATGCAAGCAAGTTAAACAAGTACCAACTGGTGATATCTCAAGGAATTTTTGAATTTTTATGTGAATTCTAAATGGCATTGTCTTAAGTTGGTTCTTTATTCATCAACTGTGAAGTACATGTAAATGTATAATACCTATGCACCAGAAATTTCAATATCCAACATATCAATGATCTCATCACTTTCACCATAGGAATATAAAATACACATACAAATACACATACAAATAAATACACATACAAATACACATACAAAGACACATACAAATCGAAAGACTTAAGTCATTTGACCCATTTTCATGTAATAAAATCTATCCTTCTAAAGTAATGCAACTACCCAACTGTCTTGACTTACATGACACACAACCCAACTGTTTTGACTTACATGACACACAACCCAACTGTCTTGACTTACATGACACACAGCCCAACTGTCTTGACTTACATGACACACAACCCAACTGTCTTGACTTAGATGACACACAACCCAACTGTCTTGACTTACACGACACACAACCCAACTGTCTTGACTTACATGACACACAACCCAACTGTCTTGACTTATATGACACACAACCCAACTGTCTTGACTTACATGACACACAACCCAACTGTCTTGACTTACATGACACACAACCCAACTGTCTTGACTTACATGACACACAACCCAACTGTCTTGACTTACATGACACACAACCCAACTGTCTTGACTTACATGACACACAACCCAAATGTCTTGACTTACAAGACACACTACTCAGCTGTTTTGACTTCGAAAGTCGACTAAGACATACTCCTAAGGCTAAACTCAGGATTTTATAACAACTTTCCAGTAATCTTGACTCCCATTTTTTTACTGTTTACATGACAGCTGCAAGTTGGTCCTTTACAAACATTCCAGCCATGATTGTGTAACAATTGTGAGGTAAAGGAATGTTTTATTGGCTTTCTTTTATGATAAAATCACAGACGCACTCACAGACGCACTCACAGACGCACTCACAGACACACACACAGAAAAGGATAAAAACTTAGATTAAGTTATTGTTATTCCTGATTGATATCTGTTTGTTCAAGCATTACGTAGTCATAGTTAGGACTATATTTGTGTCGTTTGTTGAACATGGCCACATTCCTAATGGACACTAGTCACCTTTTTGTGCTGGTCAATTCTGTCTTATCCATTGAGGAATCGCTGTTGAAGGAAAAAATAATAGAATAAATTAACTGCGTCCTCGTGAATTTCAACATGTCAAAAATTTCTTTTTCACACTGTCACCAATGTCTTTATTCACACTGTCACCAATGTCTTTATTCACACTGTCACCAATGTCTTTATTCACACTGTCAAAGATGTCTTTATTCACACTGTCACCAATGTCTTTATTCACACTGTCACCAATGTCTTTATTCACACTGTCACCAATGTCTTTATTCACTGTCACCAATGTCTTTATTCACACTGTCACCAATGTCTTTATTCACACTGTCAAAGATGTCTTTATTCACACTGTCACCAATGTCTTTATTCACACTGTCACCAATGTCTTTATTCACACTGTCACCAATGTCTTTATTCACACTGTCAAAGATTTAATCTAATATCTGATTCTATCAGACCCCTGACATGGATACATCTAATCCACCTGTCAATAATTTCTCACTATCTGGTTTCAGTCATATTGATACACCCCAGCCCTGTACCTCATACCACAAACATCAAGATGTTCACCTGTCCCAGGTTGATACACCCCACCTCTGTATCTCATACCACAAACATCAAGATGTTCACCTGTCCCAGGTTGATACACCCCACCTCTGTATCTCATACCACAAACATCAAGATGTTCACCTGTCCCAGGTTGATACACCCCACCTCTGTATCTCATACCACAAACATCAAGATGTTCACCTGTCCCAGGTTGATACACCCCACCTCTGTACCTCATACCACAAACATCAAGATGTTCACCTGTCCCAGGTTGATACACCCCACCTCTGTACCTCATACCACAAACATCAAGATGTTCACCTGTCCCAGGTTGATACACCCCACCCCTGTACCCCATACAACAAACATCAAGATGTTCACCTGTCCCAGATTGATACACCCCACCCCTGTACCTCATACCACAAACATCAAGATGTTCACCTGTCCCAGGTTGATACACCCCACCTCTGTGCCTCATACCACAAACATCAAGATGTTCACCTGTCCCAGGTTGATACACCCCAGCCCTGTACCCCATACCACAAACATCAAGATGTTCACCTGTCCCAGGTTGATACACCCCACCTCTGTGCCTCATACCACAAACATCAAGATGTTCACCTGTCCCAGGTTGATACACCCCAGCCCTGTACCCCATACCACACACATCAAGATGTTCACCTGTCCCAGGTTGACCGCCAGTTGAACATCATGTAGCCAAGCGCTGAGCCCGAGATGATAGCCACGCACAGCCACGGGTTCAGCGTCATGAAGATGACCATCAAGGACAGCATCAATGTCATCTCTGCTGCGTGGACCAGCGTGGACAAGACGTTGTGACAGGAACTTGTCATTTGCCGACTTCTAGAATATGATAAATTGGAATTGTCTGGTTAACTGACTCAAACATGTCTGGTTAAATGATCTAAACATGTCTGGTTAACTGACTCAAACATGTCTGGTTAAATGATGTAAACATGTCTGGTTAAATGATCTAAACATGTCTGGTTAACTGACGCAAACATTTCTGGTTAAATGATGTAAACATGTCTGGTTAACTGACGCAAACATGTCTGGTTAACTGACTCAAACATGTCTGGTTAACTGACTCAAACATGGCTGGTTAACTGACGCAAACATTTCTGGTTAAATGATCTAAACATATCTGGTTAACTTACGCAGACATGTCTGGTTAAATGATCTAAACATGTATGGTTAACTGACGCAAACATGTCTGCTTAAATGATCTAAACATGTCTGGTTAACTGACGCAAAAATTTCTGGTTAAATGATGCAAACATGTCTGATTAACTGACTCAAACATGTCTGGTTAACTAACTCAAACATGTCTGGTTAAATGATGCAAACATGTCTGATTAACTGACTCAAACATGTCTGGTTAACTAACTCAAACATGTCTGGTTAACTAACTCAAACATGTCGGGTTAACTAACTCAAACATGTCTGGTTAACTAACTTAAACATGTCTGGTTAACTAACTCAAACATGTCTGGTTAACTAACTCAAACATGTCGGGTTAACTAACTCAAACATGTCTGGTTAACTAACTTAAACATGTCTGGTTAACTAACTCAAACATGTCTGGTTAACTAACTCAAACTTTCCTCTACGTATCTAGAAGGTTGCTATCAATACACTTGATAATTCCGGCTCCTGTGTCTATGTTGAGGGAGTTCAAGAATCTTGCCCCGTGAGATCACAACTCTACTGGTTTCAATGGCCAGTCAGTGAGTGTATTAGGATTTGGATGTTGGAAGACAGGAGACAACGGACACAATAAATGTGTCAATGACCAGTCAGTGAGAGTATTAGGATTTTGGTGTTGGAAGACAGGAGACAACGGACACAATAAATGTGTCAATGACCAGTCAGTGAGAGTATTAGGATTTGGATGTTGGAAGACAGGAGACAACGGACACAATAAATGTGTCAGTAGCCAGTCAGTGAGTGTATTAGGATTTTGGTGTTGGAAGACAGGAGACAACGGACACAATAAATGTGTCAGTAGCCAGTCAGTGAGAGTATTAGGATTTTGGTGTTGGAAGACAGGAGACAACGGACACAATAAATGTGTCAATGGCCAGTCAGTGAGTGTATTAGGATTTTGGTGTTGGAAGACAGGAGACAACGGACACCATAAATGTGTCAGTAGCCAGTCAGTGAGAGTATTAGGATTTTGGTGTTGGAAGACAGGAGACAACGTACACAATAAATGTGTCAATAGCCAGTCAGTGAGTGTATCAGGATTTGGATGTTGGAAGACAGGAGACAACGGGCACAATAAATGTGTCAATGGCCAGTCAGTGAGTGTATCAGGATTTTGGATATTGGAAGACAGGAGACAACGGACACAATTAATGTGTCAATGGCCAGTCAGTGAGCGTATTAGGATTTTGGTGTTGGAAGACAGAAGACAACGGACACAATAAATGTGTCAGTAGCCAGTCAGTGAGTGTATTAGGATTTTGGTGTTGGAAGACAGGAGACAACGGACACAATAAATGTGTCAGTAGCCAGTCAGTGAGTGTATTAGGATTTTGGTGTTGGAAGACAGGAGACAACGGACACAATAAATGTGTCAATGGCGAGCCAGGCAATGCTGACAGAGGCCTTCAGAGACGAGAATGTTGGTGTCAACCTGAAGTACCGCACAGATGGCAAGCTGATCAACCTTCGGAGGATCCAGGCAAAAACCAAGGTTATGACAGACATCTTCAGAGACCTGCTGTTTGCTGATGACTGTGCCCTCAACGCTGTCTCAGAAGCCGACATGCAATGCAGTGTAAACCTGTTCTCCAGCGCCTGCACAAACTTTGGTCTGACAATCAACACTAAGAAGACTGAGGTCCTCCATCAGCCCGCGCCTGGAAGGCCCTACGTAGAGCCCAACATCACTTTCAATGGCCAGAGACTCAACACAGTGCCCCGGTTCACATACCTAGGCAGCACACTGTCTCAAAATGTCACCATCGATGACTAAGTGAACGTCAGAATTGCCAGAGCCAGCTCCAATTTCGGCAGGTTGTACCCTAATGTCTGGAACAGAAGAGGCATTACCACCCAGACCAAGCTGAAAGTGTACAGGGCAGTGGTGCTCCCCACACTGCTATATGCTTGTGAAACTTGGACTGTTTATCAGCGCCATGCAAGAAAGCTTAAACAATTTCATATAATAAGCCTCAGGAAGATTCTCGGCATAAAGTGGCAGAACAAAATTCCAGACACAGTGGTACTGACCAAGGCAGGTCTCCCCAGCATCTTCAGCCTCCTGATGCAGACCCAGCTTCGCTGGGCAGGGCACGTTGTCCGAATTCCAGAGGGGACGGCCAAAGAGAATCTTCTATGATGAGCTCCAGTATGGCCAGCGGTCCCACGGTGGGCAAAAGTAACGCTTCAAAGACACACTGAAAGCCTCAATGAAAGCGTTTGCCATCAATCCAGACATGTGGGAACGAGCTGCAATGGACCGATCCACCTGGCGCTCTTCCATCCACGAAGGTGCCAGGTCATGCGAGGCAAACCGGATCACAGCCGCAGAAAAGAAGAGGCAAGCCCTAAAGGCCCATGCTGTCAACCATCCAGGAGATGTCCCTCTCGTCCCTTGTCCCTTCTGTTCCCGAACCTTCCGTGCAAGGATCGGCCTAATCAGCCATCTGCGCACGCACAGACAACCCTCGGATGACTAGAGTGGTCCTCGTCGTGTCGACAGACGAACGAACATGTTTTTAAAGATTAAGAAGGCTGCGTTCTGTGTTTTTGGTGTTTTCAGCTGGAACTGTGTAAAAATTGATTTGTATAATTTAGAAACTATTCCTAAAGAGACTATATTCATAAAAGAGACTATATTCATAAAAGAGACTATATTCATAAAAGAGACTATATTCCTAAAGAGACTATATTTATCTGAAAATCTCGATGAATGTGTGATATCTTACCTTATCCAAAACAGAGGTCGAGAATGTAGTCGCCTCATAGCGCTAGCAAGTGCCTCCAAAAGTATTGAGGATATGAATACAATGGCCGTGACGATAGCCAGTCCTAGAGATGAAGATAAAGAAAATAATTTACAAGTCACGTTAAATGGCTTTGTGTTTTCATTCATTGGGTTTACATTTAAGGAACCGTTGCGACCGTCCATACATGACGTCTCGCACCTAGGGGGTGGGGGGTCACACATTTGTGACGAGGGGGATGGGGTGTTTAAGAACTGTGATGTAATATCAAAATGCGCAGCTTTAAATGAAAGTTCCCCTTTAATATTTGATTGCTTCCAAATTTATTTTACGACGTTTTAAATAGCTTATTTTTAAATTCAAATTGAAAGTAGGTGGAAAGAATCACACTTTTCAATAAAAATGAAATGCATCAAAATACGATTTAGTAGCGTCCGTCAAATTTCGGCTTTCAGAATGAACGTTTAAGCAAATAATTGTAAGTAGATATTCAAGTAGCAGTCGTACTAATCAACTATAACACAATCGCTTGAGTGTAGCATGTAAACACGCCTGATTGTTGTCACTAGTGAGTGTAGCATGTTAACACGTCTGATTGTTGTCACTAGTGAGTGTAGCATGTAAACACGTCTGATTGTTGTCACTAGTGAGTGTAGCATGTAAACACGCCTGATTGTTGTCACTTGTGAGTGTAGCATGTAAACACGTCTGATTGTTGTAACTAGTGAGTGTAGCATGTAAACACGTCTGATTGTTGTCACTAGTGAGTGTAGCATGTAAACACGTCTGATTGTTGTCACTAGTGAGTGTAGCATGTAAACACGCCTGATTGTTGTCACTAGTGAGTGTAGCATGTTAACACGTCTGATTGTTGTCACTAGTGAGTGTAGCATGTAAACACGTCTGATTGTTGTCACTAGTGAGTGTAGCATGTAAACACGCCTGATTGTTGTCACTTGTGAGTGTAGCATGTAAACACGTCTGATTGTTGTAACTAGTGAGTGTAGCATGTAAACACGTCTGATTGTTGTCACTAGTGAGTGTAGCATGTAAACACGTCTGATTGTTGTAACTAGTGAGTGTAGCATGTAAACACGCCTGATTGTTGTCACTAGTGAGTGTAGCATGTAAACACGCCTGATTGTTGTAACTAGTGAGTGTAGCATGTAAACACGCGTGATTGTTGTCACTTGTGAGTGTAGCATGTAAACACGTCTGATTGTTGTCACTAGTGAGTGTAGCATGTAAACACGTCTGATTGTTGTAACTAGTGAGTGTAGCATGTAAACACGCCTGATTGTTGTCATTAGTGAGTGTAGCATGTAAACACGCCTGATTGTTGTAACTAGTGAGTGTAGCATGTAAACACGCCTGATTGTTGTAACTAGTGAGTGTAGCATGTAAACACGCCTGATTGTTGTAACTAGTGAGTGTAGCATGTAAACACGTCTGATTGTTGCAACTAGTGAGTGTAGCATGTAAACACGCCTGATTGTTGTAACTAGTGAGTGTAGCATGTAAACACGCCTGATTGTTGTAACTAGTGAGTGTAGCATGTAAACACGTCTGATTGTTGTAACTAGTGAGTGTAGCATGTAAACACGCCTGATTGTTGTAACTAGTGAGTGTAGCATGTAAACACGTCTGATTGTTGTAACTAGTGAGTGTAGCATGTAAACACGTCTGATTGTTGTAACTAGTGAGTGTAGCATGTAAACACGCCTGATTGTTGTCACTAGTGAGTGTAGCATGTAAACACGTCTGATTGTTGTAACTAGTGAGTGTAGCATGTAAACACGTCTGATTGTTGTCACTAGTGAGTGTAGCATGTGAACACGCCTGATTGTTGTCACTAGTGAGTGTAGCATGTAAACACGCCTGATTGTTGTCACTAGTGAGTGTAGCATGTAAACACGTCTGATTGTTGTAACTAGTGAGTGTAGCATGTAAACACGCATGATTGTTGTCACTAGTGAGTGTAGCATGTAAACACGCCTGATTGTTGTCACTAGTGAGTGTAGCATGTAAACACGCCTGATTGTTGTCACTAGTGAGTGTAGCATGTAAACACGTCTGATTGTTGTCACTAGTGAGTGTAGCATGTAAACACGCCTGATTGTTGTCACTAGTGAGTGTAGCATGTAAACACGCCTGATTGTTGTCACTAGTGAGTGTAGCATGTAAACACGTCTGATTGTTGTAACTAGTGAGTGTAGCATGTAAACACGCATGATTGTTGTCACTAGTGAGTGTAGCATGTAAACACGCCTGATTGTTGTCACTAGTGAGTGTAGCATGTTAACACGTCTGATTGTTGTCACTAGTGAGTGTAGCATGTAAACACGCCTGATTGTTGTCACTAGTGAGTGTAGCATGTAAACACGCCTGATTGTTGTCACTAGTGAGTGTAGCATGTAAACACGCCTGATTGTTGTCACTAGTGAGTGTAGCATGTAAACACGCCTGATTGTTGTCACTAGTGAGTGTAGCATGTAAACACGCCTGATTGTTGTCACTAGTGAGTGTAGCATGTAAACACGTCTGATTGTTGTAACTAGTGAGTGTATCATGTAAACACGCATGATTTTGTCACTAGTGAGTGTAGCATGTAAACACGCCTGATTGTTGTCACTAGTGAGTGTAGCATGTAAACACGCCTGATTGTTGTCACTAGTGAGTGTAGCATGTAAACACGTCTGATTGTTGTAACTAGTGAGTGTAGCATGTAAACACGTCTGATTGTTGTAACTAGTGAGTGTAGCATGTAAACACGCCTGATTGTTGTAACTAGTGAGTGTAGCATGTAAACACGCCTGATTGTTGTCATTAGTGAGTGTAGCATGTAAACACGCCTGATTGTGTCACTAGTGAGTGTAGCATGTAAACACGCCTGATTGTTGTCACTAGAGAGTGTAGCATGTAAACACGTCTGATTGTTGTAACTAGTGAGTGTAGCATGTAAACACGCATGATTGTTGTCACTAGTGAGTGTAGCATGTAAACACGCCTGATTGTTGTCACTAGTGAGTGTAGCATGTAAACACGCCTGATTGTTGTCACTAGTGAGTGTAGCATGTAAACACGTCTGATTGTTGTAACTAGTGAGTGTAGCATGTAAACACGTCTGATTGTTGTAACTAGTGAGTGTAGCATGTAAACACGCCTGATTGTTGTAACTAGTGAGTGTAGCATGTAAACACGTCTGATTGTTGTCACTAGTGAGTGTAGCATGTAAACACGCCTGATTGTTGTCACTAGTGAGTGTAGCATGTAAACACGCCTGATTGTTGTCACTAGTGAGTGTAGCATGTAAACACGTCTGATTGTTGTAACTAGTGAGTGTAGCATGTAAACACGCATGATTGTTGTCACTAGTGAGTGTAGCATGTAAACACGCCTGATTATTGTCACTAGTGAGTGTAGCATGTAAACACGCCTGATTGTTGTCACTAGTGAGTGTAGCATGTAAACACGTCTGATTGTTGTCACTAGTGAGTGTAGCATGTAAACACGCCTGATTGTTGTCACTAGTGAGTGTAGCATATAAACACGCCTGATTGTTGTCACTAGTGAGTGAGCATGTAAACACGTCTGATTGTTGTAACTAGTGAGTGTAGCATGTAAACACGCATGATTGTTGTCACTAGTGAGTGTAGCATGTAAACACGCCTGATTGTTGTCACTAGTGAGTGTAGCATGTAAACACGTCTGATTGTTGTCACTAGTGAGTGTAGCATGTAAACACGTCTGATTGTTGTCACTAGTGAGTGTAGCATGTAAACACGCCTGATTGTTGTCACTAGTGAGTGTAGCATGTAAACACGCCTGATTGTTGTCACTAGTGAGTGTAGCATGTAAACACGCCTGATTGTTGTCACTAGTGAGTGTAGCATGTAAACACGTCTGATTGTTGTCACTAGTGAGTGTAGCATGTAAACACGCCTGATTGTTGTCACTAGTGAGTGTAGCATGTAAACACGCCTGATTGTTGTCACTAGTGAGTGTAGCATGTAAACACGTCTGATTGTTGTCACTAGTGAGTGTAGCATGTAAACACGCCTGATTGTTGTCACTAGTGAGTGTAGCATGTAAACACGCCTGATTGTTGTCACTAGTGAGTGTAGCATGTAAACACGCCTGATTGTTGTCACTAGTGAGTGTAGCATGTAAACACGCCTGATTGTTGTCACTAGTGAGTGTAGCATGTAAACACGTCTGATTGTTGTCACTAGTGAGTGTAGCATGTAAACACGCCTTATTGTTGTCACTAGTGAGTGTAGCATGTAAACACGCCTGATTGTTGTCATTAGTGAGTGTAGCATGTAAACACGCCTGATTGTTGTCACTAGTGAGTGTAGCATGTAAACACGCCTGATTGTTGTCACTAGAGAGTGTAGCATGTAAACACGCCTGATTGTTGTAACTAGTGAGTGTAGCATGTAAACACGCCTGATTGTTGTAACTAGTGAGTGTAGCATGTAAACACGCCTGATTGTTGTAACTAGTGAGTGTAGCATGTAAACACGCCTGATTGTTGCAACTAGTGAGTGTAGCATGTAAACACGTCTGATTGTTGTAACTAGTGAGTGTAGCATGTAAACACGCCTGATTGTTGTAACTAGTGAGTGTAGCATGTAAACACGTCTGATTGTTGTCACTAGTGAGTGTAGCATGTAAACACGTCTGATTGTTGTCACTAGTGAGTGTAGCATGTAAACACGTCTGCCTGTTGTCACTAGTGAGTGTAGCATGTAAAAACGCCTGATTGTTGTCACTACACTAGTGAGTGTAGCATGTAAACACGTCTGCCTGTTGTCACTAGTGAGTGTAGCATGTAAACACGCCTGATTGTTGTCACTAGTGAGTGTAGCATGTAAACACGCCTGATTATTGTCACTAGTGAGTGTAGCATGTAAACACGTCTGATTGTTGTCACTAGTGAGTGTAGCATGTAAACACGCCTTATTGTTGTCACTAGTGAGTGTAGCATGTAAACACGCCTGATTGTTGTCATTAGTGAGTGTAGCATGTAAACACGTCTGATTGTTGTAACTAGTGAGTGTAGCATGATGTAAACACGCCTGATTGTTGTCATTAGTGAGTGTAGCATGTAAACACGTCTGATTGTTGTAACTAGTGAGTGTAGCATGTAAACACGCCTTATTGTTGTCACTAGTGAGTGTAGCATGTAAACACGCCTGATTGTTGTAACTAGTGAGTGTAGCATGATGTAAACACGCCTGATTGTTGTCATTAGTGAGTGTAGCATGTAAACACGTCTGATTGTTGTCACTAGTGAGTGTAGCATGTAAACACGTCTGATTGTTGTAACTAGTGAGTGTAGCATGTAAACACGTCTGATTGTTGTAACTAGTGAGTGTAGCATGTAAACACGCCTGATTGTTGTAACTAGTGAGTGTAGCATGTAAACACGCCTGATTGTTGTAACTAGTGAGTGTAGCATGTAAACACGCCTGATTGTTGTCACTAGTGAGTGTAGCATGTAAACACGTCTGATTGTTGTAACTAGTGAGTGTAGCATGTAAACACGTCTGATTGTTGTCACTAGTGAGTGTAGCATGTAAACACGTCTGATTGTTGTCACTAGTGAGTGTAGCATGTAAACACGTCTGATTGTTGTAACTAGTGAGTGTAGCATGTAAACACGCCTGATTGTTGTCACTAGTGAGTGTAGCATGTAAACACGTCTGATTGTTGTCACTAGTGAGTGTAGCATGTAAACACGTCTGATTGTTGTCACTAGTGAGTGTAGCATGTAAACACGCCTGATTGTTGTCACTAGTGAGTGTAGCATGTAAACACGTCTGATTGTTGTCACTAGTGAGTGTAGCATGTAAACACGCCTGATTGTTGTCACTAGTGAGTGTAGCATGTAAACACGTCTGATTGTTGTCACTAGTGAGTGTAGCATGTAAACACGCCTGATTGTTGTAACTAGTGAGTGTAGCATGTAAACACGTCTGATTGTTGTCACTAGTGAGTGTAGCATGTAAACACGCCTGATTGTTGTCACTAGTGAGTGTAGCATGTAAACACGTCTGATTGTTGTAACTAGTGAGTGTAGCATGTAAACACGTCTGATTGTTGTCACTAGTGAGTGTAGCATGTAAACACGTCTGATTGTTGTCACTAGTGAGTGTAGCATGTAAACACGTCTGATTGTTGTCACTAGTGAGTGTAGCATGTAAACACGTCTGATTGTTGTCACTAGTGAGTGTAGCATGTAAACACGCCTGATTGTTGTCACTAGTGAGTGTAGCATGTAAACACGTCTGATTGTTGTCACTAGTGAGTGTAGCATGTAAACACGCCTGATTGTTGTCACTAGTGAGTGTAGCATGTAAACACGCCTGATTGTTGTCACTAGTGAGTGTAGCATGTAAACACGCCTGATTGTTGTCACTAGTGAGTGTAGCATGTAAACACGCCTGATTGTTGTCACTAGTGAGTGTAGCATGTAAACACGCCTGATTGTTGTCACTAGTGAGTGTAGCATGTAAACACGCCTGATTGTTGTCACTAGTGAGTGTAGCATGTAAACACGTCTGATTGTTGTCACTAGTGAGTGTAGCATGTAAACACGTCTGATTGTTGTAACTAGTGAGTGTAGCATGTAAACACGCCTGATTGTTGTCACTAGTGAGTGTAGCATGTAAACACGCCTGATTGTTGTCACTAGTGAGTGTAGCATGTAAACACGCCTGATTGTTGTCACTAGTGAGTGTAGCATGTAAACACGCCTGATTGTTGTCACTAGTGAGTGTAGCATGTAAACACGTATGATTGTTGTCACTAGTGAGTGTAGCATGTAAACACGCCTTATTGTTGTCACTAGTGAGTGTAGCATGTAAACACGCCTGATTGTTGTCATTAGTGAGTGTATCATGTAAACACGCCTGATTGTTGTCACTAGTGAGTGTAGCATGTAAACACGCCTGATTGTTGTCACTAGAGAGTGTAGCATGTAAACACGCCTGATTGTTGTAACTAGTGAGTGTAGCATGTAAACACGCCTGATTGTTGCAACTAGTGAGTGTAGCATGTAAACACGTCTGATTGTTGTAACTAGTGAGTGTAGCATGTAAACACGCCTGATTGTTGTAACTAGTGAGTGTAGCATGTAAACACGTCTGATTGTTGTCACTAGTGAGTGTAGCATGTAAACACGTCTGATTGTTGTCACTAGTGAGTGTAGCATGTAAACACGTCTGCCTGTTGTCACTAGTGAGTGTAGCATGTAAAAACCCCTGATTACTAGTGTAGTATGTAAACACGTCTGCCTGTTGTCACTAGTGAGTGTAGCATGTAAACACGCCTGATTGTTGTCACTAGTGAGTGTAGCATGTAAACACGCCTGATTATTGTCACTAGTGAGTGTAGCATGTAAACACGTCTGATTGTTGTCACTAGTGAGTGTAGCATGTAAACACGCCTTATTGTTGTCACTAGTGAGTGTAGCATGTAAACACGCCTGATTGTTGTCATTAGTGAGTGTAGCATGTAAACACGTCTGATTGTTGTAACTAGTGAGTGTAGCATGATGTAAACACGCCTGATTGTTGTCATTAGTGAGTGTAGCATGTACACACGTCTGATTGTTGTAACTAGTGAGTGTAGCATGTAAACACGCCTTATTGTTGTCACTAGTGAGTGTAGCATGTAAACACGCCTGATTGTTGTAACTAGTGAGTGTAGCATGATGTAAACACGCCTGATTGTTGTCATTAGTGAGTGTAGCATGTAAACACGTCTGATTGTTGTCACTAGTGAGTGTAGCATGTAAACACGTCTGATTGTTGTAACTAGTGAGTGTAGCATGTAAACACGTCTGATTGTTGTAACTCGTGAGTGTAGCATGTAAACACGCCTGATTGTTGTAACTAGTGAGTGTAGCTGTAGCATGTAAACACGCCTGATTGTTGTAACTAGTAAGTGTAGCATGTAAACACGCCTGATTGTTGTAACTAGTGAGTGTAGCATGTAAACACGCCTGATTGTTGTCATTAGTGAGTGTAGCATGTAAACACGTCTGATTGTTGTAACTAGTGAGTGTAGCATGTAAACACGTCTGATTGTTGTCACTAGTGAGTGTAGCATGTAAACACGCCTGATTGTTGTAACTAGTGAGTGTAGCATGTAAACACGCCTGATTGTTGTCATTAGTGAGTGTAGCATGTAAACACGTCTCATTGTTGTCACTAGTGAGTGTAGCATGTAAACACGCCTGATTGTTGTCACTAGTGAGTGTAGCATGTAAACACGCCTGATTGTTGTAACTAGTGAGTGTAGCATGATGTAAACACGCCTGATTGTTGTCATTAGTGAGTGTAGCATGTAAACACGTCTGATTGTTGTCACTAGTGAGTGTAGCATGTAAACACGTCTGATTGTTGTAACTAGTGAGTGTAGCATGTAAACACGTCTGATTGTTGTAACTAGTGAGTGTATCATGTAAACACGCCTGATTGTTGTCACTAGTGAGTGTAGCATGTAAACACGCCTGATTGTTGTCACTAGAGAGTGTAGCATGTAAACACGCCTGATTGTTGTAACTAGTGAGTGTAGCATGTAAACACGCCTGATTGTTGCAACTAGTGAGTGTAGCATGTAAACACGTCTGATTGTTGTAACTAGTGAGTGTAGCATGTAAACACGTCTGATTGTTGTAACTAGTGAGTGTATCATGTAAACACGCCTGATTGTTGTCACTAGTGAGTGTAGCATGTAAACACGCCTGATTGTTGTCACTAGAGAGTGTAGCATGTAAACACGCCTGATTGTTGTAACTAGTGAGTGTAGCATGTAAACACGCCTGATTGTTGCAACTAGTGAGTGTAGCATGTAAACACGTCTGATTGTTGTAACTAGTGAGTGTAGCATGTAAACACGCCTGATTGTTGTAACTAGTGAGTGTAGCATGTAAACACGTCTGATTGTTGTCACTAGTGAGTGTAGCATGTAAACACGTCTGATTGTTGTCACTAGTGAGTGTAGCATGTAAACACGTCTGCCTGTTGTCACTAGTGAGTGTAGCATGTAAAAACCCCTGATTACTAGTGTAGTATGTAAACACGTCTGCCTGTTGTCACTAGTGAGTGTAGCATGTAAACACGCCTGATTGTTGTCACTAGTGAGTGTAGCATGTAAACACGCCTGATTATTGTCACTAGTGAGTGTAGCATGTAAACACGTCTGATTGTTGTCACTAGTGAGTGTAGCATGTAAACACGCCTTATTGTTGTCACTAGTGAGTGTAGCATGTAAACACGCCTGATTGTTGTCATTAGTGAGTGTAGCATGTAAACACGTCTGATTGTTGTAACTAGTGAGTGTAGCATGATGTAAACACGCCTGATTGTTGTCATTAGTGAGTGTAGCATGTACACACGTCTGATTGTTGTAACTAGTGAGTGTAGCATGTAAACACGCCTTATTGTTGTCACTAGTGAGTGTAGCATGTAAACACGCCTGATTGTTGTAACTAGTGAGTGTAGCATGATGTAAACACGCCTGATTGTTGTCATTAGTGAGTGTAGCATGTAAACACGTCTGATTGTTGTCACTAGTGAGTGTAGCATGTAAACACGTCTGATTGTTGTAACTAGTGAGTGTAGCATGTAAACACGTCTGATTGTTGTAACTCGTGAGTGTAGCATGTAAACACGCCTGATTGTTGTAACTAGTGAGTGTAGCTGTAGCATGTAAACACGCCTGATTGTTGTAACTAGTAAGTGTAGCATGTAAACACGCCTGATTGTTGTAACTGGTGAGTGTAGCATGTAAACACGCCTGATTGTTGTCATTAGTGAGTGTAGCATGTAAACACGTCTGATTGTTGTAACTAGTGAGTGTAGCATGTAAACACGTCTGATTGTTGTCACTAGTGAGTGTAGCATGTAAACACGCCTGATTGTTGTAACTAGTGAGTGTAGCATGTAAACACGCCTGATTGTTGTCATTAGTGAGTGTAGCATGTAAACACGTCTCATTGTTGTCACTAGTGAGTGTAGCATGTAAACACGCCTGATTGTTGTCACTAGTGAGTGTAGCATGTAAACACGTATGATTGTTGTCACTAGTGAGTGTAGCATGTAAACACGCCTTATTGTTGTCACTAGTGAGTGTAGCATGTAAACACGCCTGATTGTTGTCATTAGTGAGTGTATCATGTAAACACGCCTGATTGTTGTCACTAGTGAGTGTAGCATGTAAACACGCCTGATTGTTGTCACTAGAGAGTGTAGCATGTAAACACGCCTGATTGTTGTAACTAGTGAGTGTAGCATGTAAACACGCCTGATTGTTGCAACTAGTGAGTGTAGCATGTAAACACGTCTGATTGTTGTAACTAGTGAGTGTAGCATGTAAACACGCCTGATTGTTGTAACTAGTGAGTGTAGCATGTAAACACGTCTGATTGTTGTCACTAGTGAGTGTAGCATGTAAACACGTCTGATTGTTGTCACTAGTGAGTGTAGCATGTAAACACGTCTGCCTGTTGTCACTAGTGAGTGTAGCATGTAAAAACCCCTGATTACTAGTGTAGTATGTAAACACGTCTGCCTGTTGTCACTAGTGAGTGTAGCATGTAAACACGCCTGATTGTTGTCACTAGTGAGTGTAGCATGTAAACACGCCTGATTATTGTCACTAGTGAGTGTAGCATGTAAACACGTCTGATTGTTGTCACTAGTGAGTGTAGCATGTAAACACGCCTTATTGTTGTCACTAGTGAGTGTAGCATGTAAACACGCCTGATTGTTGTCATTAGTGAGTGTAGCATGTAAACACGTCTGATTGTTGTAACTAGTGAGTGTAGCATGATGTAAACACGCCTGATTGTTGTCATTAGTGAGTGTAGCATGTACACACGTCTGATTGTTGTAACTAGTGAGTGTAGCATGTAAACACGCCTTATTGTTGTCACTAGTGAGTGTAGCATGTAAACACGCCTGATTGTTGTAACTAGTGAGTGTAGCATGATGTAAACACGCCTGATTGTTGTCATTAGTGAGTGTAGCATGTAAACACGTCTGATTGTTGTCACTAGTGAGTGTAGCATGTAAACACGTCTGATTGTTGTAACTAGTGAGTGTAGCATGTAAACACGTCTGATTGTTGTAACTCGTGAGTGTAGCATGTAAACACGCCTGATTGTTGTAACTAGTGAGTGTAGCTGTAGCATGTAAACACGCCTGATTGTTGTAACTAGTAAGTGTAGCATGTAAACACGCCTGATTGTTGTAACTAGTGAGTGTAGCATGTAAACACGCCTGATTGTTGTCATTAGTGAGTGTAGCATGTAAACACGTCTGATTGTTGTAACTAGTGAGTGTAGCATGTAAACACGTCTGATTGTTGTCACTAGTGAGTGTAGCATGTAAACACGCCTGATTGTTGTAACTAGTGAGTGTAGCATGTAAACACGCCTGATTGTTGTCATTAGTGAGTGTAGCATGTAAACACGTCTCATTGTTGTCACTAGTGAGTGTAGCATGTAAACACGCCTGATTGTTGTCACTAGTGAGTGTAGCATGTAAACACGCCTGATTGTTGTAACTAGTGAGTGTAGCATGATGTAAACACGCCTGATTGTTGTCATTAGTGAGTGTAGCATGTAAACACGTCTGATTGTTGTCACTAGTGAGTGTAGCATGTAAACACGTCTGATTGTTGTAACTAGTGAGTGTAGCATGTAAACACGTCTGATTGTTGTAACTAGTGAGTGTATCATGTAAACACGCCTGATTGTTGTCACTAGTGAGTGTAGCATGTAAACACGCCTGATTGTTGTCACTAGTGAGTGTAGCATGTAAACACGCCTGATTGTTGTAACTAGTGAGTGTAGCATGTAAACACGCCTGATTGTTGTCACTAGTGAGTGTAGCATGTAAACACGTCTGATTGTTGTAACTAGTGAGTGTAGCATGTAAACACGTCTGATTGTTGTAACTAGTGAGTGTATCATGTAAACACGCCTGATTGTTGTCACTAGTGAGTGTAGCATGTAAACACGCCTGATTGTTGTCACTAGAGAGTGTAGCATGTAAACACGCCTGATTGTTGTAACTAGTGAGTGTAGCATGTAAACACGCCTGATTGTTGCAACTAGTGAGTGTAGCATGTAAACACGTCTGATTGTTGTAACTAGTGAGTGTAGCATGTAAACACGCCTGATTGTTGTAACTAGTGAGTGTAGCATGTAAACACGTCTGATTGTTGTCACTAGTGAGTGTAGCATGTAAACACGTCTGATTGTTGTCACTAGTGAGTGTAGCATGTAAACACGTCTGCCTGTTGTCACTAGTGAGTGTAGCATGTAAAAACCCCTGATTACTAGTGTAGTATGTAAACACGTCTGCCTGTTGTCACTAGTGAGTGTAGCATGTAAACACGCCTGATTGTTGTCACTAGTGAGTGTAGCATGTAAACACGCCTGATTATTGTCACTAGTGAGTGTAGCATGTAAACACGTCTGATTGTTGTCACTAGTGAGTGTAGCATGTAAACACGCCTTATTGTTGTCACTAGTGAGTGTAGCATGTAAACACGCCTGATTGTTGTCATTAGTGAGTGTAGCATGTAAACACGTCTGATTGTTGTAACTAGTGAGTGTAGCATGATGTAAACACGCCTGATTGTTGTCATTAGTGAGTGTAGCATGTACACACGTCTGATTGTTGTAACTAGTGAGTGTAGCATGTAAACACGCCTTATTGTTGTCACTAGTGAGTGTAGCATGTAAACACGCCTGATTGTTGTAACTAGTGAGTGTAGCATGATGTAAACACGCCTGATTGTTGTCATTAGTGAGTGTAGCATGTAAACACGTCTGATTGTTGTCACTAGTGAGTGTAGCATGTAAACACGTCTGATTGTTGTAACTAGTGAGTGTAGCATGTAAACACGTCTGATTGTTGTAACTCGTGAGTGTAGCATGTAAACACGCCTGATTGTTGTAACTAGTGAGTGTAGCTGTAGCATGTAAACACGCCTGATTGTTGTAACTAGTAAGTGTAGCATGTAAACACGCCTGATTGTTGTAACTGGTGAGTGTAGCATGTAAACACGCCTGATTGTTGTCATTAGTGAGTGTAGCATGTAAACACGTCTGATTGTTGTAACTAGTGAGTGTAGCATGTAAACACGTCTGATTGTTGTCACTAGTGAGTGTAGCATGTAAACACGCCTGATTGTTGTAACTAGTGAGTGTAGCATGTAAACACGCCTGATTGTTGTCATTAGTGAGTGTAGCATGTAAACACGTCTCATTGTTGTCACTAGTGAGTGTAGCATGTAAACACGCCTGATTGTTGTCACTAGTGAGTGTAGCATGTAAACACGCCTGATTGTTGTAACTAGTGAGTGTAGCATGATGTAAACACGCCTGATTGTTGTCATTAGTGAGTGTAGCATGTAAACACGTCTGATTGTTGTCACTAGTGAGTGTAGCATGTAAACACGTCTGATTGTTGTAACTAGTGAGTGTAGCATGTAAACACGTCTGATTGTTGTAACTAGTGAGTGTAGCATGTAAACACGCCTGATTGTTGTAACTAGTGAGTGTAGCATGTAAACACGTCTGATTGTTGTCACTAGTGAGTGTAGCATGTAAACACGTCTGATTGTTGTCACTAGTGAGTGTAGCATGTAAACACGTCTGATTGTTGTCACTAGTGAGTGTAGCATGTAAACACGTCTGATTGTTGTCACTAGTGAGTGTAGCATGTAAACACGCCTGATTGTTGTCACTAGTGAGTGTAGCATGTAAACACGCCTGATTGTTGTCACTAGTGAGTGTAGCATGTAAACACGCCTGATTGTTGTCACTAGTGAGTGTAGCATGTAAACACGCCTGATTGTTGTCACTAGTGAGTGTAGCATGTAAACACGTCTGATTGTTGTCACTAGTGAGTGTAGCATGTAAACACGCCTGATTGTTGTCACTAGTGAGTGTAGCATGTAAACACGCCTGATTGTTGTCACTAGTGAGTGTAGCATGTAAACACGCCTGATTGTTGTAACTAGTGAGTGTAGCATGTAAACACGCCTGATTGTTGTCACTAGTGAGTGTAGCATGTAAACACGCCTGATTGTTGTCACTAGTGAGTGTAGCATGTAAACACGCCTGATTGTTGTCACTAGTGAGTGTAGCATGTAAACACGCCTGATTGTTGTCACTAGTGAGTGTAGCATGTAAACACGTCTGATTGTTGTCACTAGTGAGTGTAGCATGTAAACACGCCTTATTGTTGTCACTAGTGAGTGTAGCATGTAAACACGCCTGATTGTTGTCACTAGTGAGTGTAGCATGTAAACACGCCTGATTGTTGTCACTAGTGAGTGTAGCATGTAAACACGCCTGATTGTTGTCACTAGTGAGTGTAGCATGTAAACACGCCTGATTGTTGTAACTAGTGAGTGTAGCATGTAAACACGCCTGATTGTTGTAACTAGTGAGTGTAGCATGTAAACACGCCTGATTGTTGTAACTAGTGAGTGTAGCATGTAAACACGCCTGATTGTTGCAACTAGTGAGTGTAGCATGTAAACACGTCTGATTGTTGTAACTAGTGAGTGTAGCATGTAAACACGCCTGATTGTTGTAACTAGTGAGTGTAGCATGTAAACACGTCTGATTGTTGTCACTAGTGAGTGTAGCATGTAAAAACGTCTGATTGTTGTCACTAGTGAGTGTAGCATGTAAACACGTCTGCCTGTTCTCACTAGTGAGTGTAGCATGTAAAAACGCCTGATTACTAGTGTAGTATGTAAACACGTCTGCCTGTTGTCACTAGTGAGTGTAGCATGTAAACACGCCTGATTGTTGTCACTAGTGAGTGTAGCATGTAAACACGCCTGATTATTGTCACTAGTGAGTGTAGCATGTAAACACGTCTGATTGTTGTCACTAGTGAGTGTAGCATGTAAACACGCCTGATTGTTGTCACTAGTGAGTGTAGCATGTAAACACGCCTTATTGTTGTCACTAGTGAGTGTAGCATGTAAACACGCCTGATTGTTGTCATTAGTGAGTGTAGCATGTAAACACGTCTGATTGTTGTAACTAGTGAGTGTAGCATGATGTAAACACGCCTGATTGTTGTCATTAGTGAGTGTAGCATGTAAACACGTCTGATTGTTGTCACTAGTGAGTGTAGCATGTAAACACGTCTGATTGTTGTAACTAGTGAGTGTAGC